>CALZFC010000001.1:1492500-1567500 GCA_945643635.1 Allodiplogaster sudhausi | reverse complement strand
TTTATACCCTTTCATTTGATAGCCAAGTAGAAAAGAAATGTTAAAGCTCCAGTGGTCTTATAACAAAAGATAGCGAGAGAGATAGAGAGAGATAGATAGAGAGAAGATATTATCCCTCAGGCACCCAATCCGTCTTCGAACGGCGCCTATCTTCCATCTTATTTCCCGTTCGGATCCACGGTGCTCGTCGTGGTTGTCGTGGCCGCAGAAGTCGTCGTTGTCGTGGACTGCAAAGGAAGAGAAATCCACTCTTATATTTCGGAAACTCGGCGGCGCTCGAGAGAACAGAAAGCAAAAAGAAAACTCCTGCTAAAATTGCAATAGGCATCAAAACAAATTGCGAAATATTACAGTATGTTTCCGATTTAAAAAAGGAACTCTGAAAAAAGGAAAAGAACAAAGGCGCTTGTTCTATTAGAAAGAATATACATATGTATGTACTTAGATTGCGAGAACATTTTGGAGAAAAAAAGACAAAAAAAGTAAAAAAAAGTCTAAAAATCTACCCCTGTAGTGGTGGTCGTCTCCGATGCGGTCGTAGTGGCCACGTCGCATCGATTGCATGTCTTGGCGCAAAACTGCTGCTTTTGCGCGTCCGAATAGGCGGCGGACGAGCAGAAACCGTTTGACGCCCACGAGGGACAGCTGGCATTGTAAGCATTTTACGTGGGTTTTTTTGTCTTGCTTCTTGTTCTTATTATTCTCAAAATCTCATTTCCAGCAATAACTCTTCAGAATATTTTTAAGTTACCAGAGAATGAAGAATGAAGAAAAATGACTTTGGATGGTTGTCTTTGCAGCCGTCGGCCGGGCACAGCCCGCACAAGTTCGGGCAGAACTGCGCCCGCTGCTCCCGCGTGTAGTACGGCGAGCTGCAGAAGCCGTTCGCCACCCACGAACGGCAGCTGGCAAAATAATTTGGTTCTTTTTTTAAAGAATTTTGTTAAAAAAAAAATTTCCAGGATCTCTCATATTGATGTGAGATTTGCTCTAATTGTAAAACGCTTTCGACAGCGAGATATTACCCTTGGTCGATGTGATCACGACTGCTAAACTCGGCAAATGTAGGATGTAAAAGAAGAAGAAAAAATTTCGCTTTCAACTCACTTGGGATGGTTGTCCGAACAAGCCGCGTTCGTTAGGGCGGCTGTGAATGCAACAGTCATAGCAGCAACAACAATAATTGATGACGTCATCTTCGTCTTCTGGCTGGGAATCTCAAATATTTTAAAGCATTTTGCGCTTCAAATAAGCCGGAAAGCGACTGCTGAGAAGGCGATTATTTTTTCTGGCAGGAAAATTCAATATTTACGAAGAAAATATAGTGGAAAATTAAAACTAATAAAATCTATCGGGAAACTCAAAGTGCCCGGCGGAATTATTGCTGCAAATAAGATGATGTGATGTGTTCTGTGCTTTCCGCCGCGAGCTTTTTATAGGTGTCGACGCCATTTAGTCAGCTGCTTCCGCTTTGGGGAAGCGACCACTTTGAGGAATACCGAGCGAGAGTGTGTTTAGAGACAGAGAGAGAAAGAGAGATAGAAATAGAGATAGAGAGAGAGAGAGAAAAAAAAGGAGTGCGAGAGAGACAGAGAGAGAGAAGAAAAGAGCGGAAGAGATCGTGCAAAACCATCTTCCTGACTGATCATTATAGGCATAGATCAACATCAAGATATTGCAACCTGCAGATCGTCTGTATTTTTAGTGAACATTTGATTTCATGACTATTGCAATTTCTAACTGTTGACTTTATGTTAATGTGAATGCTCAACATTTGCAATGCATTTCTTTTAATAGCAATTTTCATAAATTATTTAATATATTCTATTCTATTCTATTCTGTTCTTGTGATCATTGATGTCTAGCGGTGATTCACGTCACAAATCTTTGTCATTTTTTACCGAACCATCGTTTGTGCAGCATTGAGAAGAGTCTCTTGGAAATCGGCGTCAAAGTTATCACTTCCCTGCACGTCTTTGTCTGCTTTTCTCTAGTCGCTATTTTCTAAATCTAGACTTTTGGCCGTTTGCCAACTATTCTCAATGATCACACATAGGGGGGGGGGGGGAATTCGGCTCGTCAGCTACATACTTCATTCTAATCGAACACGAGAGATTCGTGTACGGTCAGCAATCAAAATCATGAATAACTCCTCTTTTTTGTAAACTATTTTCCATAACAGTCAATGAAGCGGCTCGAAGTTTCAATTATTTAGAACACTCTCCACCTAAAAGTGTCATTTACTGCAAGAAGCTAAAAGGCGAGATCAATATATTTTTGAATGGATCAAAACTCGATCTTGAATTCGCGCCATTTTGCACGACAGAAGAACTGTCATGATGACTCCCTTCTCATCATTTCCTTACCCAATTTATTCATATTCTGGTGCACTCGGGTGCATTACTATCATGAAATCATGTAAGAATTCACGTAATCATCTTCATGACTTCATAAGTCAGTCTCGAATGTTGGATGAAACAGAACATGTGGAAAAGCATAATTATTTATTTAATTTTTTATTCCCTTTCAAATCATATCATTGACGAGAGGAAGTTGAGGAGTAATGCTTGATCAGAGATTATAGATCATACAGCATGTGAGAAATAAAACATTAAAAAACAAACAGCCCCTCTTTAGGCTTTTGCGAGAGGTGGCGACTCCGGAACGTGCTTATTTTCTTCCGTTCGGATCCTTGGTTGTTGTCGTTGTTGCGGTCGTCGTTGTGGATCCGGTGGTTGTTGACTAGAAAAAAGGGACCGTTAAAAGGAGATATGAACACAAGTACCGTACTCAGTCTATATAGACTAGAAAAAAGGAGAAAAAGAAGATATGTAAGTACTGTCCTCTTGCAGAATTATCCAAGGATTATGCTATTTTAAGGATAGGTACATATTGGGTTTCGGCTTGAGTACTTTGTATGGGATTTCTTAGTACATATAATCAAAAGAAGCAACAAAAAACCTTTGAAAAGCAACTTTTTTAAAAACTTTTTTTTAATAAAAAAGGAAAAAAGTAACTTACCCCTGTCGTGGTCGTCTCCGAGGCGGTCGTTGTGGCCGCGTCGCATCGGTTGCACGTCTTCGGGCAGAACTGCTTCTTTTGAGCGTCCGAATAGGCGGGTGAAGAGCAGAAGCCGTTTGCAGCAAATGATCCACAGCTGATGTTGAAGATCTTATTATTATTACTATTTATTAATAATTACTAATTACAATATTTGCAACTAAAAATTATTATCTGTTTGCGATTCTCGCAAAGGAAGAGTTTTTTTGGAGCGAAATTAGCGAAAGACTAGCTACTTTTGATATGGAATTATGTTAGGCTTTGTTTGAAATTAATTATGTATGCGCAAATTTTTCTTTGGCCACAAAGGAAGCAGAAGTGAAAGAATAAGAAAAACTTTGGATGGTTGTCCTTGCAGCCGTCGGCCGGGCACAGCCCGCACAAGTTTGGGCAGAACTGCGCCCGCTGCTCCCGCGTGTAGTACGGCGAGCTGCAGAAGCCGTTCGCCACCCAAGAACGGCAGCTGGGGCAAAAGAATTCATTCAAAGGAAATTTTTTAATCACTGAGCATGTGGATTACTTGAATGCACTTACATCACTTGTATTTGTCATGTGTCATAAGTGAATAAAGAAATAGAAGATGAAGAAAAAAAAACGTTTCTTTTAAGCAGTATCCGGAGCCCTTTCCAATATTTTACCCTTATTTTCATATGTTTAACTCCTCACTTGGGATGATTATCCGTACATGCCGCATTCGCAACCGCCACAACGACGCACGCAATGGCCACAGTGACAGCGATGATCGATGACGTCATCTTTTCAACTTCGGGTTTGGCGGCAAACTCAAATTGAGAAATTTTTAAATAAATAAAAAATTAGGCTGGAAAATCAAATGAGTAAATGAATGTGATGAGAGTTCCGGACGCGAGCCTTATAAAGGTGCCACCAGCCACTAACTAGTTGAACAGCTGCTTCACACCTCGCTTTCTCCGGCGGGTGAAAGGCTGACTCAGCGAGAGAAAAAGAGAGAACGAGAGATAGAGAGAGCGAGAGATAGAGAAAGAGCGAGAGAGAGAAATTGGGAGCGGGAGGGAGGTAGACAGCGAAAGAGTGCCCAAAGAAAATAAAAAAAAATTAGGAAGAGAGTGCCAGCGACGTCAAGTGTGTGATCATTTTAGAGATCATCATCAAGGCTTTGCAGCCTCCCGCTATCCGAGCCTCACCGAAGGTCCCGTAATGATGCCTTCCGAGATCTTTGATCGTCTATTTGTCTGGTGTACATTATTAATTTTAAAAGTTTTAACTTCCAAAGTTTTTTTTATTCAAATTGTTTTGGCGGGAAATGAGAAATATATATTTTTGTCATATGACGCATGATTATTTTGCCCCCGATTTTCTGTCATGATCCTGCTCTTTGTGACTTGCTACATTTTCGCATAACTATACGCACACAAACACCCTTTATGTGCAGTATTTGGACAGTTTGCAACCTGACGGTCGATCCTCTTTTCTTCCCTATTTTGTTGATTGGTTTGCAGTCAAGTGTCAGTGAAGGCATGAGAGATCGCATCTAATGCAGAGACCAAAGAGTGTGAGAAGTAAAAGAGGCCGGGAAATGGTAGAGATATGTATATGGATGAGACCTTGTGCCAGGCGCTTCTTCTTTTCCCGGAATAGTTTAAAAGAAAATTTGGCTGTGCCGCCCATGCCCGCCACCCGCTACGTGGATTATTCACATTTCACGATACATCATTATTGCCAAAGAGCAGAAAATGTGGAATTACATGCATCAGCAACACATATGTATGTGTTCAAAAGTCTGTCTCGTGTCTTCCTTCGAACGCCTTTCAGGAGGCCCCCTCCGTCTTCCTTCCGCCTCTACATTCTTTATGTCCAATTTGAACATCCCACAATTTCAGGAGAAATCTATAAATGTGCTAGAGAAGAAGTAATACATACATTAAATATGCAAAATATCAAAGATTGCCATGAAATGGAAAGAAAACATCTACGAACGTGAGAAACATAAGAAAGTGCGATTAAATAAGAGCGAATTTTGTAAGAAAGTCAATGAAAAGGGCAATATTCCATATTCTTGTTGTACTCGGATCACATTAACACTCAAATTCCGTATTAAATGAAAGAATGTCGGAAAGAAATCATTCCATCATCTATTTCCGCTCGCGCGAGGTTGACTGCAACTTCGCTCTCCTTCTCCGCCGCACTCCCTCTCTCCTTCCTCACTCTCTCCCCAACTTTCCATGCTTGTCAAGCTCATTTTCCTCTTCTGCCTACCTCTTTATGCGGTTGGTGGAACCTTCCAAAAAGCTTCCTTTGATATTTTAATAATTAAGTAGACGCATCCAAATTCGCTGGTTCCTCAAAATTTGTTGGATTAGGCGACTGTTTCTCTCCTTCAGAGCGTCATAACATGCAAAGAAATGCCACGGAATGGTATGTCACGGATACGGATGCTTTTATCCTGTCGTCTACTTCAAATCAATCGAAACGGAGCCGGAGTTGTCCGAGCTCGCTACAAGTGGCTGCCTCGAGACTAACCATATGCTGCCAATGAACTGCGGGCTTGACCCGAGCAACGGAAGCCGCCTCCTTTGCCCTTGTTATTCTTATTGGTGCAACTACTATACTCAGCGCCCACTACCAGATCGGTTTAAGAAAGAACTGCACGAGAGATACAAGCTTTTAATCATTTAAAATATGTTTGTCATTAAAATTATCAGGCACTCTATTATTCACTGCGCTGGAAAACATATCTTGCATTCACTCGGTTATGTTAGAAAATTTGAAGGAACTGACAGCCACGACGGTGCTTCCAACAACCACACCAAGCACTCAAGCCACCAGTGCCAACGACAACTTCTCCGCACCAGGCAACGTCTAGCCCTGGCCAGTATTTGTGGATAAGTTAATAAATAGGATTCGTGAATAGTATATTCTACAATCGTCAATTATACTAAATTTCGTGAACATCACTTCCCCGAAGTTGATTTCCCGAGAGAAACAGTACACTTTTTCACTTGTTTGAGTGTTGTCGCCTTCAAACACTTTAACTTCTTGCCCAACCATAAATAATTCAACAAAATAATATTCTCCACTTTTGTTCTTACATTTTACGTTCCAGAAAATAAGTTTTGGATTCCACAGGAATTTGAAATCCTTTCTCAGAAAAGCGTTTTGAAAAAAAAGCGCGATCCGCAAAAATATTGTCGCCGATGTCACTGTCTGTCATGCAAACAGTCAATCAATCTTGCTCGAAGATAATTTTTTCTTAACTTTTACTTCTAATATAATAAATAGTGTACAGCTAACTATTATTCGTGCCGCTTTCACACACATCTTGGACAAATATTTTGCAAGTGCCTGCAGAATAATGGAATATTTTTCCTTCTCTGTCTTTGTCACGGGTGAAAGTACGTTAATTTCGATCGCATCGAATGTCGCATTAAACAGAACATGTGAAAAAGCATAATTATTTATTTTATTTTTATTCCCTTTTCAAATCATATCATTGACGAGAGGAAGTTGAGGAGTAATGCTTGATCAGAGATTATAGATCATACAGCATGTGAGAAATAAAACATTAAAAAACAAACAGCCCCTCTTTAGGCTTTTGCGAGAGGTGGCGACTCCGGAACGTGCTTATTTTCTTCCGTTCGGATCCTTGGTTGTTGTCGTTGTTGCGGTCGTCGTTGTGGATCCGGTGGTTGTTGACTAGAAAAAAGGGACCGTTAAAAGGAGATATGAACACAAGTACCGTACTCAGTCTATATAGACTAGAAAAAGGGAGAAAAAGAAGATATGTAAGTACTGTCCTCTAGCAGAATGATCCAAGGATTATGCTATTTTAAGGATAGGTATAATCAAAAGAAGCTTTTAAAAACTTTTTTTTAATAAAAAAGGGAAAAAGTAACTTACCCCTGTCGTGGTCGTCTCCGAGGCGGTCGTTGTGGCCGCGTCGCATTGGTTGCACGTCTTCGGGCAGAACTGCTTCTTTTGAGCGTCTGAATAGGCGGGAGACGAGCAGAAGCCGTTTGCAGCAAACGATCCACAGCTGATGTTGACGATTTATTAACTATATTATTATTAATTACTAATTACTAATTACTAATTACTAATATTTACTATCAACTAATTGTAATTGTCTGAATAAGCGTGAATGATGTTACACATTCTGAAGAAACCATTATAATCTGTTCATCATACAAAAGCAAATAATTTTTCATATAGAATGAGCAAAAGACTACTTTTAATGTTATTTTGTAAGGCTTAGTTTTAAATTAATCATACATACTACATACATACATATACATATGCATGCTTTTGTTTGGCCACAAAGGAAGCAAAAGTGAAAGAGAACAATAAGATGTACTTTGGATGGTTGTCCTTGCAGCCGTCGGCCGGGCACAGTCCGCACAAGTTCGGGCAGAACTGCGCCCGCTGCTTCCGCGTGTAGTACGGCGAGCTGCAGAAGCCGTTCGCCACCCACGAACGGCAGCTGGGGCAAAAGGCTCATGAGTGCTTGTTTCGTGTTCTAATAGTTTTCGTTTTCCTTTTTACAGTTTTTCCAAAACACTTCTCCATATACATATTCCTTCTTTTAAAAAATAACTCTATTTTGATGGCTCCAAACTACTCACTTGGGATGATTATCCGTACAAGCCGCGTTCGCAACCGCCACGACGCCGCACGCAACGGCCACAGTGACAGCGACGATCGATGACGTCATCCTTTCAACTTCTGTTTTGGCGGCAAACTCAAATTGAGAAATTTTTAAATAAATAAAAAAATATTAGGCGGGAAAATCAAATGAGTAAATGAATGCGACGAGAGTTCCGGACGCGAGCCTTATAAAGGTGCCACCAACCAATAACTAGTTGAACAGCTGCTTCACACCTCGCTTTCTCCAACGGGTGAAAGGCTGACTCAGCGAGAGAAAGAGAGAACGAGAGATAGAGAGAGATAGAGAGAGAGAGAGAGAGAGCGAGACAGAGAGCGAGACAGAGAAAGAGAGCCCAAAGAAAAGAAAAAATGAGAATGAGGAAGAGAGTGCCAGAGACGTCAAGTGTGAGATCCTTTTAGAGATCATCATCAATGCTTTTCAACCTCCTGCCATCCGATCCTCACCAAAGATCTGCGGACACTGTAATGATGCCTTCCGAGATCTCTGATCGTCTATTTGTCTGGTGTACTTTATGAATTTTAAAAGTTTTTACTTAAAAAGTTTTTTTTTAATTCAAATGGTTTTGGCGTGAAATGAGAAATATGTATATATTTTTTGTCATATGACGCTTGATTATTTTGCCCCCGATTTTCTGTTATGATGATCCTGCTCTTTGTGACTTGCTACATTTTTGCATAACTATTCACACGCACACAAACACACATTATTTGGACAGTTTGCAACCCAACGGCCCGATCTTCCATGCAGCGATATTCTGTTGGTTTGCAGTCAAGTGACAGAGAAGGCATGAGAGATTGTGTCTAAATCTGAGACGAAAGAGTGAGCGAAGTAAAAGGGGCAAGCGAAATGGTAGAGATATATGGTGGATGGGTCACCATGTGCCAGGCGCTTCTTCTTTTCCCAGAATAGTTTTTAAAAAAAATTTGGCAGTGCCGCCCACGAACATCCTCCATGGATTCAACACATACCATGCAATAGATCACTATAGCCAAAGAGCAGAAAATGTGCAAATATGCATCCGTAACACATAATTTAAAGCCTATGTATATACATATTATTTTAGTTAGTTATTTATTTCGTTATACATATTACATTGAAAACAAGCATTGATGAACATAGGTTATTCTGAACTTGTGGAAGTGATAGCTAATTGTAAGGAAAGATGAATAAGACAAATAAAAGACACTGGGAGAAACATGAATGATAGTCTCGACCAAACCAAGTGCAGTTTGGAGGAAAGAAGAAAAAAAAACAATTTAAAATCCCGCGAAACCTATCTTTTGGCTTGGATCTTTTGGAAGAGTATAAAAAATTTTCTGAGGAAGTCTTCTTGGCTCTGATCAGTAACATGCAAACATATGATGAATTCTCTGATACGGATGTTTATATTAGAAATGTGCATGTACCCACTCGATTTCCTGGTTTGGATCCGTCTTTCTTTTTTTATAATCTTCACTGGATCTTGGCTCACTTCCACTGACAATTTATGCTTCCTAACATTTTCCATATCCGCATGCCAATTCCTTCATTCCATGCTACTCCTACACTAATCGAGAGAGAGTTTTCTAAATTGCTTCCCTACGCTAATCGACGGTGTCCTTCCCTTGATGAATAAAAAATTCATTCCTTCATTCATTCATTCGTTCATCTCGTCTACATCGAAATCATCCTCTTAGCCCCAAGTTCAAATGTCATGTTTAGATAAGCTGCTTTTTTAAAATCTTCCTTTCTCTGTCTCTCTCTCTTTCTTTCTCTCTCTCTCGCTCTCCTGGAGACCTACGCCGCCCATTCGGCGCCTGCCTAAATCCAAACATCCAAATCAGTAATAATTCGACGTGTCGTTTATCCTTGCCAACGAGTGTGAATAAAATTCGAGAAAGAGGGGAAAAGATAGAGAACAGTAAGTGATTATAGGAGAGGGCAGGGATGGAGCATTACTGGAAGGAAGCTCGCACGTCTAACCTAAGACGTGATAAATAAGCCTCTTGCCATGTGATTGCGCTGCGAAATCGGATGAACCCATGATGGACCGTGAATTAGAGCGTAGGAGACATATGATTACGGTATGTTGGCGGCTCTTGTATGTAAATCTCTGTCTGCCTCTCGTTCTCTCACAATTTTCTCAACCTGATGACCCCTTTCTCTTTCTTTCTATGTTTCCCTCTCTCCGGCTACGCTGTCATCGCTCAAAAACATCTTGCTGGCATATCATCGACAAGCAGATTAGAGGGATGCTAGGAAACCTTCCTTATTAGTTTCAACCAGAATGCTGATAGCATAACGATACCAGTGCGATTTCTATCACATGTGTCCTATGTATGTGCATCACATACATATTAGCACAAATTTCGAACGGAAATGTTCCCGGGAGAACTACTGAGAATTTTTGTTAGTAGTTTCCCTAGGAACCACCATTTCTTGATTGTCTTTGAAAACGCTGAAAAGAACCACTTTAAAGCTGACGATCTGAAAAAAGCCCAATGTGCATATGTACATATGTAATTGATTTTTGCCCACTGTTTATTCTTGGGTAAAATATTTGACACGATAAAATGCTGCTGATGTTATATCATTATTAGCAGAACATTACTAGTGATTTTTCTCACGTGTTCCACATTTTAAACCATAAATTACGAGCCGAAAAATTCCTTGGAGAAGTACTGAGAAAGAGATCACCATATTAGGAATATGAGCATAACTTAGATCGAATTGATCGTATTGGATGGCCTAGCCAACGAAAAAATTATTATTTGTGAACGAGAGAATGACGTGAGAGAGTAATAAGTTTAAATTAGAGAGGGCAGAGAGGGGTAGGGGGGGGGGAGAAGATGGAGCATATCAGGAAGCTCAAATGTCTAGCCAAAGAAGTGATAAATAAGCTTCTCTCCATACGATTGCGGCGCGTAATAGAATGGATCCACGACCTACCGTGAATTAGAGCGTAGGAGATACGATAACGATATGTTGGCTCCTGCCTGTAAATCTCTGTCTGCCCTATATCTCTCTATCTCTATCTCCCTCTCCATCTCTCTTTCTTTCTCTTTCTTTGGTTCTTTCCATGCGTGAGTATACTTAACAACGCTTGTCCATTATTTACCGGGTTTGCGCGGAGCGGCGTGGTGGGCGGGGGAGTTGAGATTTTCGAGTGGGGTTTCTTTAGGATGGAAAATGAATATTGGGGCTACGTTTTGATATTGGATTGGTATTCTTGGGTTTTGGATTTGGGGTCGGCGCCGGCGGCCAAATTTTCAACTTTTCGGCGCGAGGTCGCGCTGGGTTGGCCATTTTGAGCGTTTGCATCTTTTTTTTCCAAGAAGATGGGAAGCTGGAAAAAATAGTGGCGATAGGAAATGTCTTCAAGATTAATAGGACACAAATTGGGCGAAATCCGCCTGAGGGTCTTTGAAGTGAGCGTGGCCAAAATTTTACCCCGTTTTTTGGCCCTTTTTTGCTCTGTATTTGCTCACTAACGAAAATTCTGTTTGTACGATTTTCGATTCTCGAACATATATGATGTAATTTTTCAAAGCGCACCTTGTGATCTATTGAGCTGCTCCATAGCCCACCCATATCGATAGATACAGGGCAAAAACAGTCGGACCCATTTTGTTAGGAGCGAACCTTTTAAAAATCAATACTCGAAGATTTAGGATCGGAACGGCACGGGACATTCATAATATTGTTTAGTTTTTGGAGAGCTTTGAAATGAGCCTCCTCCCGTTTTTCTGAGATTTCGTGAAAGTACCCTAAGGGGGCCGTGAATTGTCGAATTTTTGGGAGGCCTTTTCCGCGGCTGTTTTTTCTCGGGGATACGTGTTATGGCAACATATTATATATGATTCTGTAGCTCTCGAGGAGGCGAACAAATGTCTCATACAAAAGGTTTTGATATTTCGATGTTTTTGATCTACTTTTGGGTTCAGAACGTTTAGGCCACTTTTTCGACCTTAGCTATCACTGACACGTTTTGGGGCTTATTTTTATTCGAATAGAGCCTAAAATTAGCTATCGAATGGTAAGTTGAACGTCCGAATTGGATTAGGCATATTCGAGGTATGAATTATTATGTGGCTTTTTGGTGCATTTTCATCGCATGCAGATTTTCTACCGACCCAGGTTCGGAGTCGCGCGCGGGCAAACCGTTTTGCTCGCTTTTATACAAGTCCCTATTAGATTTAAACAATGCTAGGACATAGCCCACACTCCAAGGGAGATAATGGGCAAAGATACTGAAACCAGGTCCCCCCATAGCTCCGCTAGTACTATACATACATACGCTGGTCTCGCTCAAAAACATGAGCCGAAACTTCGTTAGGGTATCATCGACAAGCTGATTAGCGCGATGCTATGAGACCTTCCTTGTTAGCTTCTTCACCTGCAGAATGCTGATTGCATAACGCTATCAGTGCGATTTCTATCACATGTTCCGTAGACGTAGGCATTTAACACACAAATTGCAAGTTTACAAGTCTATTCCCCGATCAGTGACCACAAATTGCGAATGGAATTGCTCCATGGAGCAGTGCTGGAAAAAAAGATTGTTATTTCTAAAAAAAAATATACGAGCCGGAAAAATAAAATAAAAACACTGAAAAATATGTTTCAGTTTCTTGATAGAATTGTTGGGTAAAATATTTTATCTTAACATCAAATAAGCCAAAGGGAGAGGGGGGGGGGGGTGAAAAGATGGAGCATATCACGAAGCTCACATGTCTAACCTAAGAAGTGATAAATAAGCTTCTCTCCGTGTTAGTGAGGTGCGAAATCGGATGAACCCACGATGTACCGTGAATTAGAGCGTAGGAGATACAATTACGGTATGTTGGCGGCTCCGGCCTGTAACTCTCTGTCTAACTCTCGTTCCCCTATATCTCTATATCACTCTCCCTTTCTCTGGTTCTCGCTGCCATCGCTCAAAACACATACTGAAAACATCGTTAGGATATCACCGACAAGCTAATCAACGGGATGCTATGAATCCTTCCTTGTTAGCTTCTTCACCTGCAGAATGCTGAGAGTATAACACTATCTGTGCGATTTTTCCGTAGACGTAGGCATTTAACACAAATTGCAAGTTCATAATATATTCCCTATTCCACCGCTCAGGGACCAAAATTGCGAACGGAAATGTTCCGTGGAAAACTACTGAAAAAGGACTATTTTTCTAGAAAAAAATATTTCTTTGAAAATAGAAAAAAAGAGCAAATTTGTAGCTTTCAAACTGAAGAAAAGCCCATTATATAACTGATTTCTGTACGCTTAAAATGGTCGGTTTTGATCATTACATCAAATGAAGATAACTCGATAAAACGCTGCTGATACCATAACATTAGTAGCTGATTTTTGTACGCCGAATATTATTGGATAAAATATTTGATCTTTCAATTAACATCAAATAAACATTACTCGATAAAACGCTACAATTTGCCAGGCTATGTCTCCGGAACTGCTGCAAAACAGCTTAAAGAATCAAAGCCATGTTGAATGACAAAAAGGGCAATAGAGCATGTGATTTTTAGAGGCATGATCACAATATCAGGAAAATTCAAATTGGTTATGATTGAGTTTAATGCTACTTTCTTGATCAAAAATACGCTTAAGCCTAGTCGAATCTTCAAAATCCTATCTTTCAGCACAGAAATGTGCGTGACAATAGAAAGTTGACAGGAACTGGAATGTTGTAATACAACAAGATTTTAAAAAATTTATGAAGATTAAAAATTTGTTAGACAATGTCTTAAGGACCCATTGTAACAACCGCGGGGCCTTACAGTCAATTCTATTTATTTTATATTCTGAACTATTTTGTGGTTTTTTTCTTCTCTAAATACCTACATTCTCAATATGCTATACTACTATATTTATTTAACTAATCAATTTTACCTAATTTTCAAGTCGGTCAATACGTAGCGTATTACCTAGCGCATCAGGCTTTTTTTTTATAAATAGCTCATTATAGTTTTATGGGATGCCTTAAAAGAGTCTTTGTTCTTTTTTTTAGATTAGTGTTTCTTTAGAAAATAATTGAAGGATGTTGTGTGCTACTGAAGTAAATCATATTTTTGTCATACACTGTTTTATGAGTCAAAACTAGCAATCTTGTGACAAATTAACAATTCAACATAACATCACAAAGGCACAGTTGAATCCGTACAATTCTGGTACGACTAAGTCCTCTATTCCTACATGCTATCAGCAGCTAACAATAAATTGATATAATGTCTAATTTCTAATCTTTCAGTTAGTACCCAATCACAATACGCCGTAATTGTCGCTGCCGTAACAAAGATGACAGTTGTGTTCATACATCAATTCTCTACCGCTTCATTGTACACACAAACGATTCTAATTTCCGTATTTTTCGTAATCCGTCTTATTTTAATTCAAGCTTGATGGGGTGTCCATCGCGAACTCCTCGAAGCTCCGTTCCAGTTTCTCTCGCCGCCAAAGTCCGCGCGCATCCTAGATCGGCCGGGTTTAGCGTGCGCGCAAAATGGGCTTAGGTACGCCGATCACGGGGATGAGACGACGCCGTGCGTGATGCCGATGAGGTACGCGTCGTCTGTGCTGATGCGCCGCCTCTGGCGCTTGCGTGGCCGTCGATTGTTGCTGTTGAGGCTGCAAAAAGCTTGCGTAAATAGTTATTGTAAACAGGAGTTAGTAACTGATAAGAACATGGTAAACGGATTTGAAACTATGTCCTAATTCTGCATACATAGTAAAGGTAGATCAAAACTATGTACGTCTGGGGGTTTTAAGCTCTATTTAGACTCACCATTTTCCGGCCACAGTTTGAGCTCGACAAGCCACAGTGGCGGCCAAAGCGGAAGGGCATCAAGCCCGTGACGCCCACCGTATACCTGAAGCAAATTTATTTTTTTTTTGGGCGGAGATATGTAAATTTTTTGAGCATTGGCTATCGTATTTTCTTTCTAACAATTTATTTAATAGCATATACTAGTTATCATTTAGCCATTAGTGACCTTAAATAAATTTAAAATAATTAAATGATAAAATAATTAGTATGAAAAAAAGTGCTTACACTGATGACGTGACCACGTTGGCTACGGTAGAAATGAGAAGGAAGGCATACGTGATGCGCATATTACGTGCTTTTTTGTTGATTAGAAGAGGCTGGCGAAGGAAGAGAGTGGCGTGGAGGGTAAATCAAATAGCAAGGCTCTCTTGTGAGGCACAGAGGAGGGGATTTTGATATCTCTCACCCACTTTCCTGATTGCTGACTGAGAGGAATACCAAGAAGACGACGAAGAAGATGATGAGGAGGAGGAGCCTGAAGCAGCGCTTTTATATAGACTGAGGTAAAGATGGACAGCAAATGGGCGTGCGCCACATGCAATTGCTAACAGCTTTTAGAGTAATCACTTTTTTCCGCTGTGAAACACATGTGCACATACATACTATACTACTTTTCTGTTCCATAGCAACCTTTTTCTCTCAATACATAATCTAGCGCAGTTTTTGATAGCTGAAATATGAAGAAGAAGAAAAAACACACCACACTACGTTAAACATGACAAAATTCAGTCAAACTGAAGTACATACATACATACATGTTTTGGGTTTCGTGTCTTTTTCTGCAGAAAAGCCCTTCCTTCCTACTTGTGGCTATACACGCCATGAATGTACAATTACATTCATTCGAGTAGCTCATAGTAAAAGCAATCATTTCCATGAAAACGTCAATTTGATACTCATTTGATATAGATGTGTGCGGCATTAAGAATATTGCCTTCTCTTTGAAGATGAGTTGAAGAGCCGTCCATTCCCCACTCAAAATGCTGTGCGTACTGATTGTGAGTGGTTGACCTTCAAGTTGGAAAGTGGAAGAAGCCATATCTCGATTCTCGATCCATCCTCGTGCCAATTGGGCAAAAGCGTCCATTCGCTCTCATTGGGCCTTCTCTTTCCTTCCATCTCCATATGCCTTCTTCATAAGCCGCTTAAAAAGGCACGCATTTCCAATCCGCCTTTTTCAGCATGCAACGTGGTAAGAATGCTGGCTTTCATCAGAAGAAGCGTGTCAAAATCCGTGCCGAACTAATTCGCGTCAATTCCACATAAGCTCGCACCCGAGAGCAGACGGCTTTTTCCACACTTGCGCTTCATTGACGCTCTGTCGAGGCGAAAAGCTCTTCAGACTTGATTAATCCGTTTTATCAATTTATGCTGCATTTATCACACTCACTCACACATAATCCATTGCACTTCGCCAGCCATTCGTAATAGTCATCGAGGACATTCCGCAGCGTCGTTCTCGGGAATGAGATTATGAATTAATACGATATATATCGCCAGCGTTCGACATTGAGTCATTTTACATTTTTGTCCTAATACTCACTTCCCTAGTGGCCACATGAAAATCGCCAATATGACTAATTGTGATCGAAGTTCATCTGAAGTTTAGTTATGTGTTTGTGAAATTTTTGTGCACGGTGTAGTTTTTTTTCCTTGAAAGTCAATATCGAACTCTGGATTTCGTAATTCATAACAGAAAAAAAAGTGGGCAGCAGAGAAGCAAAATGCGGTCTCAAGCGATCGAGAAACCAGATGAGGGACCGAACGACAGAGAAAGAGAGAAATTTGGTGAACTACTGATTGTGAGAGAGAAATGGAGAAAAATGGAGAGAAATTTTGTTTGTGACACCGAGCGAGAAAGGGAGTGAAAATTGGTTTGTGACCGAATTAACGTTTTTAAATGAGCGCCAATGTTTCCGGGCTTAGAAATATGCCCACTTACCTTCATATTCCATGTAGAGAGGCGTCTAACACTCGATGAGTAGAGCAAATTAGAAACACACTTCTCTCGTGCGATCTCATACATACATACATACATATATATGTATATATATATATATATATATATATATATATATCTATATATATATATATATATATATATATATATAAATATATATATCAAACAAGAGGGCTAGATCAGAATCGTCGTGTACAAAATAATTATCTTACATTGCATTCTTCTTTTAGACAAAATAAACACCTCTATTTCTTGAACCGTTTGTATTTACTTTTATAATGCTTAACAACTGATGAATTCAGTCACCTTACTGTCTGTCACCTGTATATAGTATTTTTAGCCTTCGTCACAATCGAAGCATACCGTGAATACAAGTGACAGCGAAAGAGTGATAGGTATCGAAAAGGATAGACTCGTGTCATGGCTGATGAAATGTCAGCATTTATTCCTTCTCTGGACAAAACAAAATCAACACGGAGTGAGCTTTCATAGTTCGATTGTACATAACTATACATGTTACCATTTGAGTACATACTATTCTACTACAACAATATTTATATACTACATGTATCTGCCTACATACATACAAACATATGTAGTGGTGCCGATAACTCCTGCGTGGTCGTAGGGGATGTACTAGCTCAGTGGTAAGGCAGCCGACTTCGGATTCGAATCCCGGTACCTCCAATGATCTTTGAGCCCTTCAATGGAACCACTTTTTGTAACACATAAAATCTATAAATCGCTTTTATTCCCATATATTGCGATCAATGGTTGACTTTGTTCTTACATATTTAAATTTAGACAATTAGGTATTGAATGGGTAGAACAGGCTTTTTTCCGCAGAAAATGTCTAGCAGCAAGGAAGACTGTTCTTTTCTTTCCAAAACTGCCCGCCTGCGATAAGAAATGAAGAAGAAGCAGAAGATGTGATGTCGGAGAGTTGCTCTTTATCAGAAGAGCGCACGGGCGGTAGCAATAAAAAGAAGAGGCTCCGAGCCGATCACAGGCCAAATATGGAAGGAGAAAAAAAGAAGGCAGCAAAGCACACGCTGCTGCGCCCATTTGTCATGTGCATACCATTGGCAAATGGCATTTGCCCACCGAGTCCATGCACTAATTGTGGAATAAAATTGTAAACTTGTGACATTCCATTGGCAATCGGGCACCCTGATATAAATATAAATTTTTTTTTATCAAGACTAATAATACTAATTTAACATTTTTTTGTATGCCATTTCTCAATCGTCCGGAATGCATGATTTCCAATACTTCTCGTTCAAGTTGCATTTTTTTTCTTATTCTTATGTCTTGGCTTATACTGCATGTGCTAGACTTTCGATCTTTGCACGTCAGCGTAGTGTCCTCATAACCATATACACACTTATGTATATGCTCATAAAGAGGAAATATTTATGGGGGCTTTTAATGCACCTGATAAAGAGTCAAAGACAGTAGAAAACACGTACATACATAGATACTAGATTCTTTCATAGTGAGATATGCACTCTGTCTTCCATATATTTGATGGCTCCATAAACTGCGAGAGGCAACGTGTGCGTGTGCGTATGTTGTCGGGAAGAGTATAAGAAGCCTTCAGATAACATCACTCTCTTCACTTTGACAATGACAAAAAGTTCTCCTCGGTCGCCCGTTAATTTTCTGGACTAGAAGAGTGAGCATCTCACTATTTAAAGGAGCTAATTTTTTCCAAACCATAGTCACACATGTGTTCTCTCGCCATTTTATCAAGCAAATATGCGCGAATTCAAACTAGAGTTTTTGACTCCTTTAAAGGAAGTATCGGGTGATTAATCATACAGTTGCGCTAAAAAACCACTTTGAAAAGTTGTCTGTCGCTCGGTCGAGAGAGCATGTGAAAAAGAGGGCGGCTCTGACCTACCGTAGCTAATTCTCTACCCGCCACTTTTCACGTTTCTATTGCTCTGAAAGTAATGAAAGAAAATCGCTCAAACTTTCTGGATATATGTTTTACGCCCAGATGAACTTATCCACATAGAACAAAACATAGGTTAATTATTAATCAGATACCTCCTTTAACCAGGCAGTTCCGTCGCACCATCCAAGAAGTCCTTTGATGCCATTCCGAGCTTTACATGGCTTCGTTCGTAACAGCATTTCTATCTCTTCAATTTCAGCGGAATTCTAAAAGAAATGTTGTCGTTTCCATGTCATCACGGCAAATCGCATGATGTTTGCCTGTTGTATTCTCACGTTTGGTCAGGAAAAAGCGCGGGAATTCAAACGTGTATTTATTTGCAGCCATGCTTCGGGTCGTCGTCGCTACGCTCGCGCTCGCAGCTCTTGCGTCCGCCGCATGCAAGGACAAGGTCGACAACGTCTTCACCATCGAGGACATCAATGATCGTAAGATTGATTTTTAATTTACTTATTATTTATTAAACTTATCTAACCGTTGATATCCAGCCATTTACTAAAGTATCTACAATATAACTACCTTATCTTTGTTGTTTAGTTTTTCACAATTTTATTATATATTTTCACCCCGCCCCCTCTCTCATCTCTCTCTCTTTCTCTCTCTCATCTCTCTCTTTTCTCTCTCTCTCATCTCTCTCTTTTCTCTCTCTCTCATCTCTCTCTTTTCTCTCTCTCACTCATCTCTCTCTTTTCTCTCTCTCATCTCTCTCTTTTCTCTCTCTCTCTCATCTCTCTCACTCTCTCTCTTCTCTCTCTCCCTCATCTCTCACTCTCTCTCTCATCTCTCTCTCTCATCTCTCTCTCATCTCTCTCTCTCATCTCTCACTCTCTCTCTCATTTCTCACTCTCTCTCTCTCATTTCTCTCTATCTCTCATCTCTCTCTCTTCTCTCTCTCTTCTCTCTCTCTCATCTCTCACTCTCACTCTCTCTCTTCTCTCACTCTCTCTCTCATCTCTCTCTCTCTCTCTCTCTCTCTCTCTCTCTCTTCAGCCGCACTCGACATCCACCTCCAGGGCGTCAAGGTCGGCACGTACGAGAAGAATGGCTCGCCGAGCTGCGGAACCAAGGAGGCCAATATCAAGATGCCAGGACTGCTCAAGCTGCTTGAAGGTTCATGAAATGAGAGATAGATTGAGCGAGAGAGAGAGAGAGCGAGCGAGAGAGAGAGGCAGGAAAAGAGAGCGAGAGAGAGAGAGAGAGAGAGAGAATGAGCGCCAAAGAGAAATATTGAGCATATAATATTTCTTCATTATCGAGTGATAGTAATCATCTTTGATCATTGATCTTTGATGTCTCAAATCCTCCCTCTTTTCAGGCAAGATCCGAGTGTCGACCGCGAACGACCTCGCCAAGATCACGGGCAAGATGACGCTCAAGAAGAACTCGTTCGTCGTCGGCACCGTCTGCGAGAATGGCGTCGTCAAGAATCCGCTCGTGCCCAAGGACGCTTGGTATGTAAATTCGCGCCATTTTGCCTGAATTTTATTTTGCATGCAAGAAAGCATATGAAGCATTTCACATGGAAGCTACTAAAGACAATAAAGAACAACACGATTTAAGATACATATGCGTTAGGCTTCGAGTTTCTGCTATTACTTGTAAGAGTCGAGAAAAAAATTAAATTATGAAAAAGGCGGGAAATTCAAACTGTCATTTTTTTCCTCTTGCAGCGAAATCGACGCCTCTTCCTTCCTGCCGGATGGCCTCAAGAAGATGCTGTCGACGCCGGGCGAATACGACCTGTCGCAGATTGAGCAGCAGCTCGGCTCCGATGGCACCATCACACTTCCAGCGCCGCCCGCCGCCATTGTCGGCATTCTCAAGGCACGTCGGGCGAGGACCCAGCATTTATTTTTGACGCGAATTCAAATGTCAATATATTAAATATGAAACTAAATTTAACAAATACAAAAAAAAAACAAATTAATTGCTTGAAGGGCGAATGGCAGGGCGGAGTTGGCATCGTCAACGGAAAGGGACGCGTTGTCACCAACGTCAAGTTCCCCGCCAACACCAAATGGGTCCATATCGAGTAGAGAAAATCGAAAAACTATCGAGGTTTTATCGAGATTGTTATCTTTAATTGATTTTCACTCATTATTCTCATTTTCACGACTGAACACATACAAAACGAACAGCTCAATATCTGGCCCATGCCGTAGATCCAAGTGAATTATATATTTTTTTGTTTCCCACAAGTATTCCAAGATTTGCGATGTCGCTGCAATGCGAATAAAACACGCGGCAGACTCCAGTCATTTCTTCTGTGGTTCTTGTGGCACATGCCCATTCGAAGCATTCGAAGCAATCAGTGAGGAAGAGTTGAATGGTATATATGTATGAACATATGTAAAAACAAACATAAGTATGTGCAAACATACATATGTATTTATGTATGCAATCTTCAAGAAAATATAGAAAGTTTTAATCGTTGCATAATCATCAATAGGGTCAATTGCATCTTGACTTACACCATCGCTCCCCACGAAGGAAAGCACACCAACCTCGTTGCATTGTTCAGCGGCCTTAAGACACACTTGGAGACAAGGAGAAACATGAAAGAAGTTTTGTGAAATTTGTATGTATAGAATTTGACTTCACTTCACATTCGATTTTTCTACAGTTTCTTTAAAGACTTTAAGATAGAACGCTTACATCGATGCCAATCGCTCTATCATTTTGTCGCGCTATTTAGCCGGCATTAGAAAGCAGCTACACATGTAAAAATATACGCAGTAGACAAGGCGAACGTGGATGCTGTCTTCGGTGTTCATTTTCTTCACATTTAATATTGTCTTCATACCGCTTATTGAAGCCTGTTGCAACTGGCAAGATTCTTTACTACCGACCGAAGAGAGCCCTCGTAATGAGCATGAAGAAGCAGATAGCGAAAGTATTTTTGGGGAATCAACAACTATTCTAAGCATTTGTTGCAGCAGATCTCACAACGCGAGTAAATTTGTTTTACCAGTCAGAAAACCAGTCTTGTTTTTTACTCGTTTAAAGCGTCAAATTGGTGTCCAAAAAATTTCGAGGTGCGGTTTATGCCCAAAAACCGTTTTGAAGTTGTTCGAATCAAAGAAGTTGACTAACTAAGCATATCATCAGATTCCTCACTTTATTTATTTTATTTTTTTTTTATAAAAACCAAATACATTTGTCTCTTCTATGTATCACGACTGGTCATCCAAATTTGGAAACAAAACACTAATTATAAATGAAAAACGGGTCCTTCCAAAACGCGTCAATGTGTCCAGTAAGTATGAAGATAGCCAGTCTCGTTTTAATAATTACACTATTTCAAGGTAAAATTGTTAAAAAAAATTTTTTAGGAAACCCTGACGGAAAAGAACCTAAGAAGGAATTTTTGAATTAAAAAAAATTTGTTCCCTGCACACTAAGTCGATCAGATTGGCTACGTTAAACAATGTTTTCCTTCTAGGGAGAAAAGATTCTCAAGTACTTGGAAGAAATGAGAGAAACACATCGACCTTTGACCCTCGCTGAATCTCGTGTGACGCTACATATGCTATTAATTTTGTACATATATGCACGCATCGTTTTGTTATTTCTTACTTCTTCATGTCAAGTATGTATAGTAAGTGTTGAAAGAAAGAGGCAATGCCTCTAATATTTTTCAAATTTCTTTTTTCATTGCATGTGTAATTAGAAAAGGAACAAAACAGGTGTATGACACTTATTTGAGAACTTTCATTTTTAACCACTTTTATGCATTTCTATTTTTCAAAAATTGGTTTTTATTTTTCAAAAATTGGTTGTCAGTAGATTAGTAAAAAGCACGAGTTTGACGAGTTGACTAGTAAAACATCAGATGCTCCTCAAGCTACTAAGGACAAAACGCTGTGCAAGGAAGCATAAGGAGAAGTTTCCAATTAAAATCTTTACAAGCTATACTCACTTTTCAATTGACTCACGCTGATCTCTTCAACTGTTTTTTTTTCAAAAGTTTTGAATATAATGCTTTTAGATGTTTTACATTGTCAGGATAATTGGCACCATAATTTGTTCTTATCCTGTAAGCTCAACAACCGCCGCGACATACTACATCATTTAATTGAAGTTAGTGATCATCAGTGTCCTTCGAACGGAAGGAACAACGGACGGACAGCTTAACAAGAGAGGGATTATCTGATTAGAAGAAGGTCGGGTGAGGACAGCCCCCAGGCGGTCGTTCAGACGCGCGACGTTACGCGCATTGAGCTCATCTCGACGAGTGCGGTCGTACTTGGACACCTAGAAATGATCGTAGGGTCCACGAACAAAGAAAGTTACGGTACCCTGGGGTTGAATTTAAGGTAAACCAGGGAAACTCTACTACTAAGTGCCCAGTTAACGAAACCCAAATAGTGTCATCATCACAATGGATTGAACACGAAATATGTAACATGATGAAGTTTAATAAATGCATTCTAAAGGCTCTCACGCTAGAATTCTCGCCTTTTTGCCAGACTCAAGGGCAGAGACGCGACTACAAAGGAAGGCGAAAATCAAAGGAAAAAACATTGACTTTCGCCCTGGAATAAAAAGAGAGAAAGAGAAAGAGAGAGAGAGAGAGATAGAACGAGAGAGAGAGAAACAGAGAGGAGAGAGAGCGAGAGAAAGAGAGAAACCGAGAAGGAGAGAGAGAGAGCGAGAAAAAGAGAGAGAGAGAGAGAGAGAAAGAGAGAGAAAAAGAGAAAGAGAGAGAGAGACAGAAAATGCTTTTGGTCAAAATGGACGACCTCTAGAGGTTTTAAGTACTCATTTTTCTGCCAAGTTTCTCTGAATTCATTCTTTATTGGAGAAAACGCACTTCAAAATATAGATACATAGGCATATAGAAAATAAAGCTAGAACATTGAGTATGGGCCACATCACGGACAGAAATTATATTGAACATTCGTGACCGAGGATAGGCGCGAATGTCGAAAGCGAGAGGAGCATCTGCAAGGTTCTCCTGCGCGATATTGTCATACTCAACGTCGTCCACTCGGCTATACTTCGAAATTCTGACTCTCTCTTTCTCTCATTTTCATTGTCTTTTTCATTTTCATTCACATTTGTGTATCCCCATCAAAGGATTAAATTCAAGGAAGCTAAAGCTAGTCCTAGTTATACTTTTTAGTTTTCCGGCTTTTTCCGCTTTGTTTTTATTTACTGAAAAACTGTGAAATTATAGCAGCCGCTCCAATTTATTTCGTTGTAGGTCGAGGGAAAAGAGGAAGGGGGAAGGGTTGTAAGGGAATGGGTCTCTCTTTTCAGTAGTGGGCGGAGCTTTCTCTTCGAGTGGGCGGGGCATTCTCTTAAAGTGGGCGGAGCTTCCGATTGTCTCAACCCCTCAGTTCCGCTTGCGGTGGATGCAGCCAAAGTCCTCATCGGTGCCCTCGTCGTGCTTGCCGCGAAAGAGCTTCTCGCCGGCTAAAATAAAACTTGATTAAAATAAAAGAAAGTTAAATAAATTTAAAAAAAAATTATTATTAAATATAATAATAATAATATTTAATAGTAAAATTCTGTAATTAATAGTTACTTGTTTCCGTATCGCTCGGAATGAGCATCGTGATCCCAACGTGGCCCTGCTTGTCCACGATGGCGACAGCGCCACGATTTGCCTAAAAACAAATGAAATAATAATTATGTAGTTTTTTTAAGTGAAAATTTAAATTTCTAATTCTAAAAGAAAGAGAAAAGAAAGAAGAGACAAACCTTGGCTGGGAAGTAATCGGCGGCCGAGAAGATTGTCAGGACGAGCCGGTTGCAGAAGAAGTTGAAGCCGTTGATCATCATCTGCAAAAAAAAAATTTTTAATCTTTTTTTTAGTTAAAATATTCTTCTCCATTAAAAGTAAGTAACTTTCTTGATTAACTTGATTAAGGTTTATTTTAATGATTTAATAATGTACTAATAAAAATAATGTTATAAAAAGATAACCTGATGGGCGCGGATGATGCTGCGGATGCCCAGCTTCTCGCACTTCTCAATCGCGACGTCCTCGCCAAAGTGGACGGAGACGCTGCGGACGTTATTCGGCTCGAAGCTGCAATTATTCATTTTTTTAATAAAAATAAAAATAAAAATAAAAAGTATAATTTTTAAAAAAATTTCATTTTATTTTTCTGATAATAAAATTTTATCATAATTAATTTAAAATAAAAAAAAATTTTATTAAGAAAACCAACCCCTTCAGTCCGAGCATCGGATCGGCCCACATGAGATCGAGGGCGAGCGGCGATTCGCGAGGCTCGGGCAGCGGCTTCGGGATCTTAAAGTTGGAATTGTTTAAATAAACTTTTTTTTTAAATAATTTTTTATTATTATTATTTGTTTATTAGCTATATGCACGTAGCTATATATATTTTTAATTATATTTAAAATGTCTTAAAATATACACAGAGCTTTTCACAGCCATTTGTTATCATCTGACCTTCCTGATATCGTCGAGGCTGTTGAGGTGCGGCGAGATGCCGCCATGCATGCAGAGGACGGTGTTGTGGATGAGGCAGGCGAGCGGGAGATTGGCAAAGACGTCGTTGAAGAGCAGCCACAGACCGGCCGCCTCATCTTTCTGCGACACAAGCAACATGACTTACTTTTCAAGGAGCCAAAAACTCACGTTTGAATTCGCGCCATTTTCTCATAGACTTGAGGGCGGAGAGAGAGAGAGTGCATATTAGAGAAACAAGACTATACAATGGTCAGGAAATTTTTCAAAAGCTTTGCCTCATTTTTAGTCAAAATTGCATTTAAAAGGTAAGCGAGAGTTGAAGAAGGCCAAAATCGTGGTGACATCAGGGAATCGCTCGAAGATCTCGTCCTTGAATCCGTAGACTTGGTTGATCGTCTGCGACTCGTGGTTCCCGCGCAGAAGCATGATCTGTGCAGGTTACGGTAGGGCAATCAAATAATAATAATAATAATAATAATAATAATAATAATAATAATAATAATAATAATAATAATAATAATAATAATAATAATAATAATGATAATATGTAATAATAATCGTAAATAATAATAATAATTTAACACAAATAAATTACCTATAAATAACAAATCATAATATGTTTTTCCATATGATTTTCAGAGATGATTTGACAAAAATAAGAATAGAGGCGGAATATACCTTGGCCGGATACAAGATCTTGATGATGAAGAGAAGGATCACGCACTCAATCGAGTGCTTGCCCCGGTCGACGTAGTCGCCGAGGAAGGTAAACTTTTTCGCGGCGTACCCCTAAATTGCAAAAAAAAAATACTATTATTATTATTCTTATCATAGCCGATTTTTGGTGTCACCTTAAGAAAAATAAAATAAATATTCAAAGAAATTTTTAAATCTAAAATTAACATATATAAAACATGCCATCTTTCCGTCCGTCGTAAACGACTGGAAGATGCGACAGAGATCCTGGAACTGAAAAGAGGCACATAATTTCTTTTTTGGCATGAATCGTATAAAAGAGTTTATGCTAAACTTTCATTAAAAAAAAAATTATATGTAAGACGGCAGAAATTCTTCACCCTGGAAGTAGTAACTCTTATTCTTCTCGCGTGCGCAATTTCGCAAACAGCACAAAGCATTTTTTTTTTTTTTTAATAGCACTAGTAAATGAGAGTGCGAAGAGCAGCGGTAATTAGAATTTTTTTTCATAATTTTTTTTTCATTATGATCGCCCCCTTCAAACCTGGCCATGGATGTCGCCGACCACGATGCAGGGAGCGGAGATCTCGACGAGGGGACTCTCCTTCTCGAAGATCTCCTTGGCAAGCCACAGGATCTTCAGCAGGTCCTTGTACTTGAAGGGAAACTGCAAGAGTACAGGATAAACGAAAGAATTAATTCAACAAGAGTAATAGAGAGTGCAACATATTCATTTCAACCAAGTATATCTTCTGGAAGCGGTGGGTGCCGAGATATTTGTGGTTCGGCAAAGTTGTCGAAGTACAGAATTAGTGCGAAAGTGAAAAGTGCAAACGAACTAATGACTTGCGGGTGCGAATTCGGAAACTTTTTAACAAATGGCTAATAGAATTTGCGCATTCTCACGTAGATGTAATAGTTCTTCTGCTTCATGAGCCTCTTGAGCATCTTGCGGAGGATTATGTAAGACGGCAGAAATTCTTCACTGGGTCGTTTTCCGGCGTCTCATTCTAAAAAAATGTTTTATTATTAAGTTTTTCTCTTTTTTTAATAATGATTAAATTTTGATTTTTAAAATTGTTATAGTGTTTACCATATAAATCGTATTATTAAAAAATAATGCTACCTTGCTCGTATTCGTCTCGCTTTTTGTGGTCTTCACATCGTTTTCCGGCTTCTCACTCTAAAGAAAGATTTTTTTATCACTTTAGTTTCGTTTTAAGATATTATATCATCGATTTTAATTGAACTCCCTCTCAATATACCTTTTTTAAGTATAGCTATTACAATGTCAAATATCTTAAATCATTTGCCATATAAACCGTTAGAATAGAAGGAATTGCCACCTTGCTTGCATTCGTCTCGTTTTTTGTGCCGGTCTTGCTCTTGCTCGAATCCGGGTCGGCCATTCGTCGAGGGAGGGAAAGAGGGCGAGTGAGAGAGTGGGTGAGAGAGAGAAAGAGAGAGAGTAGAGGGAAGATGAGAGGGTCAAGCTGGAGGAGACTTCAGGAAGAGCGAAGGACCGAATGATGCTAGAAGGCCATTTTGGCCGCTTTTATAGCGGCCGAACTGGATAAAAGTGCATTATGGCTTCCTTCTTTCACTTTCGGGACAAAATGAGTGCATGCGTGCAAAAGTCGAGAACAACAGCAATTTCATATAATCTCGAAGTTTTCTCTCTCATCGCTTTCCATGCTATTTTATTCTTTCACTCTCTTTCTCACTCACACTCTCATTAGTTCTAAAGAACATTCATGAACTGCATTACACTTTTTCTAATGTAAGCATGGGGTTGCAGTTTTTCAGAATCGAGATCCTCAAAATTTTTGCAAACATTCATTCACAAATATGTTGTTCTCCCTTTATTCGTATTTCCAGAAAAAAAATCCGAAGAACGAAGAACGGTCTCCGTAACGAAATTATGAATTTGGAATTCGGAAGGGGAAAGCGGTCGGAGTTGGGAATTCGGAATTCCGATTCACATCTGACGTGTGGCTCGACTGCAGTATCAGGCGAATATCTTTGATGAAAGGTGTATGTCTTTGATCTTGAAGTTGGACGGGAAAAAGGCTTTCTCACAATCAGTTGTGTGGATATTCATAGGTACATTGTGAAGTTAAAATTTTCATGCTTTTTGATTTTCCTTTTTTTATTTTCTGCTTTAAATCTTCATTAATCAAACACTGAAACTTTTCAAGTGAGTGAGCATTTTTTTGCAACAAAGAAAATTCTATTGTGAGAGAATTGTAATATGCATTTGTTTGTCAGAAATTTTCTATGCTCGAAGTCGAACTCTGAACATTCAAAGGAAAAATAAAGGAGCACGAAAATTAGCCGTATTCTATGTGCGTACATATATAAGTTTTCTTTTTCACCATTCTAGTCGCGTCTCTCCAATTCTCATGCTCTCTCTCTCTCTCTCGGCCCTTTTTGTCAGGCAAATAGGCGCCAATTCAAATGGTAGTTTTTGGCACCTTTAAGAAAAGATAAGTTTATATGTGCGTTTGAGCACAAGCGCCCCTTTTCAATTGTTTACACATGCTTTTTATGGCGAAATAAGTGATAAAACATTATCCTAGTTATTTATAAGAATGATTCCCTTTGGCCATTTTAAATTTGACAAACCGATCTCTGTGTATACATTTGAAGGGCGAATGGGGCAGGGTGGCAACGCCGACTGAAAGGCACACACGTCGTCACGATTCTCAAGTTGCCCGATAGCACCAAATGGGTCCATATCGAGTAGAGAAAAAAAAATCGATAATCAATTGATATGATACACATGTCAAGATTGATAATTCGTACAGTCTTTCACTAACTCTCGTCATGTTCACGATTGAACACACGTACAAAAACAATCTGCTCTCAACATCATGCCCACGCCGTAGATCGAAGTGACTCTGTGTTACTTTCCCACAAGTTGTGCAATTGCGATATCGCTGCAATGCGAATAAAAAGCACGTGGCAGATTCCAGTCCTTGCTCTCTTGTCACACGCATACGAAGCAGCCAGTGAGAATGAACTCAACATAAGACATATTAATGCAATCTTCAAAATAAAATACCTGCAGAAAGTTGATTAGAGATTGAAATGTCATGCAATACAGAGTTAACTAACAAAAGTAGAAAAGTGTCGGATGAAGAGAATTCCCACGCATGATGCAAGGATAGGATCTTTCACACGCACTTTGAACTGTGAAAGTGAACATTGCAAGAATAGGAAAGTCTATATTGCGAGCGAGAGTTCAAAATATGCAAGAATTTCGATAAGAAATTATTCATATTTAATTTTCTTTATTAAAAGCTTTGTGTCCAAAAGTCACAATGTGCTTTAAAAGGACATAAACTTGTGGAAAGACAAAATTAGGGCAAAGAAACCACAGTTTTGGCTTTCTTGGCTGAAATATCATTTTTTTTCTTTATTTGTGTCTTTGTCTGTCATTTGATGTAAGGTAGAACTTTTGGCCGACATTGTATCTTCTTTATGCTTTATTATTCATATGTAAGTACATACCCGGCATCTTCTTTTGTTTTAATGTCGAATGTTTTAATGTATGCTTTTATGTATAATGAAGCCGTCCTAAATAGCAGTTAGTTCGGTATGTATGGATACTTTTTTCATTATCGAATAAACGACAGAAATATGCGTATAATTATTTATTTAACGATTTATTTTTTCATCTAAATGTAATATATTATTGCAGCAATTTTGGTGCTGTTCCTCAAGATGCCAGGTAGTCAGTCAGTCACATTGCACTTCATGTGCTTTCGACAATTTCAAAGACGGCTGGCAGTATCTGAATGGAAAAATGAGCCCATTCTAACGCGTGCATTCCTGGAATTTAGCCGATCTTTACACATCGAATTAGGATGCTGATTACATCATGATGCTGCTGCTAAAAAGAAACTCTTTTTCTCTCTTTTTTATGCTTTAGTTTCTCAAAAAAAAAAAATATACTAGACGATTTCGCTGAAATATGTATGTAGCTGGTCATTTATAAAATCAAATATGACTGAGTAAAAATATTATGATGTCCTGTTGTCTTGAAAGCGTCCTTCTGCTCTCAATTGCGCTTATGTATACATGTGCTTATATTTTAAAGAGTCCCCAATGAACGCGAGCAGCCCTGATGAAGGATGGGAAGCCGTTGTAGAATGTCTTTCGGCAGGCCGTCAAGCACCTTCGCTCACGAACAGGTTTCTTCTACTTGTTGTATGGTGATAGAAAGAAGAAAAGAGAGAAGCTACTATCATTTCCATGCGTTGCATTTGTAAAGAAAGAAAAAAAATCTTAATGCAACACAAAAATTTTTTTTTTCTTCTTCTTTTTCATTACAACTATGCAAATCATTGAATATGAAACATCTTTATCTCCTAGAAAATGAAGGGTCTTAATTTCATCGAATATGAAAATATGAAGGGTCAATATTTCCTTAGCAATGAACATGTGAATGGACTCTGTTTCTTTGAATGTGAGCAAAAATATGAAGGTCTCTCTGTTTCCTTGACTATGAAGGTTCATTAAGTGTCCCTACTTCTTTGACAGACTCATCGTTGGCGTGCCAGTTGCGGTGTTCTCTTTGCTCTCCCTTCGCATCAACGCAGCCTTCCTCTTGCTTGTCGTGCGACGCTCGCAACTCTTCCCCTCTCGCGTACGCCTCCACATCGGTAGCCTGGCATGTGGTCGGTTTCTTTGTCTATTTCTCTCTCTCTATTTCTCTCTTTCTTTCCTTTTTATGTAAATATTATATTTACTTACATATGTATATGTATATTTCAATCAGTTCATTAATTTCAAATATCCCTTTTCCCGCTCGTTTAAAGCGTGCATCGGCAAGGTGTCCGTGAACCTGTGGGCCCTCGTGCCTGTCGTCCTCTTCGCTGCCGACATTCGCGACCCGTGGAACATCGTAATCGCTTCTCCCGACTCGCTGACTTATCAGGTAACGTTTGATCTTACTTATTGTTGTTGTTGTTGTTATTGTTGTTATTTTTACGAATAATCTTCCAAAAACAAGTTTTCAACTCCGTAGTAAACCGAGTTTGGAAAAAAACTGCAACTACCTGTTCATCAAGGACACTTGAATGGATAAACTTTTCAAAGATGGGGCCAGAAGAATAAGCCCAGCAAAACCGTGCCCCGTTCGTTACGGGACCCGAAGAGCTTAGATATCATAAGAATCGTACGTCTTGAGGCTATTCTATTCATCAATACGACCATTGCGCTCGATCGCCTGGTAGCCTATTTTCGACCGGAAGTTAGTTGAATATCTCTCTTTCTCGCTCCATCTCTCTCTCCTTACCTCGCTCTCTCTCTCTCTATCTCTTTCTCTCTATCCTTCCCTCTTTTCCTATCGAATAAAGAAAATTCTTCTTTTCTTCTTTTCTTCATACTTTTTCATCTGTTATTCTAAACAAAAATAATAATTTCTTCGCATATCTATTTTCTCATCCGTTTTACTGTCAATTGTCTTCCCTTTTTCTCTCTTCAAGACCTCTCTCCGACTGGAGAGGAATTCGTGGCTGAGCGTCCTGCTTGCCCTCGCTCCATGGGCCGTGGCCGCCTTCGTGACTGGCCACTCCACATGGCATGGCTGCTATAAACGAGTCTCAGCATTCTCGCTCTCGTACACTTATCAGTGCTCGTGAGAATTACGTATTTAATTACTTAGTTATTTATTTAATTGATCGTTTATTTAAATAAGTGTATGACTTTTTATTGTTTAATTGTTTTAATCCTTAAAAAAGAATGAAATAAATTATTTTTTTTTGCAGAAATTGCGCCTTCTATAACGATTTGCTTTACTGGCTCGCGTTTGTTCTGCCAGGCTCAATCATGACCGTCTATTCAATTATATTTACACGGGTCGCATGGTACGTCGGATACGAAGCAAAATAATAGTTTAGATACCTAATTAGCATTTTTAAAGTACTGCATTATATAGGATGTATATACATATTAGGAAACATTTCAGTTATTCACCTATACTTTCCTCAAAAGACGCAAATACTCAGCTTTTTTGCTGGATTGAATACGATTTTATATAGAATTAGAGGTTTGATTAGAGAGCCCTCAAGAACATCAAAAGACTCAATATAAAACAAAAAATTAAATTAGCACTCTTTTTTTCGTTTTTCAAAAATTCCTGATCTTATAGTACGGTAGGTATGAGCAGCGTTTTTCCCTGTTCAAGGATCTCGCTTCCCCGCACTCTTTCATCTTTTCACTTTCCTTCATTTCGCGATCAAAATTTAAGAGACAGCCAGTTTTTGATCATCCTGGCGCACAATCCAAGGCAGACAGCTGCTCATACCCACCGTACCATGAAAACAGGCAAATCGTGCTAGGACCTTAAGATCCTTTGCCTCCTTTTAAACTTATGCGAGAGAGTGCTAATTGCCTCAACTTTTACTCTTTCTAAAGGCAGCGTCGAAACTTCGTCCGAACAATACGGCTGTCGCAGCAGTCGCATTCGAGCAACATTGAGACAAGACTGGTAATATATGTATATCGTCTGATTGTTAGAATTAATTTTTACTTTTCCATGCTAGGTTGACATTTGTAGATTACTTTTTTTTTCTCTATAATATGAAATTTTGCAGAAAACGTACATATGTCTCCCTCGTGACCTCTCTAATATTATTAGCGACGAAATATGTATGTACATATATTCAGATGGTACAATTCTCCCTGATCGCCTTCTGCCAACTCCTCGGCTCTGCCTTCTTCTCATACGCGGCATGCCCCTTCTCACCGGCTTCCTCAACACGTCGTTTGGCGCGCTCAACAGCGTCTCGAATCCACTCGCCATGTGCGCCTTCCAGGTAGTTTTCCATAGTGGTGTAGCCTCGCCGGTTATCGGATGCGGAACCCCATTTTTTACCTCCTAGAAGCCGGTCCACCGCGCCCTCTTCCCTCCGTGGCATCAATGCTCTGTTGGCGTGTGCGTCCTTGGCTTGGCCGTCCAGAGGGAGAGGCCGACCTCAACGGCCGTCAAGTCAACTGTCGAGCAGCTGGAATTGAACTCACCTAACAATTAGACTTTCAAAATTAAAGGATCCATAAACTAGCTTTTGAATTCCCGCCTTTTTGCCTGACACAAGGACGAGAGAGCACATGCGATTTACATTAGAGAGACGCGACAAGAATAGTCTTGCAAAATCACAAAGATTAGTTTTTTTCCTTTACAATAATCATTCTTATTTTTATTAGAATAATGCTTTATTCAAATAACCCTTGTTTTTTTTCGACTATAAGGAGCGATTATTATGTAATTATGACATTTAATGGAGTTTGGAAGTAAAAGATGAATAATTAACTACTCTTCGTTTGCGAGCTAAGAAACTTCTTTTCATTGATACAATCTGCCCACACGAGTGGTGTAGCTCTTGCTAGTTATCGCTTCATTTTAAGTCATCTGACTATTTACTAACACCTGTCTCTCTTTACGACTTTCTCGCTTAATTCCCTTAATTATTCACATCAGGCAGGAAAATGGTGGGCATGGCAAACAAAACTGAACTACTTGCCACATTCAAATATCAAAGTCGAACTATGCTACATCGTTCGGAACCTTCATATTCTACTCTTACCTTCGATCTCTCACGGTCCGAATAAAATTTGTAATTCTTCTTTTTTTTAGATTTAGCCGTTTGACCTTTGACCATTGGTCCTGAACACACTTCCCATGCTCGAGACTGAGCTGCGAAAAGATATGAAAAATTCATTATTGGACATGTCGAAATATAAAACAGCAAAAAGTGAACAACGAAGATTTACATTATAAATATAAATAAATTTAAATTTGTTCGGTTCCTACATATGCATATACCAATTCAACTCGGTAATATTTCTGGTGTGTCTTACAAATGTTTTCATATTCGTATGCCTACGTTCATACATATGCACATACATATGAATAACGTACGAAATTACGGTAAAAACAAATAATCTTTCACTAATATTTAGCATAAATTCTTTCTGGACCAAACTAAAATTTTAAACTAGAAATTTTATTTGTATTCATTTTAAGAAACAGATTTGAAATATAAGCCTGCTTATTATTCTTTAAAAAAGCCCATCTATCTTCCTAATGACATTTCCCACATACATATCCTTTCAAGATTTCAACAGCTGAATTGAAGCAAACTAGTAGGAGTTCCCAATTCAGCTTGCATCAGTTTACATGACCTTTATAGAAACTAGGAATAAACGTTGGCCAAAGCTGCCATCTGCTAACGTTGTAAAACATCATCATCAAGCGATACTTCGTCTCAATTATAGGAGCGCGATATACAACTACATTTCTTGGATTTCGTTTTCTATCTGTTTTTCGATAAGATAGAATCTGAATAAAAAGCGCGCTAATTTAAAATTGAATTTTCAACGAATTAGTACGTTGTTATGCCGTGTTTATCTATCGCGCTAGTCTATCTTATCGTGTGATTCGGTTATGGAACTCATTACTAGAGAAGCATGTTTCCTTATATTCACTGTCTTCTTTTCGTAGTCACTGTTATAATGTTACATCATGATTATTTTCTTTACATTCTTTGATTTTCCCTTTTTCCCCCATTGCTTGACCCAGACCGCAGCCAATGCAACGAACATATGTTACACACATAACCACAATGCTGGGCAAAGCGATATATATATATATATATATATATATATATATATATATAAATATCATTGGTTGAGCTTTTTGTTGAACTGGATGGCGGCGAATTTAACATCGTCCCTTAGCAGCTGGGACGCCGTTGCAGCATGCCTTTCGAATGGCCGTCAAGAGCCTTCTGTTATGAACAGGTCAGATAAGAGAAAAAAAAACAAATTCAATTTATTACTTTTATCATTGGATCGTGCCTCGAATTATTAAGAACAATGGAGCCAGAAAAAAAAATCATTTTCTTGGTTCAACCAAAAAAAGCTCATTTATATTATATTACGTATGTTGCATGCGCAACGTTGAAAGAGTGACATTAAGACAACCATTCACGAATAGAGATCTATATGAAACTGAAAAGAGACATCATTCATATAGGCTGATCGTTGGCATGCCGGTTACCCTGTTCTCTCTCATCTCTCTCCGCATCAATGTCGCATTTCTCTTGCTCGTCATCCGCCGCGGCAGCCTCTTCCCGTCACGCGTTCGTCTCCACATCGGCAGTCTAGCATGCGGTTTTAATTTCTTTTTTTTTTGTAAAATACATATTACTGACATTTGCCTATTTTTAAGAGCATGACACGAAAACAACCGTACCGTAATGTACATACATTTGAATGTTTCTGGTCACTTTAGTCGTGTCTCTCTAAAGCACAAACTCTCTTGACCATGTGTTCGGCAAAATGGCGCGAATTCAAGAATTAATTTAAATCACTATAACTCGAATGCACTTGAAAGCCTGCATTAACACAGCTCGTGGTGACTTCTGACGACCATTTTTTTTCTTATCTCTTTTTTTGAAATATTATTTTTCCCGCTCGTTTTGAAGCGTGCATCGGCAAGGTGTCCGTGAATCTGTGGGCCCTCGTGCCCGTCGTGCTGTTCGCCGCCGACTTACGCGACCCGTGGAACATCATCCTCGCGACACCTGACTCGCTGACTTATCAGGCATATGTCATCAACGGCTTTTACTTTTATTCGTACTTACTAACGTAATTACTTTTACATTTATTTACTTACTGTTACTCTTATTTTTTTATTGCTTTAAAAGAACCTATTTAACTACCGAAACCTTGCTGCCTTTGGAAGAAACAAAAAAATTATAATAATTCACGAGTTGGAACCTTCTTCTTTAGGCAATCCTCTTCATCAATACGACCATTGCGATCGATCGCTTCTTCATGTACTTTCGAGGAGGAGTCAGCGAGCATTTTCTTTTATTCTGCTTCATTATCTCTGTGTGTGGATGTTGCGGCCGGCTTATCTCAAGCCTCCACTCAATAACTTAAGCCTCCTCTTTGTGCAGGCCTACCAAGGCCATGCGGCGCGGCCCTGGTTCGCCATCCTACGCTCCATGGCACCGTGGGCCGTGGCTGCGTTCGTGACGAGCCACTCCACATGGCGGGGCTGCCTCAAGCGCGTCTCGCCCTTCTCCCTCTCCTATACCTATCAGTGCTCGTAAGTCTCTCTATTTATTAGCACATTCATAAGCTTTTATCAGAGTAAATTATTTGGAGAACATTATTTTACTTTATATTTCTGGGCAGCCAGTTAATGAATTACAAACATGTTCAATTACTGCCCGATAAACTTCATTATATCACAGAGATTGTGCCTTCTACCGGGACTTGCTTTATTGGCTGGCATTCATTCTACCCGGCACGATTATAGTCACCTACACCGTGCTCTATACACGAGTTGCTTGGTATGTTTCATGTATCTACATACATATTTCCCTAAATAAATCATGGCTTGCGCTTTTTAAATTTTCTTCTTCTTCTTCTTCTCTTTTACGTTCACATTTGCAGCCAACGCAGAAATTACGTGCGCTCGAAAACGATATCCGAGCAATCGCGTACGAGCAGCATCGAGATTCGACTTGTAAGTTTGAGAATGTCTCTCCAATCCGTTTCTCTTTCTCCTTCTCAATCTCTCATTCTGCATGACGTACATTCGTTTATTTGAAGAATAAAAAAATTAAATAAATAAAAATATTTAATAAACAAATAAATTCAGATGGTGCAGTTCTCTCTGATCGCTTTCTGCCAACTCCTCGGATCTGCCTTCTTCTACGTCGGTCCTTCGATCATCCAAGGCATGCCCCTTCTCACGGGTTTCCTCAACACGTCGTTTGGCGCGCTGAACAGCGTCTCGAATCCGCTCGCCATGTGCGCCTTCCATGTGCGTCTTCTTTATTGATTCTTTTTTTTAATTGCATTTTGAATTACATCATAAAGCACATTCTCTAACATGCAAGCACATATGAATTTGCCTGTTAAACGATCGATTAGAGATCAATAATCGATTATTGATTATTAACTCTTCATTCGCGACTGTTACAATTCCTTATAGAAGCCCGTATGCAGAGCCCTCTTTCCTCCCTGGCGGCAGTGCTCACTCGCCGTCTGCGTCCTCGGCTTGGCCGTCCAAACCGATAGTTCGACGTCGACATTCGTAATGCCGACCGTCATCCAACAGCAGGAAGTGGCCGGCCGCGAGAACGTAGCGAATCATTAGCGTTGTCCCAGTTGTGGCTCATTGGATAGAGTCCGAGATTTTGGAGCAAGGCATCGCGGGATCGAATCCGGCGGAAGCCGAAACGTTTGCCAAGCATTCCCAAGCATGCCCCGCCCACCGTAGCCATGTGCGGCCATAACAAGGATGCAATTTCTTTTGCACATGTAATATGTAAGTATATGTACTTAGCGTATCATATCCACCAAACACTTCAGCGTGCATACTTTATTCACGATAGTCGCGGGTTTACATATGTATGTATAAACGGCTGAAGTGTCGCACGTCCTCGGGCAAGTTACTGGAAAGGCAAGATGTTGGTACAAATATACATCACACTCTGAGCAACGAACAACAGCGCGGGCGGAGAACTCGAGCTGCGAGAGGAAGTAACGGTTGTAGGCATTGATGAACATGGTGTTGCCCTCGGAGACGATCGGAGCCTGTCGCACCTTCGTGTCGCAGACCCTAGGGAGTCATAGGTTTTACTTCTATATTCTCATAAACCCTAATTTAATAATAATAATAAAGAAGATGTATACAGGAGCATCAATAAACGGACTTGATGCCCGAGAGACGAGCATCGTTCTTGAAGATGATCTCAGCACCGCCAAAGGCGCAGTTGGTGGAGAGAATGCCGGTGCCCTGTCTGAAGGTCAGCTCGATTCTCTTGCCAGCCGGCGCCTGAACTTCGATGATAAGTTATCAAGAGAAATTTCTTTTTGTTCAGACCTGGAGAAGGTAGTACTGGTTGTCGAAGTTGTTCTTGGGCTGCTGCTTGCGGTCTCCAACCTCAGCATAGATGGACTGCGGGGAGGAAGACACTTGGACGGTCTTGGTTCCAGCGGGCTTAAGGAAAATCATTATAAAGTAAAATGTAAACTTTTAGCTATTCCGATAGGAAAAAAAAATATTCTTACGCGCTGGGAGCAGGTGGTTCCGGTGAATCCGAGGGGGCAGAGGCACTGGTTGCAACGGTTGACATCCTGGATTCCACCGTTCTCGCAAGAGATCTTGTTCTGGCAGTTCTCTGGAAATAGGATGATTAAAGACTTTTCTAGATGTATTCTAAAGGTAGACTTACTGTCGCACTCGTAGTACTTGTTGACAAGGGTGATGTCGTAGAATGTGGGGAGACGGTTCTAAATGTGAGACATATGTATGTATAATCGTTTACTTCTATCCAACGTTGATCAAAGAAACATACGCTCATCGAGTGCTGGTAGATGGTATGGGCCTCGCGGGCAAGAAGAGCCGGCTTTGAGCGGTCAAGGCCGAAGCTATAAAGCAGAAATATGTAAGTCCTGCAAAACAAAAAAAAGAAATTCTGAGATAACAATGCACGTACTCTCCCTCTCCGTAGTGCATGTTGGAGCCGAACTCGTAAGGAATGCCGTAGTTGTCAGACGTCTGCGGAGATTCAATGTCGAAGTTGTGGAGCTGGTTGGATTCGATGTTGGCCTGAAAATGAAGAGTTTATACGACATATCATTGTCTTTCAATGAATCGCCAACCTTGTTAATGAGGACGTAGTTTTCACGGTCGAAACGGGACTGGACGTGGAAGATGCCGAAGGTGTGAGAGAGCTCGTGAGCGACAATTCCGGTCTAGACTTGTTAAAATGCCTTCACTCTTTCATCCTCTTTGTTACTCACCGAGCCACATCCATCTCCGATGGAGACCACTTGCTCGCCTCCAATTCGGCCGACATAAGAGTAGCAGCCATCATCGAAAATGAACTTCACGCTAAATAGTATGTGCATGAAATAGCCCAATCGAACTGATACAGCTAATGAGCTTACCGGTCACTTCCGGCAGTTGTCTCCTTAAAGCGGATGCAGGTGTTGTCCTCCCAGAACTTGATGGCCGATTTGATGGCCTCACGGTTGGTGAGCTGACTGCTGTCTTGTGCTGAATCATTGAGTTTTTAATAACAAGAAGATTACATACTTCATGACGTTTTCAGGAAAATGATTCACTAAAATGGGCTAATAATGCAAGAAAACTGCTTCTAACGGTAGCGAGCGTCGAAGGAGTATGGGATGACCGGGTTCTTGCCCCAGGTGTTGGTCGGGAAACGAGGGCCCTTCTGTGCCTGGCGGCGGGCACGCGAACCGTTGTTGGGGACGTAGAGTTGGAACTCATCTAGCTGCTCGCTGCAATTATCATTCTTATCTACGTATCGAATGGTGGATATTTGGGAGATTTCTGTTATTTGAAAGTTGTAAGTGGAATTAAACCAAGCCTCACTTGGTGAGCATCATGTCTCCCTCGAAGAGGTCAGCATCCAGACCAGCAGCGTTGTTCAGCTCAGTGACATCCTCGCCCGAGAGCTGGAATGATATCAAATTGGATTCGCAAAATATTTTCGTTTGAACTCGTAAATACCGCAATCAACAACAAATCAATTACTAACAACTTGAGCGCCGTGGGTGACTTGAGAATCGGCGAGCTTGCTAAGCAGCTCGTCGACCTCCTCCTTCTCCTCAGGCGACTGTTGAAGCTTCTGTTCGATGTCAGACTTCAGCTTCTCCATCACATCCTGCAAGGATCGTCATTTGTATTACCTTGGAAATGAAACTCTTTAATATTATTTATTTTCGTTGAAATCGAAAGAGAAATAAATGGCAAGAATTGCCTTGAGCTTTGTGAGATCGAGATGTCCCGTGAGGGTCTTCTCGAGGTCTTCGAGGTTTGCCGACGCGACCGCGGCCAGGAGCGAGAGCACGAAGAAGAAGCGCATGATTGTTTGCTTGCCGGATGAGAACTGCTGCCGATGATGGATGTTTCGGCTCCTGCCGCACTAGTTTTATGTCGCGCAGAACGAGGTCAAAAACAACAGAAAAGGCACAGCTTGTGCTATCTCTCTAACATAGCTTGTTATCCCTGTCGAAGCTCTTCTATAAGCTGTGCAAATAATCATACTCAGAGCTTTCCAGAATATACTCATAGATATATCTTCAATGCTATTTCGCGTGATGAGCGTTCAATGTTCCATGTTCTACAGGGCATTTGATGTCCCGTGATCCTCTGCTTGTCAGCGGAATCTTCGTCATAGTGAAGCGCTGCTTCATCTTTGCTTCCCACATACATCTGCATCCGCTTTCGAATGTTTGCTCAGCTCTGATCTAGGACGATGCAAGAATACAGAGTAGTGATGTCGAAGCGGGAAGATGTGCTCGAATGCGGCCCTAGTTGTGGGATAAAAGCCTGGCAAAGCCGCCGAGAAGCAGTCATCTGCGGTTCCACAGAAAGTCAGCGCCTTTTTCAGAATCACTTTAAAAAAATATTTATTATCTTTATAATTATTTTTTAAGAGATGCGCTTCTTCATCGTGCTCTCGCTTCTGGCTGCGGTCGCTTCGTCGAATCTCGAAGATCTCGAGAAGACCCTCACGGGACATCTCGACCTCACAAAGCTCAAGGCAATCCTTACTATTTGTTTTTCGTCTTCGATTTCATCGAAATATTTAGAAGAAAAAAACAATATCGAAGTGTTTTATTTTTATGAAAATGAAAAAGACGATAATTGCAGGAGGTGCTGGAGAAGCTAAAGTCTGACATCGAACAGAAGCTTCAACAATCGCCTGAGGAGAAGGACGAAGTCAACAGGCTTCTTAACAAGCTCGCCGATTCTCAAGTCACCCACGGAGCTCAAGTTGTCAGTCATTGATTTGTTGATGATTTCAGTTTTTAAAGGAGGGCGGCGATTACCAAAAAATCATTTGAAATTTCAACGTGGCACGGCCTTTCGTACTCTCATTCGCACATAATATTTTCATGCAACCTTCGAAAAAATGAGCGAGAATGACAGCGATGACTCACCATTCGGTGATCGTCCTCCTTTAAACTTTCAAACGAAGATACTTTGTGAATCCAAATAAGAGGACATTCCAGCTCTCGGGAGAGGATGTCACTGAGCTGAACAACGCTGCTGGTTTGGATGCTGACCTCTTCGAGGGAGACATGATGCTCACCAAGTGAGCTACAGCTTTTAAGCAACGAAAACGGTAAGAAAGATACGAATGATAATTGCAGCGAGCAGCTCGATGAGTTCCAACTCTACGTCCCCAATAACGGTTCGCGTGCCCGTCGCCAGGCACAGAAGGGCCCTCGTTTCCCGACCAACACCTGGGGCAAGAACCCGGTCATCCCATACTCCTTCGACGCTCGCTACCGTTAGAAGCAGTTTTCTTGCATTATTAGCCCATTTTAGTGAATCATTTTCCTGAAAACGTCATGAAGTATGTAATCTTCTTGTTATTAAAAACTCAATGATTCAGCACAAGACAGCAGTCAGCTCACCAACCGTGAGGCCATCAAATCGGCCATCAAGTTCTGGGAGGACAACACCTGCATACGCTTTAAGGAGACAACTGCCGGAAGTGACCGGTAAGCTCATTAGCTGTATCAGTTCGATTGGGCTATTTCATGCACATACTATTTAGCGTGAAGTTCATTTTCGATGATGGCTGCTACTCTTATGTCGGCCGAATTGGAGGCGAGCAAGTGGTCTCCATCGGAGATGGATGTGGCTCGGTGAGTAACAAAGAGGATGAAAGAGTGAAGGCATTTTAACAAGTCTAGACCGGAATTGTCGCTCACGAGCTCTCTCACACCTTCGGCATCTTCCACGTCCAGTCCCGTTTCGACCGTGAAAACTACGTCCTCATCAACAAGGTTGGCGATTCATTGAAAGACAATGATATGTCGTATAAACTCTTCATTTTCAGGCCAACATCGAATCCAACCAGCTCCACAACTTCGACATTGAATCTCCGCAGACGTCTGACAACTACGGCATTCCTTACGAGTTCGGCTCCAACATGCACTACGGAGAGGGAGAGTACGTGCATTGTTATCTCAGAATTTCTTTTTTTTGTTTTGCAGGACTTAAATATTTCTGCTTTATAGCTTTGGCCTTGACCGCTCAAAGCCGGCTCTTCTTGCCCGCGAGGCCCATACCATCTACCAGCACTCGATGAGCGTATGTTTCCTTGATCACCGTTGGATAGAGGTAAACGATTATACATACATATGTCTCACATTTAGAACCGTCTCCCCACATTCTACGACATCACCCTTGTCAACAAGTACTACGAGTGCGACAGTAAGTCTCTAAAAAAATCTAGGAAGGTCTTTAATGATCCTTTTGCCAGAGAATTGCCAGAACAAGATCTCGTGCGAGAACGGTGGAATCCAGGACGTCAACCGTTGCAACCAGTGCCTCTGCCCCCTCGGATTCACCGGAACCACCTGTTCCCAGCGCGTAAGAATATTTTTTTTCTTTGCCTATCGGAATAGCTAAAAGTTTACATTTTACTTTATAATGATTTTCCTTAAGCCCTCTGGAACCAAGACCGTCCAAGTGTCTTCCTCCCCGCAGTCCATCTTTGCTGAGGTTGGAGACCGCAAGCAGCAGCCCAAGAACAGCTTCGACAACCAATACTACCTTCTCCAGGTTTGTACGAAAATAATTATCTCTAGAATGATAAGTTATCATCGAAGTTCAGGCGCCGGCTGGCAAGAGAATCGAGCTGACCTTCAGACAGGGCGCCGGCATTCTTTCCACCAACTGCGCCTTCGGCGGTGCTGAGATCATCTTCAAGAACGATGCTCGTCTCTCGGGCATCAAGTCAGTTTATTGATGCTCTTGCATACACCTTTTTTTTTTATTATTATGGAATTAGGGTTTATGAGAATATTGAAGTAAAACCTATGACTCCCTAGGGTCTGCGACACGAAGGTGCGACAGGCTCCGATCGTCTCCGAGGGCAACACCATGTTCATCAATGCCTACAACCGCTACTTCCTCTCGCAGCTCGAGTTCTCCGCCCGCGCTGTCGTGAGTGTCCTCGTTTTAAAAAATATTTGTTTTTTTAGAAAGAGATAAAATGAATCCTTGATCCGACAATCTCTCGGATTATTCCTGCTACTTTCTTACAGTAATCTGGCAGTATCAACTTCTTCTACGTTATTCGATGCTAGTTTGACTCTGAATACTGTGGAATAAAGTTCTTTGGCAAACAATTGAGGCTATGTTATTGCACTACGCAGTTTTAGTGAATGTGTCTTATCTAACACGCTAAATGCAAGGCAGGAGAGCTTGCGAACGATTCATCGTTGATGACCAAAGAGCGCCCAAAAGGTGGTCATTGATGTATGATCAGTGAGGTATACATAAATGGTTATTCTGTCCTGTCTTCTGTCGCATTCAATTCCGTTGAGACTCTCGCATTTGGTTTTTTTTTCTTATTTTCGTGCTAGAGACGATTGCTGCTCATCAGAAGGAGATTTAAAGGTGATTCTCTATCTGATTTCGCAGCCCGAGCCGAAGCCTTCGATCAGCTGCCCGCAAATTCTCGCTCCAGAGGCCCATGACACTCGTGACCTCAAATGGTGAGGTCCGGAAAAGTAGTGCGCTCGCATACGACGTTCTGGTTGTTCGACACCTTCAAAGAACCGGAAAGTACAAACTTACTTTTGAATTCCGGCTTTCGTCATTATAGCGGGAACTCAAAAGTGTTTCGACTACATACATAATCCAGGAAAATACAAGTAATTCGTGAATGTGTGTGTTTCGTTTCGTTTTTTTTTTCCCCAGAAGAAGAAACACCCCCTCCCCTTCAATCTGTTGGCTGAAAATGAATGTCAATGTAGCGGCTTCGCCTCGTCCATCTTGCATGAGCATTATGCATGCAGTCAAAGCAGGAGGCGAAAGGAGGAAAAGCATTCATTTCTATGCAAATTTTCATCCATTTTTCAAACATTCATATAAAAATGCGACCTTCTCAGTTTTAAAATAGTTTTTTTAAGACTCCTTTTTCGAGTAGGACTTCGCAAGAAAATTGGTTATGGAAAGAGGCTTCCCTTGTCAGCATTTCCTCCTTTCTCTCGGACGCAAACTGCAGCCTAACCGCGCTCGCGTTCGCACACTGTTTTAAGTAGCGCAAGTTGAATTTGGCTTTTAACTACAAATGCCAGCGGCCGGCCTGGGAATAGTGAGTCAGCAAGGCGATAAGTTCATGGTCGATGTAGACGAAAATGTACACCGATCTAGATGAAAATGTTTTGATGTAGATCAAACTATGCGCGCGACGTCGACGATTTCGCCCGCTTCATAGGTCTCGCCCGCATTTGGATAAGCTTTCTTTCTAAGTAATGATACTTTATTGTATATTTATACATATGTAGATAAAGATAGATTGTAAATGCATTTCGTGCATTTTTAATTACGGAATGGGGAAATTGTTGCAACATTAATAAATCATCATTAACCATAGGAACAATTTCAAACCATAAAATAATCAGATAACTATACGAATCATATTTAAATGAGCTAGAAACAACAGCAACAACAACAACAAATTTTATTCGCTCATCGTGCCAAAGTGACTGCTGAAATGTCACGGGGATCTCTCACGTGGACATGGCCGATCGATGGGCATCGGCGACTTTTCGTCGATGTGATGAACATGGCTCCTACGATCACCGCCTCGATGTAGTGAACAGTCTGAGAGAAGAGAACATAATTTTATTGTCTCCTAACCGGATATTTGCTTCCGTATCAATCGATAATTGAATATGTTCAGTAGCTCCAATTGATTGCCTTCACAATCAATTGGTTCCATCAAAAAAAATCAAAAGATCTAGAGAAGTCAACGGGCAGAAGGAGGAAAAGTGGGAAGAAGAAGTATATATGCATGTATATATGTAGATATGCACTGTAGAGGATGCGCCGCAGGTGGTCCTCCGCGGCCAATTGAGAAACAAGCGACAGGCGGATATTTGTCTTGAGAAGAAATAAATGGAATTATCTCCTCGCGCCGAATCCGAGCGCCTCCTCTCCTCCTCTGGGAGAAGAGAGCGGCTGTTGTCTTTGATGGATTAGTCAAGTGGAAAAGAGGAAGAGAGAGCGAGAGAGAAAGAGAGAGAAAGAGAAGAGGAGAGATAGAGAAGGAGCTAGAGAGATTCATATACTGTAAAATGAATGTGTGATGATGGCCGGGAGAGAGAGAGAGGAGAGAGAGAGGAGAGAGGAGAGAGAGAGGAGGAGAGAGAGAAAGAGAGAAAAAGAGAGAGAGAGAGAGAGAGAGAGAGAGAGAGAGAAAGGGAGAGAGAGAGAGAGAGAAAGAGAGAGAGAGAAGGGGAGAGAGACGTAACACAGAGAAGGTAGCAAAAAGAAAATAACTACCAGACTTCAAAGTCAACACTCTATTTATAAAGCTACGATGCCTTTCAGCTGCATGTAGAGAAGTCGAACAGAAATTACCACACCCGTATAGGTCGAGATCTTGAGAAATATAAAAGAAACAAGGACAGGTGGTTGCAGCAGAGATATAGACGGCGGACAAGTGAAAGAGAGAAAAAGAGTGAGAGAGAGAGAGAATGTGAGAGAGTGAGAGAGAGAGAATGTGAGAGAGTGAGAGAGTGAGAGAGTGAGATAGGGAAAGGGAGTGTGTGAGAGAGAGAAAGGGAGTGAGAGAGAGTGAGAGTGAAAGAAAGAGAGATGTTGGTGACGAGGAAATGGTCTCCAATTTGGAACGCCAGCTGGCTGGCACATGCGAGAGTGCTGTGGGCCATGTATGGTTCCCTTGCAACCGCCATCTCTCTCTCTCTCTCTCTCTCTCTCTCTTCCTCCATCGCTTCTCTCCATATCTCTCTCTCTCTCGCACTCTCCCAATCTCTCTCACCCCTCTCTTTTAATCTCGATCTCTCCCAATATCTCTCTCTTGTTCTCGTTCTCTCGCTCTCTCTCTCTCTTCTCTCTCTCTCTCTCTCTCTCTCTCTCTCTCTCGTCTACTCTCTCTCTCCCAAGCTGTGATAGGGCAGTCGGGCAGGCAGGTGTTGTCTGCGCGGCACTCCACAGAATGTACGATACTATTGACGAGACAGACCCATTAAGGCTTCCTCTCTTTCTCAGTTCCTCACGAGTATTTATTTATTTATTTGTTTACATTTGATAGATCGAAGATGGTGTTTTTTTTTGCTGGAACTACATACATACATAGTTGATAATTGTTCTATCACATCAAGAAATATTTATTTCATTTAACGATAAAAACGAACAAATATGTAAATAAACATGATTATTAGTTAATTGCATCCATTTCGCCTCTTCAAGAAAGACATCGAACGCTTTTGGACGAAAATGGACGAGTTACTGTAGCGTAAATACGTCTAAAAAAAGAGATCGTATGTATTGTCCAAGAAAAAAAGATTTTCCTCTTCATTCAACGAGATCTTGGTGCACGATCCTAAAAGAACCATGCAAGAGCGAATTGTATAAATACATTGGACGGCTCTACCGCTTCTATGCTCTTTTTCTCTCTCTCTCTCGCTCTCTCTCTCTCTGTCTCTCTTTATCTCTCTCTCTCTGTCTCTCTTTATCTCTCTCTCTCTGTCTCTTCTAGCTTTCACCACCTTATACATATGTATGTAGATACGTATGAACCTACATACATACATACATACTTCCTTGTTTCCCATGCAGTGCTCTCATTTCTCTCCCACTTGTTTCTCATTTTCTTTCACTTCTCTCTCTCTCTCAATCTCCTCCTCTCTCTCTCACTCTCCCTCAGTTTCATCTTTCTCTCCCCCTCTCTCTCAATATCCTCCTCTCTCTCAATCTCTCTCTCTCTCTCTCTCTGTCCTCCTCTCTCTCACTCTCTCTCAGTCTTCCCCTTTCTCTCGCTCTCTCTCTTTCTCTCATTCCGTCTATCTACTCCTCCTGTCTCTCCATCTCAATCTCTCCCTGTCATCTGCCGCTCCCGATTCCCAGCCGTCCATTGTTCTCGTCTCGGTTCATCCGCGCAGAGCCCGCTCCATTATTCGAAGCTTCTCTTAGGCTTGCTTCTCTCTCCGTCTCTCTCTCTCTTCCTTCTTCACTCTGTCTCTCTCTCTCTCTCTTTCTCTCTCTCTCTCATTTTCTCTCTCTCTGCCTCGCATGCCGCACACAAGGGGTCATCATGCTAATCGGGCAGCTGGCTGCTATGTCGACAGATGGATATGGCCTTTCTGACTCTCTCTCTCTTTCTCTCTCTCTCTCTCTCTCTCTCTCTCTCTCTTTCTCACTCTCTCTCGCTCTCACTCTCTCACCCCTTTCCTTACTCTCCTATTCGAGAGCACCCTGGGGCTCTTGTCTGTCAGTTAGTCTCTCTCTCTCTCTCTCTCTCTCTCTCTCTCTCTCATTCTTACTCTCTCTCTCTCTCTCTCTCTCTCTCCGTCTAGCCACGCCCCTTCTGCCACGGAAGCCCAATGAGCGTATAGAGAGAAAGAAAGAGAGTGGAAGCTTCGTCCATGACGCGCCCCGGCCCAGAGTGGAGGAGGGAAATAAACGGGTAGGCCATTCTCTCTCTCTCTCTCTCTCTCTCTCTCTCTCTCTGTCTCTCTCCTTACTCTCTCTCATCATCTCAGTCTCTCTCTCGTTCTCTCTTCTCCCTCCCTTCACTCTCTCTCTCTCTCTCTCTCTCTCTCTCTCTCTCTCTCCTTACACTCTCTCATCATCTCAGTCTCTCTCTCTCTCGTTCTCTCTTCTCCCTCCCTTCTCTCTCTCTCTCTCTCTCTCTCTCTCTCTCCCTCTCTCCCAGTGATCGCGCCGTCATCTTTCAAATACAAGCGTGCCCCAACCCCATCTCCTTTAATTCTCCTTTCTGTTTCTTTAAGTCGCCCTCTCTCCTCGTTCCACCTTCCATTGCATGAATTAAGAAAATGAGAAAAGCGTCTCGCATGCCTTAGGGCAGTGAGAAAATTACATAGGTTCACTTTGAACTTTCACTCTCTCCCTCCCTCTCTTTTCCTCTTTCTCTCTCGCTCTGTTGCTCTCTTCTCTCTTTCTCTCTCTTTTCTCTCTTACTCTACTGTCTCTCTCACTCTTTCTTACTCGCTCTCTCCCTCTCTCTCTCTTTCTCTCTCTCCATCTGCCTATATCCATCTAGTTGTACATATTTATGCTTAAGTGTTCTCTCGATGTCATTTTCACTATTGTTCTCCTGCGCCGCTCTCGTTGAATTTATTTATTTATTTTTTTTTTATTATGTAGCCGTGACGTACTATTGACACTCTTATACCATATGTACTGTATAGCTGAATGGCCCCCCTATCAAACACATAGTACAAATATACGGATTACGGTAGGTCTTCTCCTCTTCTTCTTGGGACCTGGTGACGTTTGAAGACGAATAAGAAGAAAAAGAAGACTAGATGGTGCATGCAATGTGCGCGAGTCCAGCCTCGTCGACCGACTCGAGCGGCTTTCCTGTCAAGGATCCCGATGCCATCAAGCTCTTCGTTGGCCAGGTCGGAGAAAAGACAAAATTCAAGTTTGAATTTCGCGCCTCTTTCGGTTTTCGGTGAAGATTTTGCTGCTTTCCATGATAAAGGGGAGAGAGACGAGACAGAGAGAGAGAGAGAGAGAGAGAGAGCGAGAGAGAAAGAGAGAGAGGCAGAGAAAGAGAGAGAGAGAGGCAGAGAAAGACAGAAAGAACACGCCGATAAGTGAACGATTGAGTTAGGTGCGCTTCCTTGTTAAGAGCGAACGGGAGTTGGGAAGGGGACAGAGAGAGAGCTGTTGTGAGAGAGAAAAGGGAGAGATAGAGAGAGAGAGGGCGTATGAGAGAAATAAGGAGAGAGAAAAGTAGCTAGAGAGAGAGAGCGCGCGAGAGGCAGCGAGAGAGAACTAGAATAAGCTGAAAGTGTTGATTGCAACTTTGCTAGAGAGAGAACAACGACTGCAAGAGAAGTAGATGCGAGAGAGGAAGACAGAGTAAAAAAGATTTCAAACCTTGAAAACAAGATTCCTTTTGTTTGGAGTGGAGCGACAAAAAAGGAGTTATATTCATTTATGGGATGTGCAAAAGGAATTCTGTCAATACCTCTTTTCCCGTTTATTCACGTTCCGGAATATGTATATACGTATGTATGTATGTATAGCTTCATGTGCGTACTGGTTTCTACATACATATGTACGTAGGCAGACATTCTTATTATGGTCCCACCACGCTTTCATGCGTTCTTACCGTAATCCTTTCATTCATTCATTCATTGATAGCAATCGCTCATGTGTGGCGAAAACAGCAGCTAGCAACAGATATAAGAATGAGGAAAAAAGGAGGATAATCTTATCAGCCTTTTATCTGCCTTTTTTCGTTGATTCCCATTCCGGAATATCTACGTACATTCATTTATAATGCAAACACATGTCTGTCTTTGCATTTTTTTTCATAATAATCTCCTTTAACGATCCTAATCTTTCTCAGATAGGGATTGTTAAAGGAGATATCCGACGAAAGATAACTTTTTTATATACATATATTTATGTACATAGCAACGCTTCGATAACTCGCTTTTTCTTACTTGAATTCGATTTCTCCATATCTCTCTCTCTTTCTGTCTCGATTTATCTCTCCGTCTCTCTCTCTCCCTTTCACTCTCCTGATTTCACTCAATCTCTCCCTCTCTCTGTGTCGATTGTTCTCGATCTCTCCCACTATCTCTCTCTCCCTCTCTCTTTCTCTCCCTCTTCCTCTCTAAACTTCTTTTCTCGCTTCCAGCTCATCCGGTCCTCGTACGCGAAGATATCCTAGTGCTTCTTGTTGATCTCGATTTGCCTCCCATTCATGCGCGTTTGTAGCGGCCATTTTGTAGACGCACTCAAACGCCTTCTTCATCCATACATCTATTTTGGAAGATCGGTAGAATCCTTGTCTATTTCTTTCGCTCACTCTCACTCTCTCTCTCTCTCTCTCGTTCTTTCCCTCTCTCCTCTCTCTCCTCTCTCCTCTCTCCTCTCTCCTCTCTCTCTTTCACTTCCTCTCTCACTGCAGCTTCATACTCAAATGCATTCAACAGATGCATGCATGAATGCTCACTGCTCTGCCACAAGTCCTCTTGTATTGCTCCTTCCATCCAGACTTCTTCTTTCTCTCTTTCTCTCTCTTTCTCTCTCACTCTCTCGCTCTCTTTCCCACATCCCGGGTGGCGAAGCTTCTAAGGGTCTCATTCCTCTCTGGAGTTCTTCTACCCTCCCCCCTCTCTTCCCGAGGTCCCCATCCCCCTTCTCAACCCTTCACTCCATCCTGAGAGAGAGAGAGAAGAGACCCTTTTAGGCCCCGTCTTAGCCATCGCTCATGCTTCAGCTGCCATGTCATGCGCACAGCACAGCTGCTGCAGATCTCTCTCTCTCTCTCTCTCGCTCTCTCTCTCTCTCTTTCTCTTTTTCTTTCTCTCTCTCTCTCGCTCTCTTGTTATCTCTCTACCTTTTTCTCTTTCTCATCATTCACTGTCTTTCTTCCTCTCGCTTCTCCCTCTCTTCCGTCACTCTCGCTTGAGGGCTTTCGACATCTCTCACCTATTATTTTTGGTTCCCTTCCTTGATGTCTCTCATCTCTCGTTCACTCTTGCAAGCATTATTTTTCGCTCTCTCACTCTCTCCTCTCTCTCTCTTTATCCTCTCTCTTTCGCTCTCTCGCTTTCATCTCTCGTCTCTCTCTCCTCTCTCTGTCTCTCTCTCTCTCTCTCTCTTCCTCATCTTACCCGAGTGGCATGATGCCGCAGGCATACAGAGAAGCACGCTCGCATCATTGGCTCTCTTCATTCGTAGCACTCTCTATTTTCGTGACTTTCTCCTTTCTCTTCCTCTTATAATTTTGTCTCTATCTTTTTCTATTTCTCTCTCACTCTCACTCCCTCTCCTCTCTCACTCTCTCTCTCTTTCACCCTCTCAACTCTCTCTCTCCCTCTCTTTCACCCTCTTTATCTCTCTCTCTTTCACCCTCTCGTCTCTCTCGTCTCTCTCTCTCTGCCTCTCTCTCTCTTTCTCTCTTTCACCATCTCTCCTCTCTCTCTCTCTCTCTCCTCCCTTCATCCATCGACGTCAAGTGCGAGCAGCAGCAGCCCCTGAGGCGTGCGCATGCACATGCAAGGGAATCGATTCAGAAAGAGCGAGTAGGCATCTGAAAAAGGCCAGCGGCCGTTGTAGCCAGAGAAAGTTGGACATCTTGGGAGAGAGAGAGAGAGGGAGAGAGAGAGAAAGAGAGACAGAGAGAGAGAGAGAGAGAGAAAGAGATTGAAAGGGGGTGAGAGAGAGAGGTATAGTTAGAGAGAATGGGTGGGAGAGAGATAGAGAGAGAGTGATAGAGAGAGAGAGAAAGATACAGAAATAAGGAGAGAAAGAGACAGAGAGAAAGAGGGAAAGAGAGAAAGAGAGAATGAAATGTTCCCACGGGGCCGCGCGAAAGCCGGGAGGCCTCGATACCGGATAAAGCCTCCCAACGGGGATGGCACACAACGTCCGATCTTGGTGGTTGATGAATGAATGCATGAATCTTTTCCAAGTTCTCACCATCCGCCGGAGGCAGAGAGAGAGAGAGAGAAAGAGAGAAAAAAGAGAGAGAGAGAAAGAGAAAGACAAAGAGAGACAGAGATGGACTGGACAAGAAGAATTAAAAAGAGGGGGCAGCTTAAAAAAAAACATGTTTGAACAGACTTATTACCAGATTTGCAAAGATTCATAAATTTCATGTCTCTTTTAAACATTTTTATTCTTTCAATATATCATCCCTCTCTATCTCTCCCTCTATCTCTTTTTCTTTCCTCTACTCTCTCTCTCCCTCTTTCTCTTTTTCTTTCCTCTACTCTCTCTCTCTCCCTCTTTCTCTTTTTCTTTTTTCTACTCTCTATCTCTCTCCCTCTCTCACTCTCTCACGCCTATTTTCTGTCAGTCGAATACTGTCTGTTCCATTCAATCTCTTCCTCGTCTTCCACTTCCGTTCGAGAGATTCATCAAGGCATCTGTAATTGCCGTGTCATCTCTCTGCCCGAGATAGGGCATGGAAAGAGAGGGAGAGAGAGAGGAAGAGAGAGAGAGGGAGAGAGAGGAAGAGAGAAATAGAGAGAGTAAGAAAGAGGGAGAGAGAGAAAGAAAGAAAGCGAGAAGGACTCTATTCGAATCTCTCATTTTCTCATTTATTTCCCTTTCTCTCTCTCATTGCCTCTCTCTCTACCGCTCTCTTCTTTGCTCCATTTCTCCCTGTCCGCATCTTTCGTTTCTCTCTCTCTCTCTCTCCTCTCTCTTCTTTCTCGACGGCTAGTATTGCATTACCGGAAAGGAGAGAAGATTCCTCTCGAATCAGATTCGAGAGATGAGTATGAGTACAGATGCTCCATTCGTGACCGAATAAGGAAATGAGCATTCTTCTTCTTCCTTAAAATTCTTGTTCTCCAAGATCTTCTTTAAAATGATCATCTCTCTTTTTATGGAGTAGGACACATTTGCATGGATGATGCATTTATCATTAGAGCATAGAATGTTTAGAGAGTGTTCTTTTCCAGGCACACTAAAAATAGCACACTAAAAAAGGCCACCTCGGAAGGAGAGGATAGAGAAAAGGAAAGCTATATTTCTTAGTCGCCATGACGAGCAGGTGGAATTTATGTGATCGAGGAGAGACTAGTGAGATTCTTTCTTCTTTGAGGATTGGGAAATAGTTAATGGAAGGAAATAGGAATAGAGAAAGGGAGAGAGAGAGAGAGAGGAGAGTGATAGAGAAGGAGAGAGGAAAAAGAGAGAAGTGAGTGAGTGAGAGACAAGAGATGAGAGAGGGTTCAAAGAAAATTCGAGCCCTGAAAATATATACATAACATGTATATTTATATACATATAGTGTAAAAGACGTGTTAAAATTATGAGAAACTGTGATAGGCACAACATGCGCTCAAAGCACTTGTTATAGTAAAATTGTAATGAGAAAGCTTTACAAGAAAGCAAAATATGTAAGATGTTAATTTTTTTTTAAAGATTCCACGCAATCTCGAAGAGAAGGACCTACGGCACCTCTTCGAGCAGTTCGGCAAGATATACGAGTTCACGATTCTCAAGGTATCAAAACTGAATACTTTTGCCAACGTATTCATTTTCAATGAACGCATATTTGCTCACCTGGAATATTACGCGTATGTATTTTTTTTTACTTAACTTTACATATGTATATGTAAAGTTGAATATAAAAATATATAAAAAAAAATATATACCGCTTAACAAATATGGAACAGAATCTCGATATCTATACATTACTGCATACATGTGTATGTATGTTCAACATCCATGATCCTAGTTCGACAAAAAACAAATCTCTTGTTGACTGAGACGTTTACGCTTTCTAATTGTAAGAAGAAATTATGCTTATATTATTCCCTTTCCAAGTTGTTTGACTTCTAGACTTTTCCGGATAGAAGAAAAATAAGTGGGAATCACGCACACGAATGAATGGAATGCAATTATCATCCACTTGTTTTCTTCTCATTCATAAGCTCCGCCCACAACATCATCTTCATTCTTCGACTTCTTTTACATTCAACATTCAAAACAAATTTCACAATGATGTGCGTCTATTAAATATATGTTTTATTTTCTTTTCTATCATAACATCACTATGATGCGTCATCGTTTTCGTACTCTGTTCCCTGTTTACACAAATACCGTAACCCTTTCCTCTTCTCTTCGGGACGAGTCATATTTACTCAAATACTGTGTATCCATGCTCTTCTCTTTGGGACGAAAGACCTTCTCTCCCTCTTCCCTTCAGGAACAAAGTATTTTAAAAGATATCGTAACCCTTCTCTCTCTCTCTTCCTTTCGGGACCAAAAATCAAATCAAATTTTCCTCCAGGACAAGTACACCGGTATGCACAAGGGCTGCGCCTTCCTCACGTTCTGCCATCGCGAATCGGCTGTCAAGTGCCAGGCGGCGCTGCACGACCAGAAGACGCTGCCAGGGGTTCGGAGAAAGAGAGAGAGAGGAAGAGAGAGAGAGAGAGAGAGAGAGAGAGGGAGAGAAATTTTTGCTTACTTGTTTACTTTTTTATTTTATTTTTTATAAATTAAGCATTATTATTTATTACTTTGTTTTCATTTTTTCATTTATTTTTTTATTTCTCTAATCGTACAAAAACATACATATGTATATAGTATGTACATTCGAAAAGTTCTGATTTATGGAGTTTTTTTTGTTGTAAAATATGAATGCTCTACGTGCATTTTGTGCATTTAAAAAGTTGTGCAAAAATAGATATTTTGCATGAAATCAAGCGCGCCTTCAAGACTTTTTCTTCATCTTTTTTCAACGATCACGAAATGGCAATGAAAAGGAAAGGAAAAATATATTCCGAAAAGTATCATACAAAATATGGTGTGACTTCCTTCTGCCCTAATTCGTTGAAAAACATCTCTATTCAATTATTTCTCTATTTCTTTCTTTCTTTCGTTCTCAGAATCTCTCTCCCCTCTCTGCTCTCTCTCACCCTCTCTACTCTCTCTCTCTCTCACCCTCTCTACTCTCTCTCTCACCCTCTCTACTCTCTCTCTCTCTTTTTATTTTGTTCTCTCGCTCTCTGATCTCTAATCAGCTACGCTTTCACGAATTGCCACGCTTCATTAAGCCGGCTTTGGAGATGCACTGACGGCTGAGTTGCAGGAGAGATATTTGTGAGCGCACCCGGGGGAAGTAAAAGCGAGCCAGCTGGAAAGAGCACGTTTTGCTAATGAAGAGAGAGAGAGAGAGATTGCGAGAAATAGAGAAAGAGAAGTTAGACTCGGGAAGCAGGCTGCTACTAGAGTCCTAGTGATAAGCAAGGATCGATGCTCCGGTTTCTTGGCATCCATACGAAGAAGATGAGACAGATTAGGCACGCGGGCGTAGCGGGGGAAAGCAGCTTGCGGGATTATCTCTTTATCATTATTGCCCCCGAGGATACCTCGCATGAAACGAGAGTAAGATCTCCCGAATGGAACATCACCCACCATGTTGTTGCCCTCCCCCCTCCTAGAATGTCCTCAACCAACCCCCAATTTCAAGGGTTGTACTCCTAAGACCCCCGGGATTCTACGGGAGGGACATCCACCCACCACCCAACATCGCCGCTTAGACACCCTCCAACACAGACCCCCCTCTCACCCGACACAGACCCCCTCCTTCCCTCCCCCTCTCCCTCCTTACCGCCCTTTCCGAACGAGCTTCATCTGTGCGCGCATGGGAAGACGGCGAAAATATCGTTAGGAGACGGGCGCGCACCCAGAATTGAATGAAGACGAAGAAGACCACCGGAGGGTGGGGATAGATAAGAGAGAGAGAGAGAGAGAGAGAGAAGAGAGTTAGAACAGAGATAGAGAGCAAGAGAGACAGAAAAGAGTGAGAGAGAGAGGGAGAGAAAGACAGAGAGATGTGAGGGGAGAGAGAGGGTGAGGGTGAGGGAGAGAAAGGGAGGGAGAGACAGAGAGAGTGAGAACCAAAGCATCTAGACGGACTTGAAGGCCAACGAGTAGCCAGAGACTAGTCAGATGATGATAGAGGAGGGACAGGAAGAAGAAGACTTTGGGACGAAGACGACGACGGCACACACACACACACGGGGTGGAGCCTAGGCTTAGGAGGACTCCGCCGAGGCAAGAGCGCATCAGCCGCGGGGCAAAAGCAGTTGCGCACCCTAGATTCGGCGGGTTTAGCCTAAGCGGCTAGCTCCGTAGGCCCCGAGACTTTCGTACGCGCGTGTTTCCCGCGGGATATGGCCGCGATCACTGCGACTTCCCAAGCGCAACAAGCGGTCGCAGCATCGGCAGTCAGTGTCCACCGCGCTAGTTAATTTCCGAGATTCTCTCTCTCTCTCTCTCTCTCTCTCTTTCTCGCTCTCTCGCTTCTCGCTCTCTTTCTTTCTCACTCTATTTCTCTCTTTCAACTCTCTCTCTCTCTATTGCCTCTCTCTCCTTTTCTTTCTCTCTCTCTCTTGCAGTCTCTCTTTCATTCACATCGCCACCACCTTGTAGACCATGCCCGTAAACTAGCGTGAGACTTTGCCGAATCGATTAGCCATATTCTTTCAACTCTTTTTCGTTCTTTTGACCAGGACAAACCGCTGCTGAATTTTCTGACATTTTGCTGTTTTGAACAACACTTAGCGGTATTAACAAATTTATTGATTCATATTTAATTATTTTATTTGCAAAACACAAAAATACCCTTTTAAATGTCCCGCTAATTTCTCTCTTTATCTCATTCTTTCAGATGAATCGCGCAATGCAAGTCAAGCCAGCCGACACGGAGAGTCGGCCGCAGACGCCGAAGAACGGCGATGACAGGTGCAGTATTTATTTGTTTAAACTATATAAATATTTAAATTTCCCGCCAAGAATTAATTTTAAAAAATCGTGAATGCTATTAACGTCTCTTCTTGACTCATTCTAGTGTTTTCGTTCTTTGCGGGAAAATGCTGGTAAACAAGAATTATGAATGATCTTTTGAATATCTAAATTTACTGGAGCATACGGTGAATGCGAAGGTAGAGCTCGCTCCGTCCTTTCTCTCTCGCTTCCTCTTTCTTTCTCTCTCTCTCTCTCTCTCTGTCTCTCTGTCCCTCTCTCTGTCTCTCTCTCTCTCTCTGGCTCGCACTCCTGCTTTTCTCGCTCGCTCTATTGTTAAACCTCAGCTCTCTCTCTCTTTCTCTCTCTTTCTCTCTCTCTCACTCTCTCTCTCTCTCTCTGTCTCTCCTTCTTGCCTACAACAAAAGTCGCTATGCCGTCTTGTTCCCGTCATTCCCGCGAGGAGCAAAGCAAAATTATATTATCTTCGCCTCGTCAGACTTCTTCTGGCTTCTTCTTCGTCTTCTTCTTCTTCCTCCAATATATGCAAATCACAAAACTGCACATCGATCGAGACGTGAATAGATTGCTGCATATGTACATTTCAGAAGTATGTATATTTTAGAAGTAATATGCATATTATATAAGTTATATAGTAAACATTACAGCATTTACTGACTCTTTTGGTAAGAGGTATTAGCTACTGTAGATACATAAATACATACATATACCATGCTACAGTCGCGTCATTTTTCAAAAAAAAAACAATTTATTTGCCTCGCATCCCATTCGTGTCAGTGGAACTAGTGTACCCTCTACTGTACTCGTTAGCAGGGCATTAATGGTAGCACATTAGAAAAAAACTGAGTTCTCGCATTCCGAAATGTGTGCGAGAGAGTGAGAGAAAGTGAGGGAGAGCAAGAGTGAGAGAAAAAGAGAGAGTGAGAGAGTGAGAGAAAGTGAGGGAGAGCGAGAGTGAGAGAAAAAGAGAGAGTGAGAGAGTGAGAGAAAGTGAGGGAGAGCGAGAGTGAGAGAAAAAGAGAGAGTGAGAGAGTGAGAGAAAGTGAGGAGAGCGAGAGTGAGAGAAAAAGAGAGAGTGAGAGAGTGAGAGAGAGAGAGTGAGAGATGAATCCTTTCAGTTCTCTAAAAGCCGGCTCTATACAAGCATATAATATGGACGAAGTAATGGAAAAAAGGAGCACATTCAAATTATTTTAATGTTGATAATCAAATTACTTAATTAACTAAATGGAAAAAGTATCTCACAATATATGTATACTCTTACAGTACTCGCAAGCTCTTCGTGGGCATGCTGAGCAAGAAGCAATCGGAGGAGGAAGTACGCGAGCTCTTCTCGCCCTTCGGTCCCCTCGATGAGGTTTGTTGTGCTTCCAACGGGTCCCAAGACGAAAGAATGTAGTACGGTGTCATCCGATTAAGAGCGATCCATGGGATGTTAACGAATAAGTGAACTAACACACGGCTTTTCGCTACTTGCATCACTGGCTAGGATTAGGCAGCTCGAATTGCCAAGAAGGAGGGAGATATGTGAAAATCGCGCGTATCTAATAGGCTCCAAAGTACATACGAGACGTCACCGCAATTCGTGGCGAACAACATGAGCGAGTGTTGAACCAGCAAAATTACTTAAAATTTCATGCTCTTCGTAGCATACAAACACAAACAAATAGACAGAAAATAAAGGTTGAGAAAGTATCGCCAAGGCGATCTATTATATCAAAGTTAGAAATCTTCTGCTGGACTAACAATCAGAATAATGTCATTGAGAGAGAGACGCGACTACAATAGTCAGGATAATTCAATTTATTGCTCCTTTAAAGGTGACCGTTCTGCGTGGCGCGGACGGCCAATCGAAGGGCTGCGCCTTTGTCAAATACGTCAGCGGTAAGTGCCACTCGGAATTTCATACATATATTCATTTAATTATGCAAATATCTATTTATTTATGGATATCAAAGAGTATAAAGACATCATTTTTGACATGACAATCGCAGAATATGTCAGGAGAGTAGTTTAAATCAAATCAGTAAATCAATTAATGAAACGCGCTTGGATTTCTTGAAGAATATAAGAACGGTTGATTATTTGATTTGTAAAAAAAAAATGCACGAATATTGCCTATGAAAAAATAGAAGTAATATGACAAGGAAAAAGTGTTGAGATAAATGAGTCTTGCTTTTAATTTTTGCTTATATTTATTTATCTTTTAATATACTTAAAAAAAAAATTTCGTTTAATTTTTATTTTCCTAGGCCTCGACGCCCAGGTGGCCATTGGCGCGCTCCATGGCAGCAAGACGATGCCGGGCGCCTCTTCCTCACTCGTCGTCAAGTTTGCCGACACGGAGAAGGAGCGACAGGTCACTGCTACAGTATCTTAGCCAGCCTTCTTATTCTGTGCTCTTTTGTTGTTTGGGAAAAATAATTGTTTAAACAAAAAAAAAACAAGAAAGAACATGTGCTGATTTCGAGATACGCGTGTAAGCCTACAATAGTTAGGAAAATTCAAGTATATATTACGGTTTAGTTCCCGGCTCCTTTAAACGAAATATCCACGACGAAAGACCCATTTTAATATGGTTTTTACATTAATTTTATTTATTTATTTATATACTAAATCCGATCTCCTTTAAGGTTCGCCGAATGCAGCAGATGGCTGCGCAGATGGGGCTGCTGAACCCGGTGCTCGCGACGCAGGTCAGCAGAGAATTTAATATCTTTCTGAATTTTTTTTTCTTTTCCCGCCAAAAACCTTTCTAAATATTTTTGAAATTCTTTGCATACATTAATAATATGTCGTCTTTGAATAATATAACCATTTTATTCCTTGATGTTTTAAACAGCACTTTATTTGGCAATACCTTTTTAAGAATATGGATTGCTTCGTACGATTAGCTGTAATCCTGCTCATTAAATTTACAACATACAAGTAATTATTTGCTTACATTATTATGGCAGCAGAAGGCGCAAACATACTAATAGTTAGAGGATAATCCAAAAAAAAAATGTTTAAATGAAACTCAACAATGACACGTTCTTTCTAACCGTTTAGGCTGCACCATCACAATATGAACTGATCTACGCGAATGTGAGTCTAATGGCGATGTGAAGAGAATGTAATGTTTATAAGAAAAAAAAGTAGGAACTTAAAACATCGTAGACTCACTCTGCCAATGAACGTACATACATATTGTATGTTGACGAGAATTATACTTTTTTTACGGCACCGAAGTGACCTCGATGATGTGAGTTCTATCAAGATGGCCACGTTGATCATCATACTGTGCTCACTATTTAAAAAAAAGTTATTTTATATAAAAAAAAAGATAATTAAAAAGACATTGTATACATTTAAGAATGTACTATGCGCAGTTTTGAAAAGAAAGAAAATAATTAATTAATTAATTATTTATTTTTCTTTCTTTCCAAAATGGCACATAATACATTAAATAAATTATCTAAATAAATCACATAGTAATTAATTAATTAATTAATGAGGAGCAACCGAAGCACATTTCCAGATGCTTCAGCAGCAAGCGATCGCTGCTTCTGCCGCCAACAACACGGCCGCCGTGCATCACTCGGCGGCCGCCGGCGGCTTCTTGCCACTCTCCATTGGCGCCGCGACCTCGGCCGTCGCGCATCCGGCGGCAGCTCAGGTAAGCTTTTTCTTCTTCTTCTTATTCATTTTATAAAAAGAGATTTATCCATTTATTATTCTTATTCTTAAGTAAAATAGTAAAGTAGACTTTGGAGAGCAAATTTTTTTTACCATATTTTTTATTATTTAAAAAAAACCTAAATATCATTGTTATTATATAAATAAATATATGTATATACATATGTAAAGGCTTTGGTTTAAAAAGAATAAAACAACACCATTTTCAGATGCAATTCATGCAGCTTCAAGGCGCCGCCTCGCCCCAGTCGGCCGCCTTTCAGCAACAACTGCAGCAGCTGCAGCAGCTACAGCAGCTGCAACAGCTGCAACATGCGGCGACGTCGCCGTTCGGAGGTCTCTTTTACTTACTGCCTAACAATAAGTCGCCCAAGCTGGACCTTTAATGGCTCCCAATTTGGAAGGCTACGTGTAGCAGGTGGTACACGAGAAAGGCCCCAATTTAGAGTTATTTTTTCAAATCCATTACCAGGGATGTCCTAAACTAGGCCCGCTCCAATGTTAGCACAGGGCCTATGGCCTGGCCAAGGCAAATATTGTGCCCGCGCCAGGTTTTGGACATCTCTGTCCATAAAACCCCGCCTTCTCTCTTGCAGGCGCCGCCGTCCCGTCAACCTCTTCTGCCGCTTCCTTCTCGCATCTACAGCTGCTGGCAGCGCAGCAGCAGGCAGCTGTCGCTGCCGCCGCCGCAGCCGCCGGCCTCCAGCACCAGGCGGCCGCCGAGTTCAGCTACTCGCGTAAGTATTCGACAACAACAACAAAAAACATAACAAATTTTACTGATGCGAAAATAGTAACAACAAAAAAAAGAGAAAAGAAATGAATGCTTGCGACAAATTCGCATAGATCACAATCTCGGAACATATTAAAGGCATACCTATCAATCACGTTTATTCCACGATCCGGGAGTGGGCCCGGTGGGTGAAGGCAAGACCAATGTCACCGGTATTCATATCTGCGGATAGCATCCGATTAGTGAACAGATTTTGATCTGGTGGGCCTAATGGTAAGTAAAGGGGTCTACGTCGACGGCCAGGAATATGGGCCTCGCACCTTCCAAATCCCGAACGAGCATGCAAATGATATACATACCATTCGACTGGTTTTTCCATGCTGAGCACGAATCTGGTGTCCATTTCTCACTATCTTCCAGCTCCGACAGCTTCCTCTGCGTCCGCAGCCGCGTCCGCCTCTGCGTCTTCGGCCGAGTCGGCGGCAGCCGCAGCGATGGCCGCTGCCGCCGCCGCGCAGCATCACCCGTATGGCATCGCCGGCTACCCGACACTCATCGGCATCGATCAGCATACGGCCGCCGCGCATGCTGCAGCCAGTCAGCATTGTCTCTCAGTTTCTCTCGCTCTCTCCCTCTCTCTCTCTGTCTCTTTCTATGTCTCTCTCTCTCTCTTTCACTGCACTCACTCTCCTCTCCTAGTTTTCATCTCCGTTTTCGCATCTCTCTTTCTCTTGCTCTCTCATCCAATATTATTCTCTTCCCACATACCTTTATATCATATATTTTCATATATCTTTTATTCACTCCGCTCATCCACTTTCTTGTGCATGCCTTGCTTCCGGAACTCTCTACATTTCTCTCCAAAGTCTGCTTGTCATCTCGATTTCAGACCATGCATGCGCCGTTTAGTCTTGTCTCGTGGTGTCTCGCTTTCTCTTTCGATTTTCGGTGTGCTACCGTACTCTCTCGATGGTGTCTTCTCCGAATTTGCAGACGCGCAACTCGCGGCCGCCTCCCAATTCGCGGTCGCCACAAGCCAGGCGACGTCGCCATCGTCGATTGCACTCCAGCAAGCGCTCGCCATGCAACAGGCAGCGCTTCTGCCTCTCGCAGCGGCCAAAGAAGGTAGACATACCGTATAACCCATGTGATGTTTGGCACACTAAAATGTTTTGTGAAATTGAAGAAAGTACAAAATCCACACTAAAAATCAAAATAGAATTATTGGAAACGAGGAATATAATAATATTCATAGTGATAAATGTGTGAAAGAAATACGATGATTCACTGTTTGGGCACGCACTCACATTCAGTGTATTGGCTTCTTCGGGCATACATTGACTCACTCTTTTCGCTGCATGGAAACAAAAGCGTTTGCATAGAGGAGCATAAAGATGTTACCGTTCATATTTGCTTGACTTTGACTGAATATGTATATGCCGCATTCTTCACTTGTTCATATCTCTTTTTATCATCCATTTTTTCTTCTTTTTTTAGCCTGCTAGGTCTCGAAACGAAGGCCCTGCAACGGAGAGGAAGTATACGGTATTTGCACACGCACACTGTAATATTGATTAGTAGTTCTCTTCAAAACACCCCCTAAGCCTCCCCAAATGAAAGTGAGCGTGATTTGTGGGTGAATAAGCGTAAAGTGAGACGAATTATCGTGTGGATGTAGACTCTCTCCCGCCCTCTCTTTTTCTCTGCCTGCTTATCTTGTTCTCTCTCTCTCTCACCGTCTATGCTCTCTTCATTTCAGTTTTGCCTGCACTTTCTGTCTGTCTGTCTGTCTGCGTACATATATTTCGCTCAAGGTCATACCTATGTATACGTAGCGAGTTTGTGACGAGTAAGTTTTTTTTAAGAATGAAAGGCCCGTCCCGTATGTATTATGACAATTATTGTTAGCAAGAAACGGAATGGCTTATCAACATGTTTGCTTGTTCGGTTACTATCATTCTCTCACTACCACTCCCTTTCTCTCTCTCTCCCTGCTACTCTCTCCCTCTATCTGTCTCTCTTTCTCTGTCTTTTGAGTTTCTTGCAAGCAACAAGAATTGTAGCACCATCTGTTTTTAGGGAAATTAACACCCCCAATATTTCTGTCCTGCAAGTTTGAATAGTGGCAATCGTATGAATTGTGATGATTTGCTTCCTTTTTGTCTTTCGATGTAGCCAATGTTCTGAATTAGAAGAAAAATCAATATCGGAAGAAATCAATATAATAAATCCAAACAAAGGACAGGGAGACAAGTAGGAAATCACAGTAACGGTAAAATGGCACTTTAATCGTCTTGCTTCGTTTATGTTGTTCTTGTTGTACTTTGACTTACATATCTACCCCTTTGCGCACGTGTACAGTAAAAAAAAGCATTATTTGTACATAAATGTTGTATGTCCTCCCAATTACAACTGATTCATAGTTATCATGATAACAGTCAACTACGATAGGGAGTCTTGTGCCTGTTTGCTGAGTTTGCTTTGTTTTATATCGCTTTCCAAACCCCTGAAATTGTTAGATACAAAAAAAATCGTCCATGTAAAAGCAGAGTGGTTCGCAAGCTCATCCTTCCTTTTTTTCCTTATGTAGCTCTGACCAATAGTACCAAGGGTGTGTTGTCGTCTTCATATATTCTCTACATGTAGTCTGGTGATTCGGTGGCTGCTGATATTGACATTGATATTGATTTTGATTTTGAAACGGAGTATATCGATTGGTTAGTGTCAATGGAGTATTGATTGATTGGATTGGCATTCTTGATACCACCTTGATGAGTATTGATTGATGCGATTTGTCAATGGAAGTGTACACATGGATTGATATTGATTCGTCCTCTCTCTTTCTTTCTAGAATTCAATTGACCAAATTCAGTACATGTCAATGGAGTATCGATTGATTGATTGATTCGTCCTACCTCTCTCTCTAGTATGGTGCCTCCGTTGCAGTGCTCGGCCCCGACGGCTGCAACCTCTTCATCTACCACCTCCCGCAAGAGTTTGGCGACGCCGAACTCGTGCAAATGTTCGCGCCCTTCGGCTCCGTCATCTCGGCCAAGGTCTTCATCGATCGTGCGACGAATCAGTCCAAATGCTTTGGTACGTCGCGCGCTCGCTCTCGCTCTCGCGTGGGACCGCGGTGGGCGGAGCTTAGAAGCCGTTGTGCAGGTCGCGCGCGCGCGCGCGATTCCGTAGTGTCCTCTATCTGTTGTTTGGGTATATTGATTGATTGATTGAGATTGATTGTCATAGTATTACCTTGATACACATCACGCACACACATAAAACGTAACAGTAGCGCGCTATCTCCGTTCGTACTCTTGCGCAAGCTCCCCCGCCATTGTCGCAGTATCTCGAGGCCTATTGATCGATGGATTGGTACGGGTGGTCTTGGTAACCGATTTGTTGGTTGTTGGCTTCTTTTCTTTCTTTTTTTTCTTGCTCTCCCCCCACCCTGTTTCGTGGCAAGGAGTGTATTCGTCGGTGTGGGCAAAGAAGTGGAGTGAGGTTGTCCGTAAAATTGCTAAGTCCTAAGAAAAGTAAATCAATATTGTTGGTCGCTGTTACACCCACACAATGATGATGATTTTGGTGCCCCATTCGCAATAGAGAATTTGCAAAGTTTCTTACAATACGCAAAAGAGCAAATACATTTTCCTCTCTCGCCCCTTGGCTAGCTATTTCTCCTTCTCCCTCTCTCTCTCTCTCTCTCAGTATCTCTTTGTCTTTCTCTCTCTAACCCAATACCACTCTCTCTCTCTCTCTCCAACACTATCTCCCAGGTTCTGTCTCTTTATGTGTCCGTGCATAATTGGCCGTAAGTGCGCATGCTATAGGGATGCCCGCTTGTTGTTTCTTGCAAACCGAGTGATTCATGAAGCAATCAATTACACAAATATCGTGACGTCAGCAGCAATATTTCTTTTTGAATTTCCCGCCATACCGTAGGTCTCTTGCAAACACACTGCATACCCTTTGAAAGAAAGAGAGTGCGCCGCGTCTGTTTGTCATGCCATCTGTATACAATCCTTTTGATGATTTCGTAGACGTCATGTGTAAGCGTGTGTGGGAGCGTGGGAACCCAGTGGGCGGGGCTTAGAAGAAGATCGACGAGTGGGCGGGGCTTAGTGTGGTCCTCTCTTTCTCCTTCTAAAACGTGAGTGTGTGCGTTCTATATATACCAATGCTTGCCTGTCTTTCTGTCTCTGTCTCTCTCTCTCTCTCTTTGTCTCTTTCTCTCTCTCTCGTCTCTCTACTCTCCACATACTCTCTCCAGGCTTCGTCTCATACGACAATCCGACGTCAGCTGCGACATCGATCCAGGCGATGAATGGCTTCCAGATCGGCATGAAACGGCTCAAGGTGCAGCTGAAGCGGCCGCGCCAGGATAGCCGGCCCTACTGATGACTTCTCTGCTTTTTGGCAACGTGCCAAAAAGGCTTTTTATAGTGTGTGAGCGATCATGATCATTCTGTACTCTCTTTTCGTCACACCCACCATCCACACGTTTGCCCACAAATACACACAAACACAAAAACACACACCCAAAATGCATCCCGAAATTTGGCTTTGAGTATTTGTCCACTGTTTTTTCTTATTTTTTTCCATTCACATAAACAACACATTTGGTGAGAGTATATATATATATATATATATATATATATATATATATATATATATATGTATATATATATATGTATATGTAGTGCAAATTCGTGATTGTGTACTATTTCTATCGTATGACATGAAAGAGTCACTTTTCCTCGGTTTTTGTTCGTCTCTTTTCATGTGTGCTTGCTACTAATTGTAAGGAAGTAAACGTTCTCCCTCTCTCTCGCTCTCGCTCTCTCTTTGCTACTGTGTATTACTTATATGATTTGTAGTCTTAGAAGTATGAATTGTGCGCACTTTTTTTCTGAAAAGCGTACTAGCAGCATCTCTCCTATGTTCTCCTGCACTCTTGTTCACATTCATGTGTCGATCAGTCGATCTGTATCTCATATTTTGCTGCTGAGTCCTTCTAGTCATGACACGCTGCTGAAGTGTGTGTGTGTGTGTGTTTCTTGGTATGTTTCGCTCTTGGCATGCCTAGTGCATTCCACGAACACAACAATTCCGCTATTTAGCAAATATACTGTTGTAATTGGCATGATGGATACTTGACAAGTCTATAGTAGTATGTTCGAGTAAATATATCTATATACTTTTACGCCATGTGCCGTTGCAGTCGCTATTTATTTCTGCAATTTCTCTTTGTGAAATTCACCACTCATCCGGAATTATTCGTTAAACTCACCACCGATCTAGAGTAGCTATATTCTGTTATCTGTAATTTGAACTAGACGTGCAATGCTACCCCAGACATATACCTATTATATATTTTGCTTTAATACGCACTCGCATGAATTCATATATTAGCTTTCCTTGCATGTTTGCTTTATTGAGCATTCCTCCAGTCTCGTCATGACCATTATTCTTGATCTCCGTTCGGAAGCTTTGTGTTGTGACCTTTGATCTCTGATCATTGATCTCCTATTATTTTACTTACTACTTACTTAGCAAGGATCCCTGAAGGTAATGTCGTAATGTAGCCGATATTTTGCTTGCCCGTCCGTCTTGACGTCCAGAGTGTTATACTTACTGTACGTAAAGTGGAACGCAGATCAGTGTGTTATCCTTGAATAAATTAATTCGAAGAAGAAACCAATCAAAGTTATTTCTGTGTGTGCTTACGTTTAGAACTGCTTTTTAATCTATTCAAAAATGAAGTCCTTTACACTATTTGACAGTGTGCTCCTTGTGATGTACAACAATGCCATGTTATTATGGTAGCATATAAATTTAATAGAAAGTACTATCACAGTAATTAACTAAAGAATTAATTTCTTGATTGAATTTAATGAATTTAATTACAATTACAAAAACACATGATGGTTTAAACTCTAAAATATCAAGAATTACACTCTTTTCCTTCAGCGCGCTCCTCTCATTTACAGGTCCGCACAACTTTTTCCACCACTCGCAACAGAATCTTCGACGGCCAGCGTACAGATGACTATTACAGACGGAATGAAATAGATTATTGATTATTATAACTCAAGATATTTTTAATTTAAGCGATATATATAGAAATTTTTTTTATAATAGCCTAGGAACTGGCACTTTCGAACTTATTCAAACAATTTTGAATGAAAAGGGAGTATCCCGCTTGAAAGTTTTTAAAATTAATCATAAAGTCAAAAGTTTTCGTGTGTTGAAATTTTGTTACAGTATAGGTATTTTTTACCATTTCAACATTGTATGTCTTAAAAGAAGACAAACAAAATTGACTAAATCGTAGCACAATTTCTTTCACGATCACTATGTGAGAAAAATATGTACGTATTTATAATAAAAAAACACACACACAAAATTTTGCTTTGTTCTCTTTTTCGATACTGTAACTTTCACAAATGATCTCATGTGTATATACATAACTATATACTATTATTCACCCATTATCGCTCGTCATACACAACACTGTTTTCTTCTCGCTATGCTCTATTCGCATCCATAGCCTTCATACGTATGATAAACGATAAAATTGTTGCTCATGAAATTGTGAAAATAAAGGCAGAAATACCTTGGCTTTACAGTATAGACAATGAAAAAACATAAGATAGACGTGAAACTGAATAAATCTGTCGTTTAATTTACTTCTTTCATCTTTGATATGAAAAAAAATCAAAATAATAGACAAACATGAACTTGTCTTCTACAAAATATATCTCCCTACCTTTCTATCTAACATGCACAAGAAAGACATAGACTATGAGAGATAGAGAAGCAGAGAATAGGAAGAAGATGAAGAAAGATGAGTTAGAGAGAGAGAGAGAGGTAAAGAGAGGGAGAAATAGAGTGAGTGCGTACAACAAGTGTGAATGTTATATGTAGGAAGGGCGGAAGAGTTGTGCATCAAGAAAGGAAAGGAAGATTAGCCAATTATGCAGGGACAGAGAAATACTTTGATAACGGTTGAGTAAATAGAGAGGCAGAGAGAAACAAAGAGAGAGAGAGAGAAGAAAAGAGGGTAACAGAGAGAGAGAGAGAGAGAGAGAGAAAGAGTGAGAATGAGAGAGCCAGAGAGCAAGAGAGTAAGAGATAGACCAAGATAATGATGTCTGCCTTTCCCTTTCGTCGCTGTCGTTCCAAGTGCACACAAATAGGAATGACTCACACCATCCAGGATGGGAATTAACGAAAGGGGAGAATCGAAGAGAAGTCGAGAAAGGGAGAGAGAGAGTGAGGAAAGAGAGAGAAGAGAGAGAGAGAGAGTGAGGAAAGAGAAAGAGAGAGAGATAGAGAGAGAGAAGATTGGCATTTGAAGATGAATCAGAAGAGAAAGGAGAAGAAAACGATTCCGCTCTGATGCATCGCCCCGTTCTTCATTCGCACGCACACAATGTGATTTCTTGTTGGCGCATGTTTGGAAAGTGCAATCGTCCTTTCTCTCTCTATCTCTCTCTCTCTCTTTCTCTCTCTCTTTCTCTCTCTCTCTGTCTCTCACTCCCTCTCTCTCACTCCCTCTCTCTTTCTCTCCCTTACCTCTTTTCTCTTCCTATGATCCCTTCTGCCTTTTGCACTATGACCAGAATGTAAATATTTACATGAATATATTTTGTTCACATGTATGTTTTCAGAGTGTATGCTGCGCTCAAATACATGCATTTGTGTACAGATATCTTTTATACATTTTCGTGTTTTCGAATGTTTCCCCTCTCTCTCTCTCTCTCTCTCTCTCTCTCTCTCGCTCTCTCTTACTCCTTCTCTCTCTCTCTTTCTCTCTTTCTCTCCCTCTCTCTTTCTCTCTCTCTCTCCCTCTCTTTCTCTCTCTCTCTCTCTCTCTCTCTCTCTGTCAAGCGTAGCATCCAATGTGTTGCCACCGTCGCTTGTTTGTCTGGTTCTTTTTCGTTTTCGACACATCGTCGTTGCTGGGGTAACAGCGCTTCAAAGGCCCAAAAAGTGCACTTCAGACTGTGTAGAGAGAGAGAGAGAGAGAGGGAGAGAGAGAGAGAAGATAGAGAAATAAAGAGAGAGAGGGAGAGAAGTAGAGAGAAAAAAAGAGAGAAAGATAGAAAGAGAGAAAGAGAGAGGGAAAGAATGTGGGATAGAGAAAGAGAAAGAGAGAGAGAGAGAGAGAGAGAGAAATAGAAGATATTTTTAACTTCACCTGCAAACTTTTCCCTCTTCCTCACATCAGTCAACAAGTGCAAATTTCTGTTTTGTAGCCTGTGCTATTTTATGTGCTAGCCATCCATATACATATGTATGTATGTTATCCGCTTGAACTGTCGATGCAGAAGCTGTGTTAAACGAACGTTGACTAGAACGATTATTTGAATTATATATATATATATTCATGTATCCAATTTCTTCCTTCTAAATGTCTTCAACCAGGAAAGAAATCACATCTGCTCTGTCATTATACACTAATTATTCTTTCTAGTGAAGGTTGTCAACAAGAACGCTGTATAGATCACATGGAAGGCCTCTTTCACATTGAAGAAAAGGTCTCAAGTTTTTTTTCTTATTATTTCACTTGGATAATATAGAGGAGACATGACATGTAATCATGTTTGTAATGAATGCCCTTTTCCTGTTTTTTTTTTCTATCTGAAATGTTTGCGCACGAAATAAAGTATCATGTGACTCTGTCTGCCTGCCTCTCTCTCTCACTCTCTTTCTCCATCTCTCTCTCACCCTCCCTCTCCCCCATTCTCTCTCTCGCTCATTCTCTCTCTCTGTCTCTCTCTCTCTCAGTCTCTCTCTCTCACGCCATGTTTACTTCGTTTGTGCAATGCAAGGCCAACCCAGACAGAACCCCTCTGCCATTTTGATAAGGCGCCTTCTCTCCATAAGCTTTTTATTCGTCATCATTTCATTACTCTATGTATGTACATATGTATGTATCTATCGCTCTCTTTCACTTCTCCCTCTGTCTTTCTCTCTCTCCCGCTCTCTGTATCTAACGATCTCTACTTCTCCTTCTCTTTCTCTTTTTTTAAATCTTTCTTTTCTCCTTCTCCTTCTATTTCTTCTTCTCATTCACCTTCTCTTTCTCTTTCTCGTTCTCGTTCTCCCTCTATCTCTCTCTCTCTCTCTCTCTCTCTCTCGCACCCTCTCTCTCTCATCAACTCTCCCAGGGGGTGTTCATGGGGAGAACGAAAATAGAAAACTCGGGGTTAAAGAGTAGAAAAAGTGAAAGCAGGAAGTGGAACAGAGATGGATGGGTTGATAGAGTAGAGAATGTGAGAGATAGCTAGAGAAAGAGAAGCAAGGAAGAAGAGAAGGCGAGAGATGGACAGTTAGAGAAAAAAAGGAAGGAAGGAAGAAGATTGGGGGATATATGTAGCAGGAAAAGAACAAGGAAGAGAGTGATTCAGTGGAAGAAAGGAGAGAACAAGTGTGAAAGAAAGATGGAGAGAAAAAGTAAGAGAAGGAGAGGAAGAGAAGACGATACGGCCAGAAAGCGAGTAGAGAGACAGAAGGACAGTGAGAGAGAGGGAGCGAGAGAGAGAGAGATAGAGAGAGCGAGAGAGAGAGAGAAGAGAGAAAGAGCGAGAGAGAGAGAAAAAGAGAGAGAGAGAGAAGCTGGACGAAAATCGTCGAAAGTCCCCGGGAGCGAGAAGATGAAATCGATGAAATTGCGCCGAGGCACATCGCGAATGTGGGCGTTCGGAAGCATCATGTTCTCGAGACGATGAATGGGAGGAAAGAAGAGAGAAAGAGAGAGAGAGAGAAAGAGAAAAAGAGAGAATGAGAAAGAGAGAGAGAGAAAGAGAGAGAAAGAGAGAGGGAAAAAGAGAAAGGGAGGGAGAGAGGAAGAGAGAGAGGGAGGGAGAGAGAAAGAGAAAGAGAGGAAGAGATAGGGATAGAAACTGACGATGAGAGGGAGTGGTGGAAACAGAGAGAAAAAGAGAAACAGATAGAGTTTGAGAAGGAGAAAGAGAGAGAGAGAGAGAGAGAGAGAGAGAGAGAGTTGAGGAAGAGAGAGAGAGAGAGAGAGAGAGAGAGAGAGAACGTCACGTCAGAAGGCATTAAAAAGGAATGTGTTTTCCTGAACATTGTGAAATATGACACTGACGTGTAAGTTGATTAAAGGATAGAATTAGTGGATTTTGTGAGATAAATGGTAAAGATTAAGGCAATTTGGGAAAGGGGAGAGGGAGAGGAGGAGCAGACGGAGGAGAGAGAAAGCGGCAGAGAGAGAGTGAGTGCGAGAGAGGGAGGGGAGAGAGAGAGAGAGACCGAGAGACAGAGAGCGAGAGAGAGAGAGAGAGATCGAGAGAGACCGAGACAGAGAGAGAGCGAGAGAGAGAGAGAGAGAGACCGAGAGAGACCGAGAGAGAGCTGCTTACGGGATCACGTGGGAGGTGTTTGCCCACGTTCTCGTATTTATTGTGTTCTCTCTCTATACTGCGCGAATGATGTCTGTTGTCTGGATGGATGGAACGTTCTGATTGGCCACAGCTATGTTAAGAAGGACTTCCTAATCTTTGAAATTGACTTTTCTTTTTTTTTATTTACAATTTTCTTTCTCTTTTTTTTTGTAAATCTTTTTCCTACCACTCTTTCCTCTAAAAAAAATGCGCTTAAACTTTACATCTAACAAAAGATCTTCTTCATTCTTAATTGCAATGAAAGGAGAAAGTATAACTACATACATACGTCTCACTGTCAGGTAGGTTGATGATGGCAAATCTATTTTATTTTGTTCTTTTGTTTCTGAGAAGAAAAATAAAGTAGCCTTTCTCACGTTTAGTTTCAGTTCTTTTCGTAGCCTTGCTGTCTGTCTGTCTCCGTCTACATCTAAATGAGCTGTATGGAACTGATAATGTTTCTTTAAAAGCTCACTATTTGCTGCCATGTTATCTTGGCCTTGACATACATATGTAAAGCATACGATAGCCAAGAATAGAAACTTTACATTAGATGTCGCGGACATATTTGAGAGAGAGAGAGAGAGAGAGAGAGAGAAAGAGAGGGAGAGAGAGAAAGAGAGAGAGAGAGAGTCAGAGAGAGAGAGAGAAACACAGAGAGAGAAACGAGAGAGAGATGGGGTGCATTTATAAATTACTTACATACGTTCCTGCCGGACTAATCCGTTAAGCTATAAAAATATATTGCCACTGAGATATGGCATGGGAAAATAGAATGAAATTGAGAGATAAAGAGAGAGAGAGAAATAGAGAGAGAGAGCGAGAAATGGAGGAGGAGCATTAATCCCTCATCTTTATCCCTCATCACTTACAATCCTAATCCCACTTTTCTCTTGATCCGCGAATGTATCGCTTTCGCTTTTTTTTGCTGTTATGTTCATCTTTCTTTTTCTTTTCATCTTTCGTCAGTCTCTGTCCCGCTCCATTTTCTCCTCTCTCTCTCTCTCTCTCTCGGTCTCTTTCTCTCTGTCTCTCTCTCTCTCTTTATTTCTCTCCCTCTCGTTTTTGTTGTAATATGGCTGGTCTTCCCCTGTCACCTGTTTCGACCCCGCCGCCAAGGCTACTTCTTACGTTAGATTTGACCTTCAACTATTTTTTTCCCTGGCGAGTTCGGAAAGCTCACCCAGGGATCGGACCGGTCAAAGATTATGTGGAACTGAGGGAGAGAGGGAAAGAAAGAAAGAGAAGAGAGAGAGAGAGACAGAGAAAGAGAGGCAGAGAAAGAGAGAGAGAAAGAGAGAGAGAGAGAGAAAGATAAAGAGAGAGAAATAGAGAGGGAGAGCGAGAACTGCTGGACTGAGAAACTGAAAGACAAAGGAAGTGCAGATCCGAATCGCACGATAGCGCTATATGTATGTAGCCGTGATCGAGAAATTTCGCGATCGTTCAACCCCATTTTCTCTCTCTCTATCTATGTCTCTCTATCACTCTCTGCTTTAACCCATTCCCTCTCCCTCTCTTTATCTCTCTCCCTCTCCCTCTCTCTCCCTCCCTCTCTCTCTCTCTCTCTCTCTCTCTCTCTCTCTCTCTCTTCCTCATTCTCTCCCTTTCTCTGGCGCTCTCTCTCTGACTTTTGTCGGTCGTGTTTGAATGAATCCATCACTGCCAAGCGTCTCCTCCTTCTATTTTTTTCCCTCAACATGGATCTCCTTTCTCTCTCTCTCTCTCACTCTCTCATAGAACTATACCTTGTAGAGCTCTCTCTCTCTCTCTCTCTCTCTCTCTCTCTCTCTCTTTCTCTCTCTCTCGTAGGCCTCTCCCTCGTGGACCACTACTCTCACCCCTGCCCGTCCCTCAAAGCTCACCCTTGCCCACTCTCTTTTTTTTGTCCACCTCTCCGAATGACCTTCCCTGCCTTCCAGAACCCATTCTTCCATCCACTTCAACTATCCCATTTCTTTTTGTTTTCAGCCATTATTTTATGCTTTTATTTTCCAGCGTTCACATCTGAAGGCTCTCTCTCTGGCTTGCTGTTGCTTCAATTCTTCCTTCCCTTTCTCTCTCTCTCTCTAGCTCTCTCTCTATGTCGCGCTCTCTCTTTTTCTCGTTCTATCTCCATTCTCTCTCACCCTCTCTGTTTCTCTCTCTCTCCTTCTTCTCTCTCTCTCTTCTTCCCTCTCTCTCTCTCCCTCTCTCTGTGTCTTTCTCTGTCTCTCTGTCTCTCCTCTCTCTCTTTCACGAGTTCGCTTGCTCGTTAACGGTCGCACACATAGCACGTGCACGTGCGGCCGTTTCTGTCATTTGGACGAGTGTATGATGGCCTTGTGACGAGAGAGAGAGAGAGAGAGAGAGAGAGAGAGAGAGAGAGAGAAAGAGAGAGAGAGAAAGAGAAAGAGAAAGGAAAGAGAAAGAGAAAGAGAAAGAAAGAGATAGAGAAGAAGTGATCAAGGAAGGGAGAGAAATAGAGACAGAGAGGAGAGAGAGAGAGAGAGAGAGAGAGAGAGAGAGAGAGAGAAATAGAGATAGGGAGGAGAGAGACACACGAAGAGAGAAAGAGATAGAGAGAGAGATCGAGTAAGAGTCTAGGAGACAGAAAGAGAGAGAGAGAGAGAAAGAGAGAAGTATGTAAATAGCATGAGAGAAAGAGACAGTGAACAGTGAGAGATAGGGCGAAGGGCACGAAAAGAGAAAGCTCGATATAGACTCTTAAAAAATGTCTCCGCCCTTTTTCGTTTTCGCTCTCTATGTTCATATTTCTTGCGCACGCTGCCAAACAACTTCCCCGTTTCTCTCCTCTCTGTATCTCTCTCTCTCTCTCTCTCTCTCTCTCTCGCTCTCTCTCTCTCGCTCTATCTCTCTCGCTCCCTCTCTCTCCTGTCTAGCTAACCCCTTCACCTCATCTAATGCCGCAGCTGAAAGTGTCGCGTGACGCCGCTTTCGCATGAGCAAGCAGCTTTCTATTTCGAAAGTTATTTATGAGGAACTTGACAGTTATTCCTCAATCATTAATTTATATCTTTTCCCTCTCTCTGTTTCCGTCTCTCTCTCTTTCTCTCTCTACCCCACTCTCTGTCTGTCTGTCTCTTTCTCACACACACTCTCTCTCTCTTTCTCTCTCTCTCTAGTCTACTCTCTTTCTCAGTTAGCATTTCCACAGTCTAACGTCACCATCATCCAAGCCCCCATGTTTCTTACTTACCATAAGTTTTGATTCATGGCAGAATTTCGTATTATGATGAGTGCTTCCTTCTTATTCTTCCGCTTTACATTTCTCCCTCTCTCTCTCTATTTCTCTCTGTCTCTCTCTCGCTTTGTCTCTCTCTATTTCAATCTCCCTCTCTCTACCTTCTCTTTCTCTCACGCCCTCTCTCTTTCTTCCTCTGTTATTCAATCTGTTTCACCCAAGTTTTCCATCTTTGCTCATTGCTCTTTTCTCTCACTCCCCTATGACAGTTATAGCCAGTGTCGCGCCTAAGCGTTCCCGTAATCAGTTCTGTGACAATATGACATCATTCTCTTCCGTCTACTGCTTTCTCTCTCTCTCTCTGCCCCCCTCCCCTCTCTCTCTCTAATTCTCTATTTCCTTCAGACTCTCTCTCTCTCTCTCTCTCTCTCTAATTCTCTATTTCCTTCAGACTCTCTCTCTCTCTCTCTCTCTCTCTCTCTCTCTCTCTAATTCTCTATTCCTTCAGACTCTCTCTCGCTCTCTCGCTCTCTCACTCTCTCACTCTTTCTCTCTCTCATTTCTCCATCTGTTATTTTATTACCCTAGCTAACATGTGTGTTTCGGCCAGCAACACTTTGCCACAATGCACACTAACAAAGACAGCGTAAGTTTGTCAGAGAGTTCCTCCCCCCCCCCCCCCCCCCCTCCTTATACTTTTTTCTTGCTTCCTCTCTTCGCCTTCTCCTACTCTTCTTTCTTTGTTACCAAACAACGCCTCATTGTCTTGTCAGAATGCCAAGTGGCAAGCGGTAAGCGGCAACATTGGTGGCGATAAGCGATAGCGCGAAGAAAATAAACATACAATCTACAATTTGTCGTACTATTTTAACGCGCCATTATCAACACTTTTTATCTGTGTTTTGTTCAATTCATGGTAATAACAAGACAACGTGAGAATATATTGCTATTAAAATTTCACGAAAACTATTCATGTGCAGTATCCTATTGTTGTTGGTGTTAGTTTTTATATAATGCCAAGTGACTTTTCATAATTCATTATGTCATGCATTCATTTGCTGTCATTGTTGTGAAGGGCTTTC
>CALZFC010000001.1:1477500-1487500 GCA_945643635.1 Allodiplogaster sudhausi | reverse complement strand
GGATAAAATTGAAAAGGCTAAAGAGCAAAATATGAATGGCCGTCGGTGACGATGTTGACACAAACTATGACACAAAATATACGCAAGTTGTAAACTACGGTAGTTACTTACTGTGTCTATCTGAGAGTTCGTTCGCATGGAAATAGACGGAAAGATTATATTTCGCTGCTTTTTTGTTTACTACTTCGCCTTGCCAGCGTTTCATTTGTTTCTTATCTTTTTTGCTGTCATTGCTTTTTTTTTACGTCCGCATTGTATTCTTGGGGTTCTGGCCAATGCAGTAAACGCGCTGCTGTGTTGTCCAATTGTTGAAAAGTTTGTGCTATTTTAATAAAATGCGGCAAGTTGACTTATAATTGGCTTGCTTTCAGATCGAAGAAATTCTTTGCCAACATTGCCAACGTTCACCGCAACGATGTCGCGACATCGAACCATTCGGAACATGAACTATGCGGAAGGTGTGTGTGCTTTTACTTTTCATGTATCAATCTTGTTATTAGTGACCCGAAATCATCCATATGCTCGGTTCCGAACTCACGGACGCTAATGAAAGTTACTCTTTGAAATGTTTACTCAAGTGCATGCAGGAAACATTGCTTCCTATCATTGCTTGTCGAAGATTCACTTCACTGATTTAAACAAGGCACATTTTAAATCATAATAAAGGGAGGAAAAACGTCTCGAAATTGCGATGGTAAACAAATAATAAAAAAATTTTGTTTCTTTAGAAAGAGATGACGACGACGACGATGACTACTTTGGCGCTCTGTTGAAGACGACTCGCCACTTTCTGGATCACTCTGTTGGTTTATTTTTTTTTTTTTTTTTTTTTATAAAAAATAATTTTACCAGCGATACTATTGAAATTCCGGCGTAAATTTAGGCTTTACTAAATTTCGAAAGAGATTGATGATGCCTTTGAAAATATTTAAACGAAAATGAAAAAAAGGGCTTTTTTGGCAATTTATCAATAGGAGACTCAGGCTGAGAATTGTTTACTAGAAAAGCTTCCGTTTCGATAAGGGCATTTATCTTCTTCTTCTTCTTGCACTGCTAGGGCGTGAATTATAGATCGAAAAGGAAGGGAATAGAAGAAAGACAATGTTTTTTCGATAGTAGTTCCCTTTTTCATAGTTGTTATTCCTATTTCAATTTTATATCTTATAATTTTGTAGCTGTACTTTCGATTTCATAATTCATGGATTTTTAAGCCGAATACATGTACCAACGACCTCGGCTGAACACGCAGAATCAGGCGAGTTAAATATTATATTTTATTATGGATATCGACTTTCTCTCTATTAATTTATTTTCATTTAAACAAAACCTACTATTGGCTAATTTCTGTCCATTGCGCAGCATTAGCTGGTACCAGAAATAGAAAATATCTACTGACCATGAAAGTATCCTTTTTAAAGGATATCTGACATGAGAGAAAGCTTAAATAACTGCTTATCCAATGGCATAAGCTCCGCCCACCCGTCCACTCATTTTGTCCACTTTTTCAGGTAGTTGCGGTCAGACCTTGTCCGACTTCATTCCCGAGGAAGCCGATGTCGCCGACTTGCCGAATGATGCTGTCTTCGACGGCGACGAGGCAGACATGTTCCAGATGGACGATGGTAAGCTTCGCCCACCCGTCCGCCTGATAATTAAGCTCCGCCCAGCCGTCCACCTGATAATTAGGCTCCGCCCACCCGTCCACAATTTCAGTTCACGAGAGTATGCGAGTCTCTGTCCGCGCGCCACCCGTATCTCGACCGATCCACCACCCGGCTTCGGTCCCCTCGAAACGTCTACAGTATCCTCCCAGCCGACTACAGTACCCCAGCCGCCTTCAGTAATGGTCTCCAGTACAAATGCGAACAAGCCTTTCAAGCCGGTCGGTTTCCTTTAGTTTAAGAATTTTTTTAGTATTAAAAAATATATATATATTTGCTTGAAATGGGGATAGCTGATTCGAAAGAATAGATGGGATCAAAAAAGTCTTACTGTTATTATCAGGTAATCTAGTGACAAAAATTAAATTTCATCTTGCGACTCTTAAATTAAATTGTCATAATAATAACAGGATAAATGACTAGTTAATTTAGATGTTAGTTGCTTTGGACTTGCTGAATACTATTTGGTTACACTGTTTCAATTCTGGGTGTCTCTTTTTACAGTCTAGATTTGTTGTGTATTTATTCCACAAAAAAATTAAAGTGTTTTGATAATCCTAAATAATCGCCTTTCCCTGTATTTTCCGTAAAATTGTTGTTTTAATATGTAATATTTAACTGTTTAAATTATATACCCTTTTTGTGTGTTTCATTTTAGAAAATGAAGAAAAAGAAAAGGAAAGACGAAATAGTTTTTTTAAAGATATTATTTTTGATTATAATTTGTTTTAAATAAAATAAATTTAAGAAAAACCCCTCACAGACGACGAAATCGATGCCGGTGTCCTCCTCTTCGTCGTCGGGACCGGGAAGCTCGAGCTCAACAGCAACTTCCGCCGCTGCTATTCCACCCAGCGTTGTCGCGAACCTCAGAGTCTCCGAAACTGCCACCAATCATCGTTCAGCAAGCAAGAGCCCGTCAAGGGCGGCACCCGGAGGAGGGGGCGGAGCTTCCACCCTTGGCAATTTGCCAGCAAACTCGTCATCACATCGGTATGGATTGATTGTTCGTCAACAAAGAACAAATCTGTTTTAGTCTGGGATAAAAGCAAACTCAAACGTTGGTGGGCTTATTGTTAGTTTCCATAATATAGTTGTTTACGTTGGCAGTGCCAAGTGGTAGCTTATATAGCTAAAAGTTCTGTAAAAGTTGATTTCTTGATCATGTGAATTGCATAGACATCTAGTTGTGTCATAGCATGAATATTACGGTAGTCATTTAAAGAATACCGTATCAACATTACTGTTTTTTTTCAACTTTTATGTTTACCCTGTAAATTTCAGACTAAATCAGTTGGCTGCAATCTCCTCTGCTCAGTCTACACCAAGAAGAACTCGTAAAAGGGAAAAGGTTGGCTCTTTCTTTTTCTTGCCTGTAACTAGTGATATTCGCTTTGTTTTGGTTGTATATGTTGCAGCATGCCCATAATAATAATAATAGTAATAATAATAATAATAATAATAATAATAATGAAAATATTTATTAAGGTGTTTTTTTTTGCTTTAACATTTAATATGATTATTATATATATCTTATGGATATTATTATGAATTATTTTAATAACTGGTTAAAAAATGGAGATTAATTGTATTCCAGGCCGACAAGGAGACGATCAATCTTGTCGTTGGGGGACACGTGGATGCAGGGAAGAGTACGCTGATGGGGCATCTCCTATGCCAGGTCGTAATTTTGAATCTTAATTTACTATACATATATATATTATATATATATATATATATATATATAATATATATATAATAGTAATTTTGAATCTTAATTTACTATACGTTATATATATATAATATTCTGGATATTTAGGAGCATCAAACTAGATAAAGTTTGCATTGCAACTTGCAAAATTTAGAAAGTAAAATGTAGACACTGAAATAGGAAAGAAATGAATTTAAAAAAAAAATCCATATTCACCTTTCTTTCGACTTTATTGTGATCCGGCGGTTTTCAGTGCTCGCTTAGGCATATAGGCGGAGTGGATATTAAGTAAGTGCTAGTTATAAATCGGAAATAATAGTAATAAGAAATAATTACAATAAATATATGACCAAGTAATAAGAATAAATAGATATATAATACACCCCCCCCCAGATCGGCTCGGTCGAGAAGCGCACGCTGCACAAGTATCAGCAGGAGGCGGCGCGCTCTGGTAAGGCATCCTTTGCGTACGCATGGGTACTCGATGAGACGGACGAGGAGAGGTTCTCTTTCTTTCTCTCTCTCTCTCTCTTTCTCTCTCTCTTTCTATCTCATCTTTCTCTCTCTGTCTGTCTGTGTCATCGCTCTCTATCAGTCTCTTTTTCTCTACTCCCTCTATATATATATATATATATATTATATATATATATATATATATATATATATATATACTTTTTCTCTCTATATATCTTTCTCTTTCCTCTCCTCTCTCTCTCTCGCTCTTTCTCTGTCTCCTCTCTCTATATCTTCTCTCTCTCTCTCTCTCTCTCTCTCTCTCTCTCTCTCTCTTCTCTTACAGGGCCCGCGGCGTGACCATGGACATTGCCCGCACCGGCTTCGAGACGACTCGCCTTCGCATCGTTCTCCTCGACGCTCCCGGCCATCGCGACTTCATCCCGAACATGATTACGGGTTAGGAGAAGAGGGAGAGTAAGAGTGACGTGAGAAAGAGGGGAAAGAGAGAGCGAGAGAGAGAGAGAGAAGAAGGAGAGGGAAAAGAGAAGAGTAAAAGAGAAAGAGGTAAAGTGAGGTGAGAGAGAAAGAGACAAAAGAAGGAGCGGGAAATAGAGGAGGAGGAGGAGAGATTGGGGAGGTGAATAGACAGAACGAAGGAAGAAGATTCGTTCGTAATCGCTTAGTACTTTTTTCCCCTAACTGTCGCCTTCTCGCCTGTTTTCTCATGCTGTAACCAGCCAGCGTTCTCTCTCAGTTTGTCTCTCGCTCCCTCTCTTTCTCTCTCTGTTCTCTGCCTCTCTCTCTTTCTCTCTCAGTTTCTCTCTCCTCTCTCGTTCTCTCTGCCTCTCTCTCTCCAGGAGCCTCCAAGCCGATGCTGCCCTTCTGGTCGCGAACGCGACTCGCGGCGAATTCGAGACGGGCTTTGAGAACGGCGGGCAAACACGAGAGCATGCGATGTTGCTGAGGGCACTAGGTAAGTGGGCGGAGACTAATGTGTAGAGTGGGCGGGCCTATTTGGTGTTGGGTGGGCTTATATAAAGTGGGAGGAGCTTTATTGGGGATGGAGCTTGGATTACTCCGGTTAGGCGCCAAGATTTTCCAAAGTTCCTCTGTGGCAGCGTAAGCGAAACACTGGCAAGGTGATATTGATCACTGTCAAGTAATTTTGTCTTATTTAATGTAATTTATTTATTTTTATCTTCATAAATTTCCAGGCGTCTCTCAACTCGTTGTCGCCGTCAACAAGATGGACACCGTGGAGTGGAGCGAACGACGATACAAAGAGGTTGAGGAGAGGGGTTCTTGGGCTATAAGGGAGAATGGTACAATAGTTTTTCGGTCAATGGTATTTGCGTACTTTTTCAGGGATTGTAGTTTGGGTCGCTTTTCACTATGCATATCTCGCACTGTCGCTCTATGTCTTTTATTATTATTGTTTTTATTAGTAGTTATAATTATTATGAGAGTCAGGAAGGCGCTGGAATCGCACATTTTGCGAGGCTTTTTCTTATGTCAGACGTCGCGCACTCAATACCACCGTGCATCGTTCGAAGTATTTAATATTTAGCATTTAAAAAGAAAGCTTTTTTAAATCTAATTAATGCTACTTGTATTTAAAAGATACAATTCAAACATCACTAACACTTTCTCTCTCTCTCTCTCTCTCTCTCTCTCTCTGTCTGTCTGTCTGTCTCTCTCACTCTTTCGCTCTCTCTTCCTTTTTATTCTCCTATCTTTCTCAGGTTGAAAGCGCGCTGCGTGCTTTCCTTTCCAAGCAAGCCGGCTTCACAAAGGTTTGAGATTCTTTTGGAATTATTGAAATTAATTAATAACTCAAATTCATCGAAGTAAATATCACGCTGCTCCACACCTTGAAAGAGTTAAGTAGCATGTCTGAATATGAAAGCTTGTAATAATTTGAATTTGATTTTTTATATATATTATATTATTATTGTTAATATTATTATTGATATAATTAGTAATATTATTATTAATATTACTATTATTATTATTACTAAAATTCATTTTTTTCAATGTATACTCTCTCAAATAGCTATAAACGATGTTAAACGTGTGATGATGCTAAAGAAGCACGCGTTCAAGGTTCGCTTCGTGCCCGTGTCCGTTTGGCTGGCGAGAATCTGATGTCGGGCCTTCCTGCAGGGCACGCCGGCGCTGCATGGTACAACGGGCCATCACTGCTGCGGCTCATAGGTCCGTGGGCCGGCCGTGTTTTAGTTTTGCCTGGGGCCGGGCCGTGTTTAGTAGTTAGGGCCGGGCCGTGCTTCTTCTCTTTTTTGTTGTGATAAAGTAATGTGATTTAGAAATTAAGATAAAAAATTCTAGACTCGTTTTCCGCGCCGCCACGCGCCGTCGACGCGCCACTTCGTTGCGTCATTAATGATGTACTCAAGGTTCGTTTCTGCGTAATTACCTTAAAAAGGGTACTTCTCGCATGTCTGGACAGTGATATTTTGAAGTTTAGACTTCTTTTCTTTTCCTCTTATCTCTCTCTCTCTCTCTTCCCCCCTCCCCTCTCTAGCTCTCTCGCTGTCGCTATGTCTCTCTCTCTCTCTCTCTCTCTCTCTCTCTCTCTCTTTTGATTTCAGCTCACTCCACAACTGCTAACCGTGACTGCAAAGGTTGAAGCGGGCGAGCTAGAAACTGGCGAGAAATGCTACGTTATGCCGAATGGAGAAACTGCTCAAATCAAAGGTTTTTCACTGGTTTCTTTCTTCATCTCCATCTCTCCTCCCCCTCTCTCTCTCTTCAACCCTCCCTCTTTCTCTCACCCTCTCACCCTAGTTCCCAAAAGTTCCTCTTTCTTTCTCTATTATTCCCCTGTTCTCAGCTGCCTACCTGCCTTTATGATATGGATTTTTTTTCAAAATTACTTTTTTTATTTAATTTAAAAAAAAACTTAATCGTATTCCGTTTACAGCAGTTGCGGGCGACTCGAATGCAGGCAGCAGCGGTGAAGGATACTGTGGAGCGGGTGAGTATATTACAGTATTACGGTATCAATTGGGTTACGATAATCATATATTACAGTACCCATTAGTTTTTTTTCGCAATGAAATAGTAAAACAATAACATCGGTAGCATTTGATAGATATTTGTGCTCATTTGGAGTGAAAATGATATGATTATTTGTTTACCAATAAAATTTGTTTGTATGGTTTTACGCTCAGCGGTTTTCTGCTGCATGGAAAGTAGAAATAAGGCTAATTGTAAGTCTCCGCGGTCGAATGTTTTTCGCCATGTTCACTGGATAATTGCAACCAAAAATAGAAAAGAAAATCACAATTGAATGTTAGTACAGATGAAAATAGCATCTTTCTTTTTTTTTTTGTTCTAGGACTTCTTGAAAATTATTTTGAATTTTAAAATTATTTTTACTCCATTTAAAAATAAATTTTGCAGGCGAACAAGCTCTCGTGACACTCTCTGGCGCCTTCGAAGCGGACACGATTCAACGGGACATGTCATTGTATGCGGTGGAAAGGTGGATTGCTAATTTTGTTTTCGTTAATTAATTAATTAATTAATTAGTTTATTTATTTACTTATAAATGACACGATAACAGACACAAATAAAGTAAAAACCTAGGCAAAAAAGAATGTCGTGAGGTTGGCACGAGTGAGAGAGAAAGAGAGAGTGAGAGAGAGAGGAAGGAGAGAGAGAGGAGAGAAGGAGAGAGAGAGATAGAAGGAAAAGAGAGAGAGTGAGCGAGACAGAGAAGGAGAGAGAGAGAGGATTTTATTTTCAATATTTTGTTAACTGTAGCTTTATTTATTTATAAGAGATCACTAAATGAAATCCATGAATACTACCTTTTATGTTGGGTTTTAAAGAGGGATTTATGAGCTAAATGTTTCTCATGTTAACTTAAAGTAAAGTAATTATTTACATTAAAGTGGTAAAATATTAAGAAAAAAAACTACGTATAATTTTAAAAGATTAATTTCAGGATACGCTGATCCCGGGACGGCGCTTCGTCGTCCGTATCGTTGTCTTCGACATTCTCATTCCTATCATGAAAGGTTGCTTTCTCTTTTTCTCTCCCTATTTTGCTCATTCTCTCTCTCTCTCTATCTCACTCTCTCTCTATTTCTCTCACTCTCTCTCTCTCTATATCTCACTCTCTCTCACTGGCCCTCTCTTACTCTCTCTATATTTTTCTTCTTATTTCTCCCCGTTCTCTCTCTCTCTCTCTCCCCTCCCCCGTTTCAGGCACCAAATGCGAACTCTTCGCCCACTCCCTCTGCGAGCCGTGTACCGTCGTCCGTCTCGTGTCAATTGTATCCAAGGCGACTGGCGAGGTGGTCAAGGAGCGGCCACGGTAAGTGTTGTTTTTCGGAAAACTTTTTCTTTTCGCTCTCTGCCATCCTCTCGTTCTCTCGCTCCCCCTCTCTCTCCCGACCACTCTCTCTTCTGCTCCCTCTTTCTCTCTTAAGCTCTCTCTCTATCTCTCTCTTTTTTTCTCTCTCTCTCTCTCTTTCTCTCTCACTCTCTCTTCCTCTCTTAAAAACTCATATCTTTTCCTAGTACTCTTCTTGGCTTGTTATGGGTGCGGAAAGATTGCGACCCGGCGCTTTTCCACCGCAATGAACCTTGATATCGCGTGCGATTACACTCTTGTTTGATCTCTTCTCTTTTTGGTGCAGTTATCCCTATAATTCATGATCTCTCTCTCTCCCTCACTCTCTCCCCTCTCTCTCTTTCTTTCTCCTCGCGCTCTCTCTTCGCTCTGTCTTTATCTTTCGCTCTCTCATTCTCTCTCTCTCTCCCTCCGTTCCAGTGCCGTCACTCGTCAGCAGAGTGCTCGAGTCGAGCTGGAAACGGAACGTGACATCGCCATCGAGCCCTTCACCGCCTGCCGCGCACTCGGCCGACTCACCCTCAGAGCGAACGGGCAGACCATCGCGGCAGGGATCGTGGAGCAGAAGGTGGGGTGAGAGGTGGGGGGTGGGCGGACACCTGGTCTCGACCCCCTGAGACCCCCTAGGGGTCCTCCTGGGACCCCTAGGGGTCTTCCTGGGACCCCCAGGGGTCCCAACCAGGTGGCGACCTCCCCGGGGGTAGGCACACATATCTCACCCTCTCATCTTTTTGGATTCCATATGAATAGTCTCTAACAAGAGTTTACTGCCTCCCTAGAATTGTGGCTAATATAAGATGATTTTCATTTCCATTAGATTCTTTTTTAACAAAAATTCCTAGAAGAAGATGTACATTTTGTTGAGAGATTTGTTATTACTAGATAACGAGAAAAAGGTCACTTGGGCTTTCCTGAGGGCTGTTTTTGTTTATTTTTTATCCTCTTCTATATGTTTTTACTTTCATCTTTTTTACCCCCGGAGTTGCCAAGTGTGAAACTTATCAGCAGAAAATGAAAGGGCAATCAATAATGGTATCGGGAGATTTTTTAGTTGTTGTTTCGTTAGCGGGAAGGTATAAACGCCCTTTTTACGTTAATCTTATGCAGTAATTTGAATGTGTTTATCAGTGCCAAAAGGGACACATTTACTCTTCCTGAATGGAGTTTTTTTTTTAGCTCGATGAGTTGTTTTTCTTCCGCTTGTTCGCACTATATTATATTTTAGCTTTTTTGTTTCACTCCTGCTACTAGTGTATTGTATTGTTTAGAAGCTAAATATCGAGGTAATAAAGTTATGAGTAATATTTACGAAAACAAATGAGTAATATTTACAACAACAAAAACAGCACAGTTGCAGTCGGTATGAAGTTTAAAAAATTATCTTTATCTCCATCTCATTCTTCCCCTCTGGACCGAAAGTGTACGTCCCAATAGAAAGAAAGAAAAATTGCACGAATGATAAAGAAGGAGACCTAGCGGATCTTGGCACTTAATCACTTCCTTGTCGCATCACATCCGCAGGTCTTTCCCATATCTTTTCTCTATCTCTCTCTATCTCTCTCTCACTCCACGTTGAATTCTCCTACTCTCCAGCTATTTATGTCTATCATTCCTTATCTCTCTTTCGCTCTCTCTCTCTTTCTCTGTCTCTCTCTCACTTTCTCTCTCTCCCTCTGTCTCTCTCTCACTTACTCTCTCTGTCTCTCTGTCTCTCTCTGTCTCTCTCTCTCTCTCTCTCTCTCTCGCTGTTCCTGTCTTAAATCTTGTTTTCTTTGTTTTTCTTTTATCTGT
>CALZFC010000001.1:1385000-1472500 GCA_945643635.1 Allodiplogaster sudhausi | reverse complement strand
CTCTTTCTCGCTCTCTTTCTCATTCTCTCTCTCTCTCTCTTTCTCTCTCTTTCTCTCTCACTCTATCTCCTTTCTCTTTGTCATCTCTCTCTCTCTCTCTCTCTCTCTCTCTCTCTCTCTCTCTCTCTCTTTCTCTCTCACTTTTTCTCCTTTCTCTTTCTCTTTGTCATCTTTCTCTTTCTCTCTCTCTCTCTCTCTTTCTCTCTCACTCTTTCTACTTTCTCTTTCTCTTTGTCATCTCTCTTTTTCTCTCTCTCTCTCTCTCTTTCTCTCTCACTCTTTCTCCTCTCTCTTTCTCTTTGTCATCTCTCTCTTTCTCTCTCTATCTCTTTTTCCAGGTAAGTTGGTACGGCCAAGAAGGCTGCCCGGACGTGCCTCCGCCGATTCCGCCGCCGAATTCAACTTCACATTCGTGGACCGGGTCCCGAAGCGAATATCGTGACCGTAACCTTCGCCGGCTCTTTTCCACTCTGAGCAGCTACAAGCACGGCGGAGCAACGGGAAGCCGCCCGGAATGGGTTCGGTCCTGAATCATTTCGATTGCTCTAACAAACTCTGGCTGTCTTTATTTAACTGTTCATTTGACTTTCCGCTGACACAATTTGTGATCGCGATCGCTTTAAAAAGTAGGCGACAATTCTTACGGAAAAAATGACGCTGTTTTTCCCCTCTTATTTTAGCTTTTTTTTTGTTTACCTCATATGGGTTCTTCTATCTCATCATTTCACGCTTCCTCCCTAACAGACGAGTATTTTCTGATTTTCTTTGTGCGTTTCCAGTTCTCATACAGACATATGTATGTATGTACATATGTAGATAAAGAATAAGTTATTTTTTGTAATTTCCTTTACAATTTGACCAATTATTTATATTTAAAAAAATGTTCACGATTTCATATCCATCTCATGATAATGGACACAGGTTGCAAGGGGCAACTCGCGCTTTATCGGAATGAGAGAGAGAGAGAGCGCGCGAGAGAGAGCGAGAGGGAGAGCGAGAGAGAGAGCGATAGAGCGAGAGAGAGTGAGAGAGAGCGAGAGTGAGAGAGAGAGAGTAAGAGAGAGAGAGACAACTCTAACTTCTTTTTTCATTTACACCCATGAGGGTTCAACTCAAACACGTATCCTTTCCATAAACTGCAGGATTGTGTCATGTCCAGCTCAAAGAGGGCATGGGCACGTTATCTCAATTTTTTTCGTCTTCGTTAAATCGAGAAAGGCAGGTGAGCCGTAAATTACACAAAATTTCAAATTTTAGCTATCACGTACTCCTTATTTTGCTCTAATTCTCTCACTCTCTTGTTTTTCTTATGTTTTTCTCTTTTCTTTCTCTTTCTCTTTTTCTTTCTCTTTCCCTCCTTTTCTTTCCCTTTCTCTCTTTTTTTCCTTTTCTCTCTTTTTCCTTCTCTTCCGATTTCTATTTCTTTCTGTTCCCCTCTCCCTTTCCCTTCTCTCTTCATTCCCCTCCATTTTCCTCAGTGCCCTGTCTCTCTTTCAGTTCCGCCTTAATAGACGAGTATCTTTTTCTGTGAGTCAAGTTCTCATACACAAATTCTATCTATTTCTCCTACCTTGTCTCGTTTCTCTCTTCTCTCTCTCTCTCTCTCTATCTCTCTCTCTCCCTATCTCTCTATCTCCTTTTCTCCCTCTCTCCTTGTCTCATTCTCTCACTTTCTTTCCCTTTCTCTCTCTATTTCTTTTCCCTCTCTCCTCGTCTCATTCTTTCTCCTTTCTCTCCCTTCCTTTCTCATTTTTGCTCGCTATTTCTCTCCATAAGCCAGTTCGGAATGATTTTATGACCTTGCGCTTAAATGTTATCAGGCAAACGGCGTTGGAGTTGAAAAACTTCAATGTAAAGATCAATGACGACGAAGACCTAAACAAAATACACAGAAATTGAACTTCTTCCCATTTTTTTAACCTAAGCAGATCTAAAAAAAGAACCTACTGGGCGGGTTAAAGGAAACTCCTGCTTTCTCCGATTCTATACTCACTTTTGTTCTATCTTTAATGCTCTAGCAGGTGGCATCTTTAACAGCAACGAGAACTCATTAAGCAGAGCGCTCGTACAAAAGATGTCCAGTTAAATTTTAGGTAACAGAAGATCATCACGGAAACCAAAATCTTCAACTCCGCATTTGCACTGTTCCTTTAAAGGATGTGCTAGAGAGACGGGACTACAATAAAAAGCAAATTGTAAACATGATAACGCTTGAGTTTCGTGATCCTTAATTTTCGTGATCCCCTAAGTCGAATGGGCACGAAAAGGGCACACATCTTTTTTCCGAATAATAATCAATCTGCCCTCCCCGCCCACATGCACAGCGCTGCCAGCATGAAAGCTTGCAACCGTTTTGCACTCTCAGCGCGATTGGCCCGCCGCAGGGTTTATAAGGAGGAGGTGAGAGGAATGAAGGGAGAAGGCAAGAATGCTCTCCTGCGCTCTCTCTCTTTACATTTCCATGGCCTTCGCCGCCCGCATCGGCCATGCTTGCATGGCCATGCAGCCCAATCCGAGACCGACGACGACCACCAGTTGGTTTTGTGCTTTCTTTTTACTTTTGTCTAACTTTGAAGGCAACCGAGTTCTCTAGTTTAGGAGAAAATTTTTTTTTTTAATTTTAATTAGAAAGCTCTCTTTCTATCCAAGCGTCCAATGATAGTAAATCGATGTTTGCTAATTTGTGTCTTATTTTTTCTCCAGGTGCTCCCGACACCACAACCACCACCGCATCCCCGGAGACCACGACAACAACAATCTCAACGACGTCGTCCACTACCTCGAGTACGACCACCACAACAACGACCACCACAGCGATTACATGCTTGAGCTGCACCGCACCCAAGTTCATGGCGGCGGCAGTAAGTGGAATTTACAATAATATCTATATATTTTTATTAATAGATTTATACCATTTTACAATTCTATGTAATAAGATTGTCATTTTTCCTAAGTCATTGTTTACTTATTACTGCATGAAGCACAGTTTAAGGAGCATGAAAGTCTTACCAGTATTTTCGTGACTATTGTAGTCGGAGTCTCTCTAAATCACATATGTATGTTCTCTCAATTGTGTCTCGGCTTAAAAAGCACATACGAATTCAAGATTGAGTTTTAGCCTACAAATTAAGCTAATTAAGATTATGATTGACTTTTATAATATGGATTTTTTCTTATATACATACATTCAAAGAAGACTTTTAAAAAAGCTGCATAAAAATAAAAATTAAATAGTCATTAAATAAAAAAAATCATTAAATTTTTGAGTTTGCTTGCTCGGCTCTTCTCTTTTCTGCGACATTCTTAACTGTTCTCTTTTCTTTTACACCCGTGATAAGGGATCGGAGTTCTTGCATTTCCCTCTCATCGAAAACCAGTTCCTTTGCCACAGAGTAGAGGGAAAATGAGAGAGAGAGAGAAAAGAATAGCGATGAAGCGAGAGAGAGAGAGAGAGAGAAAGAGGGAGGGAGAGAGAGAGAGAAGGAGAGATATTGGGTGAGAGGGGTAGTTAGAAAGATGGAGAAGGAGAGAGACTGGAAGAGAGAGGTAATGAGAGAAAGGTAATAAGAGAGAGAGAAGTAGAGAGAGAGAAGAGAGAGAGAAGAGAATTAGAGAAAGGAGGAGGAATTGAAGATGACGGAAGAGAGAACGAGAAAGAAGGTGAGGGTATGTATGCGATCTGGTGAATTTGAGCAGATCGGTGTGAAGCCGGAACTGAAAAAAGTCGGAGTATATTTGCCATGAGTAGAATTACAGCTATACTTTTAAAAGGATGCAACTGTATAACAAAAATTGGTGACTTGTATGTTAGCAGATAGTAGCTTAAGATTTTAGTTGGAATGTGAATTCTCAACAACTTTTTCGTGTGTGTTTTAATTAATATAAATTTATTGTTTATTAATTAATCAATCTTTATAAATTCTATAACATTCATTTATACTCCTAGTTTCACCTCTGTGTAAATAAATGAAATGATTTACAATTTACAATTTATCCGCTATATCATGCCGATTGTGGGATGAGCACAGGGATGTTATTGGCCGCAAGTCAACTTGGTTGTATTAATCTAATCATTGTTCATTTATATAATTTGCATATTTAGTGCGGAGCATCCTTCATATGCAATGATGAGACATTGCTGACGACAGTACAAATGCCATGTGTTGGGGCGACTTGTGCGATGGGCAGTACACTGATGGGCGTGCAGGTACGTTGATGCAACCCCTCCTAGTTGGGGGGGATCTAATGATTCCCCCCCCCTCCTAATTGGGGGTCTGTTGATGCCCCCCTCCTAATTGGGGGTCTGTTGATGCCACCCCTCCCAATTGGGGGTCTGTTGATGCACCCTCCCCCTCTTAATTGGGGGTCTGTTGATGCACCCTCCCCCTCCTAATTGGGGGTCTGTTGATGCACCCTCCCCCTCCTAATTGGGGGTCTGTTGATGCACCCTCCCCTCCTAATTGAGGGTCTGTTGATGCCCCCCTCCTAATTGGGGGTCTGTTGATGCACCCCTCCTAATTGGGGGTCTGTTGATGCACCCTCCCCCTCCTAATTGGGGGTCTGTTGATGCCCCCCCCTCCTAATTGGGGGTCTGTTGATGCACCCCCCTCCTAATTGGGGGTCTGTTGATGCACCCTCCCCCTCCTAATTGGGGGTCTGTTGATGCACCCTCCCCCTCCTAATTGGGGGTCTGTTGATGCCCCCCCTCCTAATTGGGGGTCTGTTGATGCACCCCCCCCCCTCCTAATTGGGGGTCTGTTGATGCCCCCCTCCTAATTGGGGGTCTGTTAATGCACCCCTCTTAATTGGGGTCTGTTGATGCACCCTCCCCCTCCTAATTGGGGGTCTGTTGATGCCCCCCCTCCTAATTGGGGGTCTGTTGATGCACCTTTCCCCTCCTAATTGGATGTATGTTGATGCCCCCCTCCTAATTGGGGGTCTGTTGATGCACCCCTCCTAATTGGGGGTCTGTTGATGCACCCTCCCCCTCCTAATTGGGGGTCTGTTGATGCCCCCCCCCTCCTAATTGGGGGTCTGTTGATGTACCCCCCTCCTAATTGGGGGTCTGTTGATGCACCCCCTCCTAATTGGGGGTCTGTTGATGCACCCTCCCCCTCCTAATTGGGGGTCTGTTGATGCACCCTCCCCCTCCTAATTGGGGGTCTGTTGATGCACCCCCCTCCTAATTGGGGGTCTGTTGATGCACCCTCCCCCTCCTAATTGGGGGTCTGTTGATGCACCCTCCCCCTCCTAATTGGGGGTCTGTTGATGCACCCCCCCCCCCTCCTAATTGGGGGTCTGTTGATGCCCCCCTCTTAATTGGGGGTCTGTTGATGCACCCTCCCCCTCCTATTTGGGGGTCTGTTGATGCCCCCCTCCTAATTGGGGTCTGTTGATGCCCCCCCCTCCTAATTGGGGGTCTGTTGATGCACCCTTCCCCTCCTAATTGGGGGTCTGTTGATGCACCCTCCCCCTCCTAATTGGGGGTCTGTTGATGCCCCCCTCCTAATTGGGGGTCTGTTGATGCACCCCCCCCCCTCCTAATTGGGGGTCTGTTGATGCACCCTCCCCCTCCTAATTGGGGGTCTGTTGATGCCCCCCTCCTAATTGGGTGTCTGTTGACCCCCCCCCTCTCTAGATGGAGGTCTTGTTGTTGCCTCCTCCTCCCACCCTCCGAGCCACCGCGTCAATCTGTATCCCATGTTTGTCTGTTTTCAGAGTGGAATGCCCGAGGTTGCCATCTCAGCGATGGGCATCAAGTGCAAGCCAGACGGCGTCTCCTTCGAGGACGCCGGCGATCCGACAAAGGTCTTCCCGGCTGCCACGTCCACCTTCTACTGCAAGAAACTAAGTAAGCGGAGATGAGGGGGTTCTTTAATCACAGTACTTATTTTATTCTTATTACACAAATTAACTGTATTGTCGATTTTTATTTTATTTTTGAAAAAAAATGGCAAAAATGAAAAAAAAAACTTTTCAAACTCCGCCATTTGTAGGTTGCGAGATACCGAAGCCCTCGGCCATGTGCGCACCTGCCGACGTTGGTTCGACATGCGCGCTCGTTGAGGTTGGCATTACTTTATTTAGAATACAAATTGACAATATTTTTTTACTGGAGAAAAAAAAGAACACACGTACACATCATTTGAATTTCGTTGTCGAAAACTCGTGTTCAGTGGATTTTAAGCGGGTTTTTTTTTACTCGTTAGAGTTCTAATACGGTCCTTTTGGAATGTACCCTTCTCAGGAGAGTAGTATCCGTTAAAAAAGACATTCTTCTCAGTATAACATGCGTTAAAAACCCGTGTCTGTGAATTGAGTGGTGCAAGAGGAACATTCATTTTTGCTTGGCGTTGAAGGTGACAGCCGAAGGCTCACTCAGCTGTCCCACTCCAAGGACGCTCCAGATCAACGACGCACCACAGACGATGCGGATCGTCTGTACCAGCGGCGTCTGGATGGCTTTTGCCCCAATTCCCGCTCCCTTTACCGCGTACTGCAAATAGAGATGACCCTCAACAGGATGAGCCAGCATTCATATGGAGTGCCTCCTCGTATACGAGAAACATGTATATTAATGTATGTATATATTATGTATATTATATGTACTATGTTAATGTTATACAGTTTTTGTTTGTTATAATACATTAGTTATTGCCATAAAGATGTATAGAGATATATAGAGCCATAAAGATACTATATTAAATACATTCGTTCTAGCCATAAAGAGATATAGAGTATAGAGTTATAATGCTTCGCTTCTCACGTTTTTATTATCTGCTTCCCTAGGCGGCACAGCTCGGCCTGCTGCAGTTCATCGGCACACTTGAATTTTGGACCCAGCCCGGCCTTTTTTCTAACATGTCACATTCACATTCCTATGAATAAAAACTTGCTTTCTTTTAATTTATCGTTCACAAAATTAATCATTTATTGCATTCGAAAGCGTAAGCGGAATACGACTCTTGATCTGCTATATTACGATTAAGAGCGATACGAATTCGGACGGCTCATGAGCATGCCCGCTTGCTGAATCTGAATGAAATATATGTACAAGGAATGTGTCATAGTTAAACATAATTTGACTACATACTACATACAGCTTTACAACTTCAGAGCTGAAAAAGGCCGACGATAGAACGATGATGAAAGTGCCGGAACTAGAGAACGTTGCTTCGTCAACAGGGAACATTTTATCTTCAACATGCATTAATGAAATGAATGAAGTTAGTTTTGAAGGAGTAACGACTTGTTTTCTTTTAATTTACCGTAGATAAAGCTTTCATTTATGTATTTCATTCTTAAGCGGAACTCCTCTGCCATATACTGTGTACATACACAATTCAAGTCTTTTCTACTTTGCCTGCGGGCATAACTCTCTCTCTCTCTTTCTCACTCTCAATCTCTTCATTTGGCACAACCAAAGTTTCATCTTCTGAGCTGACAGCCTTTGTTCCTCTTAGGCCTTCTCTCTTACCCTTGGACCAAGAGCATTACTGATCTACTGATATACTGGACTCCTTTACGGTTCTTACGTGCCACCACTCATGGCCGTCCTCGATTGACCTCTTTGGTGATACCTTCGCTAATCTCCAGAGCGTAGACAGCAGCTGCAGAGGCCTACCTTGACGTTGATGGAGTACTAGACTACCTAGTCGAGCAGCTCTCCTCTCTCTCTCTCCCTTTCTCCCCCTCTCTCTCTCTCTCTCCCTCTCCTACCCCCCCCCTCTCCCTTTTCCCTCTCTCCCCTCTCTCTCTCTCCCTCTCCCTCTCCCCCTCTCTCTCTCCCCTCTCTCTCTCCCTCTCCCTCCCCCTCTCTCTCTCTCTCTCCCCTCTCTCCCTCATCCTCTCTCTCTCTCTCTCTCTCTCTCTCTCTCTCTCTACGGCACTGTCACTTCGCGCTCACCTGCACCATCTCATCTGGCGATTCAGACGCCGCGGCCAAGGATCACATTATTCCACTTCCATTTCAAGTCCTATACGACAACCACGCGAATCTCTATATTGACACTTGAATTGTTTCACACACTCTCTCCCACTCCAACACACGGACACTATGGATATAGTTATTGCTGATTTTGACATGTCTTCCGACGGCACCCCCCCCCCCCTCCTCTTACTCCTCATCCCCCCCCCCTCTGGGACTATTGCCGAGAGACAGAGAAAGAAGAGAGAGACCGCCAGGAGCACTGTACAGCTCTGGTCATCTATATACATATATGTATGTAAATACGGCCAGCCATCTACGGCTTCCCAGTCGAAAACGAAATCCCCCCCCCCCCCCGCCACCACAGCTCGCCAACTCGTATTAATATGTAACTCATGAAAAGGGCACAAAAAAAACTAAACGTAAACAGCAGGGTTGTCAAATGTAAAAATAAAACAAACGGAAACTGGTCATGCAAACTCTCGTCGCAGGTTAGCAATTTTGTTCGTCTTCTTTATACAGGTGAGTCGTAAGTGAGACAGAATTGAACATTTTTAGCTATCACCTACTCATGCTTTCGCTCTATTCTATCATTCTCTTATTCTCTCATTTACTTCTCTTTCTTTTCTTTCCTTTTCTATTGTTTCTCTCTTTTCTTGCTCTCTCCATTTTACTTTCTCTCTCCCTTCCCTCTCTCTCTCCATCTATCTTTCTCTCTCTCTCTCTCTTATCTTGCTCTCTCCATTTCACTTTCTCTCTCCCTTTCCTTTTCTCGCTCTCTCTCTCTCTCCCTCTCTCTCTCTCTCTCTCTCTCTTTTCTTGGTCTCTATATTTCACTTTCTCTCTCCCTTTTTCTTCTTTTCTCTCTTTTCTTGCTCTCTCCATTTCACTTTCTCTCTCACTTTCCCGTTCTTTATTCTCTGTACCCCTCGCCCGTTCTCTTGCACCCTAACAGACGAGTATGCTCTTTTTGTGTCCGTCATGTTTTCAATAACACATTCTTTCTATTTCTCTCTCTTTGTCTCATTCTCTCTCGGTCTCTTTTTCTCACTCACCTTTCTCTCTTTCTCTTTCTCACTCTTTCTTGCTATCTATTTCCCTCCCTCTTCCAGTTCGGAAAGTGCTTATAACCTTCCGTTTTACACTGTATCTAGCAAACCGCAGGGTAGACGAAAACGTCAATGGAAAGAATCGACGGACAAAACATTCAAGGCTGAAATAAAATTTTTTCTTCTTTTTTTTTCCTTAGGAGAGAATGTCCGTATCGTTCGATTAAGGCCTGGGTTTTTGGCCAAAATATGCATTTTGTGTTCATTTCCACAAAACCGCTCCAGCATATTCTTAAAGTACTTGAAATTTGCTACAACACATGTCTCTTTCAAAAAAATTGAAGGTACCAGGCCTAGATTCCGAAGCGCTTGAACATGATCCTGTGTAAACTGTAACACCGTGCAAGCGCATTCTTCGATCCATAACTGCGCTCAATGTCAATATTACAAAATCGTAAGTATATCATCTAAGAGCTCTCACGGAGATCTTCCAATGATACATACATTATTTTATTGAAAAGTTTCAATTTATATGGGAAATTTCGTTATGTACAATTAGAAGGCTTAAAAAACTACTTTAAAAACATTTTCGCCTGTCGAAACATACATCATAAGAAAGAGGATGAAATTTTCTACAAGATGAACCCCTTTCAGTGGAATTCCATGAATACGATCTTTTGTTATGAGCCATAAAAGTAGTGCCAGTAGCGTCGCTGTCATTTTGTTCAAGAATTCACATTTTAGGTTATTCGAATTAGAATATTTCAAATTAGAATTAGAATATTCCAATCCTATTTTCTACAGTTTTTCCATAAGGCCTTGCTATCCTACTCTTATGGCTTATAACAAAAGATCGTATGCATGGAATTTCATTGAAAGGGGTTCATCTTGTACCAAATTTCATCCTCTTTCTTTTGATGTATGTTTCGGCATGTGGAAACGTTTTTGAAGTAGTTTTTTAAGCTTTCTTATTATACAGAACGAAATTTCCCATATAAATCCAAACTTTTCAATAAAAGTATGTATGTAACATTTGAAGATCTCCGTGAGAGCTCTAAGATGATATACTTACGATTTTGAACGATTAAGATTGAGCGTAGTTATGGATCGAGGAATGCGCTTGCGCGGTGCCTCGGCGGCCGAAAAATGCGCCATTTTGACCGACTCGTGCGCTTCAAGTCAAAATGTTCTAAAATTGGGGACCGGATTTCTGAATGAAATGCATCTAAATAGGGGTAACAAAGGTCGCTCTTTCACGTGGTGCTTTCAGCTTTTTGACATGGGGGGGGGTTTTATGCCCCAAACGCACCACTTGAAATATTAAAATGCCAAAATGAGGCCTTTAATGAAATATTTTTAAAAAGTGATTAACAAGATTTTTGTGCGCCTTTCAATTTGGAATTGAATAAACAGTTCAAAATTAATATATCTCAACAACGAACAAAGTTATGATCATTTGAGTTTTTTCGGGTTTTCGGTGCATATCCATGGTGAAATAACAGAAAAAAATTTTGGAACAATTTTTTTGGGATCTCTTTAGGGTGCTACATAAGGCATTAGAAGGATATTAAAAAATCAAAAAATAATTTTGTTCCCGACATGTCTTGTATAGAGGCCTGCTCGAACCTCTCAGATTGGCTCTCTTAAGTAGAACGTTCGCACGAAAGATATCGATTGAAATTATGGAAAAGAATTATTCATTCTTCATTTCCGCATGTGCATTCGGGGGAATATATGTACCTTTAAAAGCAAGTGATTTAGGAAGGCTCGACAACAATTGTCAAAAAATTTCAAATGATGATAACGGTTGAGTTTGATGCTCCTTTAGGCGCTGAATGGGAACGAAGAGAACTTATCTTCTTCTTTTTCTTCTCCGAAGAATAATCAATCTGCCCTCCTACTCTTGCCAGGTGTGTGTGTAAGGACAATCTACAACACGCTGCTTTAACCGCGTGCACTCTGCGCGATTGGACCGCCTCAGGGTTTATAAAGAGAGGAGGTGAGAGGAAAGAGTGAAAAGGAAAGAATGTTCTCCGGCGCCCTCTCTATCTTCTTCTTCGCTGCCTTCGCCGCCCGCATCGGCCATGCTTGCATGGCCATGCAGCCCAATCCGAGACCGACGACCACGACCACCGGTTGGTTTTGTGCTTTCTTTTTACTTTTTGCCTTACTTTGAAGGCAACCGATTGTTTAAGCTTAAGAGAAAAAAAAATTTAAAAAATTTTGTATACATAAAGTTCTCTTTCTATCCTGGCGTCTTAACATTAGGCTACAAATCGGTGCTGATTTGTGCCTTATTTAAAAATGAAGTAAGAAAATATGTATACTACTCCTTCCAGGAGCTCCCGAAACCACGACTACCTCCATCGCCACCACGACGACATTTCCGGAGACAACCACGCCCTCATCAACGTCATCCACTACCTCGACCACGACCTCGACCACCACAACAACGACCCTTGCGCCGCTCTCGTGTAAGAGCTGCACGGCACCCAAGTATATGGCCCCCATGACGGTTGGATAAACTTATATATAATAATAGTTTTTTAAATTAAGTTATTTATAAATTTTACAATTCTTAGAAAGATTGTTATGCAAATTTTTTGTTGTTGTTGTAAATCATTGTTTCCATATTTTTTAACCATTGCAGTCGGAGTGTCTCTCAATCACACATGTTCTCTCGCCCTTATGTCTCGGGCAAAAAGGCACATGAATTGAACAATGAGTGGCTCCAAATTAAGCCGATTAAGATTAAGCTTGACTTATTCTTATTTTGAACCTTCATAGAAGAAATTAAAAATAAGCAGAATAAAAAATGTAAATGAAATATCGCATTACATTTTTGAGTCTGCTTGCTCTCTTCAATTCCCACCAATTTTCTCACCTCTTCTTTTTTCTTTTCCACCCGTGCGTGATAAGGGGTCGGAGTTCGTCCCCGTTCCCTCCATCGCAAACCAGTTCCTTTGCCGCAGGGTAAAGGGAGAGTGAGAGAGATAGAAAGGAGAGAGCGCAGAAGGTAGAGAAAGAGAGAGAGAGAGAGAGAGAGAGAGAGAGAGGAGACAGCGAAGGAGGTAGAGGAGTAAAGAGAGAGGAGAGAGATTGGGAGAGAGAGAGAGGGGGGTAGTGAGAGATAGAAGGAGAGAGATTGGGAAAGAGAGAGAGGGGTAGTGAGAGATATAAGGAGAGAGGGGGAGAATTAGAGAAAGGAAGAGGAAATTCGATCTGACTGGTGTCAAGCCGAAACTGAAAAAAGAAGTCGGAGTAGGTCTACCGTTATTAGATTAACAGCTATATTTTTACAAGGAAGCAAAGTACTACATATAATGTATCACAAAAAAATTGGTGACTAATGTTTACAGAGAGTAATTGAAGATTTTCGTTTGAATATGAATTCTCAACATTTCCCTGTGTGTTTTAACATAATTTATTGTTTATTAATTATTCAACCTTTATATATTATATAATATTCACTTATGAATACTCCTTGTTTGATGTCTGTATAAATAAATTGCATATTTAGTGCAATGCGGGACTAATCTGCAATGAGGAAAACCTGCTTACGAGATTGCAAGAGCCGTGTGTCTCGGCAACTTGTGCGATGGGCAGTACGCTGATCGGCGTGCAGGTTCGTTGATGCATTCGCACACTGTCGTCGTCAATCTATCGCCCTGAGGGGTATCGAACCAGGGATCAGGGATGGCCAAAACAAGGGCCGGGCCGAAGAAAAAAATATTAAGGCGGACCGGGCCCGGGCCCGTAAATTTCCTCGCGGGCCGGGCCGGGCCGTGCCTACTATCCTTGCGGGCCGGGCCGGCCCGGGCCTACTTCCATGGGATGGCAAAACTCGAAATATACATATTCTTGTTCATTTTGGGGTGTATTTTTATCATATTATATGTTTATCAGAGCCGGAAAATGGCCCAAAAATTTTGGGCCGGCCCGGCCCGTCGGGCCCAAGGTCTGGGCCGGCCCGGCCCGAACCATTTCCGGGCCCTAGAATTTTGGGCCCGGCCCGGCCCGGCCCGGCCCGTAGGCCCGTTTGAGCCCGATTTTTAAAAAAATGTGGGTAAAAATTTCCGATTAACTACTAAGTACCTTAAAACTCAGAATTTATATTGTTCAACATGTTTACATGTTTAGCCATATAAATTCTAAATTTTTGTCGATAAACAAATATTATTTATTTTAAAGGAGAATTTTTCTAAAGCGTAATTACAGAAAGTTCTAACAATTATTTTCTACTTGCTACTAACAATAAGTTACACACGCGCAGAAATGTCGTGGCCTTAAAGGAGGTATCCGGGGAATAATTAACCTAAGTGTTTTTCTATATGAACATTTTCATCTTAGCGTAAAACATGCCTCCAGAAAGTTTGAGCAATTTTCGTCCATTACATCCTGAGAAAGAGTAACGTGAAAACTTTGGGTAGAGAATTAGCTACGATAGGTCGGAGCCACCCTCCTATTTCACATGCTCTCTCGACCGAGCGACAGGCAACTTTATGAGCGCGCGCATTCAAACTCGTTCTCTAGCGCTACTGTAGAATTATTCGCCGTACTTCCTTTAATGTGGGTGTTAGCCACTCTATTTTTCACGCGCTTTCTAATCATCCGCCGTTGTAAAGTGTTGTTTTTTTTGGGGGAGGGGGAGAACTGGAGGGCAAATTGTTCTAGCCTCCAACTACCGAGTGTGTTTGAAAATGAAAAAAAATCAGAGAGAAACTATGAACAGAGAGGGAGAGAGAGACAGAAAGACAAGGAGAGAGAAGAGAGAGACAGAAAGACAGAGAGAGAGAGAGAGAGAGAGAGAGAGAGAGAGACAGAAGAGAGAGGGGGAAGTAAGTAAGAGAGAGAGAAAGAAAGAAGAGAGAGAGAAGGAAAGAAGAGGGAGAGAGAGAGAGGAAGAGAGAAAGAAGAGAGCGAAGACAGAGACAGCGAGAGAGTGGGAGAGACGGGCAGAGGAAAAAAAGCAGTGTGTTCGCGTTAGAGACAGAGAAATAGGATATTTTCGTATTAGAAAGAAGAATTTCATGCAACGATGATTAATTTTAATGTATAGTAGTAAATATTTTAGAAAAGAAAAATTAATATGTGACGGAAGTTTTGCATTTCATATGCCACCAGTCGTCCTGACTGGACGACATCGTGTGCCTATCGGGCCCAAACGGGCCTGCGGGCCGGCCCACCTTTTTTGGGCCCGGCCCGGCCCGGCCCGGGGCCCTGGGAAGTTGGGCCGGCCCGGGCCGCCCAACTTTCCCGGAGATTTATCGTATAGTTAAACTACATTCTGTTTTTGGTCCACCATTCTAAATTTATTATTGTAAAACAATAATTTGAATAGCAACACGACAAATTTCATTAAATCAAGGTGGCGCGGCGTTTTTTGTGCTCTAATAGCGTCCAGCAACATGCTCTGTAAGGCCCGGGCCAATTTTTCTAAACGCGGGAAGGGCCGGGCCGGGCCCTACCTTCTATATATTGGCCCGGGCCCGCCAATTTTGCAACGGCCTCGGCCCGCTTTGGCCATCCCTGCCAGTGATCTTTCGTTTTGGAACCCAACTCAATACCAATAAGCCAATCGGCCTCGTTCAGGCAGGAATGCCCGAGGTTGCCATCTCTGCGAAGGGCATCAAGTGCAAGCCAGACGGCGTCTCCTTCGAGGACGCCGGCGATCCGACAAAGGTCTTCCCGGCTGCCACGGCCACCTTCTACTGCAAGAAACTAAGTAAGCAGAGATGAAATTTTTTATATCAGTGTTTATTTTATTTTAATTATAGTAATACGCACACATCTAATTGTGTTATTTATTTTTAACTTTTTATTTTTATTTTTTGAAAATTAAAAAAAAAATGCATTGTTACAAAAAAATAGCAACAACAGCAACGAAAACTTTTCAAACTCCGCCATTTATAGAGTGCATGATACCGTCTAGCAATGCCATGTGCACACCGGAGAACGTGAACGTCGATATGACCTGCGCCTTCGTTATGGTTGGCCTTATTTTACTACTAGAGCGAAAACAGCACACACACACAAGCACATTCGAATTTCGCGCAGTCAAAACCTCGTGTTCATGAACTGCAGTGTGTGGATTCAAAACGGGGCAGTTCTTATACGGTCGTTTTGGAATGTTCTCTTCTCAGAAGTACTTCCGTTAAAAACGTTTGTGTTTAAAAACGTTTAAAAAAAATGTTTGTGTGTGTGTGCGTGCGTGTGTTTGTGAATTGAAAGCTGTAAAAAGAACATTTTAATTTTTCTTTATTTTTAAGACGAAAGACAACACACTCGACTGCGGCGCCACCAGATCGCTCTACATCGATGACGTCATGCAAGTGTCCACTAAAACCTGTAAAGATAGCGGTGCATGGAACAATGGTGTTTTCGATCTTACAGATGGCTTCACCGCCTACTGCAAATAGGGTGCGTTCTCTGCGTGAGCGGAGAGCTCAGATATGGAGTCCCCCTCGTATGAGATTCATGTATGTATGTATGTATATATGTACATATATTAATGTATATATAATGTATGTATGCAAATGTGAAACCGTTTTTTTTTGGTTTTTTTTTGTTATACATTAGATTTCGTAATAAATATGTGTAGAGCTATAATGCTTCACTTCTTACCAATTTATTAGCGGCTTCTATAGACGACCAGAGATGAAGCAGGCCCAATTTTTTTTGCCCTGCCTCGGCCCAGCTCAGTTTAAGGGCACACTGGAATTTTGGACCCTACCGTCTTTTTTTTAAACATGCCACATTCCAACTTTCGAGTTCGTTATTGTATAAGTAAAAAAAAACTTTTATGTTTCTTTTATTTTACCGTTCACAAAGCAGTCATTCGTTTCATTCCTATTTGTAAGCGGAATATGACTCGTGATCTGCCATATTGCGAATGAGAGCGAAACGGATTCGGACGGGCTTGCTTGCAAATCTGAATGGAATATATACATATGTGTGTATACCGCATTTTCTCTATTAGTGCCACCGGGGGTACTATTTTTTAATACCCCTGCGAGAGGAGGGCACTATTAGAGGGGGGGGCGGGTTCTCTTAGAGGGAGGAGCTCTCCTAAAAAGACCTCAAAAACATTTTTTCCAAAAATTATTTTCTTCAGTTTACCATGGATATGCACCGAAAACCCAAAAACATTTAAATCACCATAAACATGTTAACATATATTTATTTTGAATTACTTTTTCGATTCACAGTTGAAAGGCGCATAAAAAAGGTCCTGATGACATTTTGCAAAAAAATTTTTTAAAGGCCTCATTTTGGCATTTTAATATTTCGAGTAGTGCGTTTAGGGCATAAAAATCCCCCATGTTAAAAAACTGAAGGAACCACGTGAAAGAGCGACCTTTTTTACCCCTATTTAAATGCCTTTTACTAAAAAACTCCGATACACCTGTTTCAATATTTTGACATGAAGCGCGCGAGTCGGTCAAAATGGCGCATTTTTCGGCCGCCGAGGCACCGTGCAAGCGCATTCATCGATCCATAACTGCGCTCAATGTCAACATTACAAAATCGTAAGTATATCATCTAAGAGCTCTCACGGAGATCTTCAAATGTTACGTACATACTTTTATTGAAAAGTTTCAATTTATATGGGAAATTTCGTTCTGTACAATTAGAAGGCTTAAAAAACTACTTCAGAAACGTTTCCACATGCCGAATCATACATCATAAGAAAGAGGATGAAATTTGCTACAAGGTGAACCCCTTTCAATGGAATTCCATGCATACGATCTTTTGTTATAAGCCAAAAGAATAGGATAGCAAGGCTTTATGGAAAAACTGTAGAAAAAAGGATTGGAATATTCTATTTCGAATAAACTAAAATGTTAATTCTTGGGCAAAATGACAGCGACGCTACTGGCACTACTTTTATGATTTATAACAAAAGATCGTATGCATGGAATTCCATTGAAAGTGGTTCATCTTGTAGAAAATTTCATCCTCTTTCTTATGATTATGTTTCGACAGACGAAAATGTTTTTAAAGTAGTTTTTTAAGCCTTCTTATTATTCAGAACGAAATTTCCCATATAAATCCAAACTTTTCAATAAAAATATGTATGTAACATTTGAAGATCTCCGTGAGAGCTCTAAGATGATATATTTACGATTTTGAAAGATTAAGATTGAGCGTAGTTATGGATCAATGAATTTTCTGGGTTACGGTAGTGTATCCCGAAGGGAAAAAATCGGATGATGATGAAATTAGGCTCATTAAATAGAGCGTGTCGAGTTGTATAAGAAAAATGTTTTCTGTTAACGAATTCGAAAACAATTTTCTTGGGGGCGAAGCTTACTAACATGCTCTCTTAAGGTGAAGGACGGCGCACTCGTCTGCCCCACCACCCATCCATCGCTCATGATCGACGACGTGCTAGAGATGGCCACAATCAAATGTGGCGACAACGGTGCCTGGAATAATCCTGTTCTTGGTCTTGTCTTCTACCTGGCTTCCCCGCCTACTGCAAATAGAGCTCGTTCTCTGCGTGAGCGGAGAGCGGAGATTCCGCCTCGTATGAGAAAGTACATGTATGCATGTATGTACATATATTAATGTATATATGTATAATATATTTTATGTGATACCTTTTTTTGTTTTTCTTTAGTCCATGTGCACTGACAATGCATCATCATCTGGCTGGAGCCTGCAAAGACCTGTTTACGCAAACTGAAGTTTGCCACCATTTTTGATTCTTTAATGCTGACTTAAACATATTGCCATTTGTCACGAAAGGATCAGTGAAAGAGCGAGCTACGAAAGACAAAGTTGAGCATTGCCGGAAAAAAAAGAAGATGAAAATCATGTAGTGTGTAGTGAAGTGCACAATTTACGCCTAATTTGTTTTTTTTTTGTTTCCTCAAATATGCTTTGTTTTGTTCTTTATTTATTAAATAAAAAGATATATATTTCTATATTATATATTAGTAAGACGACTCGAAGAAAAGTGTCTCAATTTCTTGAAAGCCTATCTAAATGCGTGCAGCAGCTATGAAACGACTGTGTTCTCCGACATTTTCGTCTAAATATGTACATTGGATACCTTTCATCTACACATCGATATATCTCGGCCGTGCAAACAAAACCTGTCCTCGGACCGGCCGCTTTTCTTTGCCGTTCAAAACGCAATCCAATTTGCGCTGCTTACAACTGTCTGCGAACACTCTCTCTTTCGCTATGGTTTACGCCCCGAGGGAAAAAAAGGAGGAAAAGCTGAGTTTACGCCCGGCGGAAATATGTTTCGCTCTTACTTTCCTTCTTCTTCATCATCATCATCATTTGGCAGCTTGCGACGTTATTTATTTATATTGTAAATTTATTTGAAAAAAAAAAACTTTGACACCTGCATACTTTTTATCATAATACATTTTATTTTGTTAAAAATCGAATTGTTTTCAATTTAATTGAAATTCGTCTTACTGCAAATCTTAGAAGAAAAGTGCAACGAGAATTGAGTGATGAACGAGCGCAAATTGGAACTTTATACAGTTTCTATGCCAGTTGAAAAATGCCTAAATTCACTCCAATTCCGCGTGTGATAGCGTGCAAGACTTTTGAAGGCTTAAAAATTCATTCAACAAAAAATTTTCACTGATGCTGTCAGTGCATAACGAGATAGTATTTAAAAGTGACAGAAGAAAAGTTTGTAAACGCTGTTTAGAAACGTATCTTCTCTTAGTTTTGAACGCTATTTTCATATGGTTGACCATAACATTCTCTAATGTCAGATATCAATTAAACTATGTACATACATACATGTTTAGCGCGCAACGGAACAGAAAGAAAGACGGCAGTGACTAAAGGATTGATTAAGAACGGAGTGTGGTCATTTGTCTCTGGATGAGGCAGTGGACATTATCACAGGAAAGGCACACACATTTCAATCCATCCTCCCGCCCATCCGGCCTACCTCTCAATCGCACTCGGTCAAATCGTTTGCACTCAAATCAATCACTAGAGACAAATTTGCAGAAGATGATAGATGTACTAATTGTAAGCAATTGAATGGTACGCGAACGCCACCGTTGAAGAGACAGGGTCTCTGAAATTGGAGGGATAAGATTAGCTAGAATTTCAAAGGAAAAAATACATTCTCCTTTTTCTTCCTATCGTAGTAGGAGTTCAGTTGAGTTTCACTGATAAAGTGTGCACCGTCATCTACAAAAATGAAAAAAAAAACGCATTTGAAGATGCTCGGCAAAATTTGCATAACTTACTGTTTAAGACTCACCATCATGGTGTCAAACTTTGCAACGCATCACAACGACGCTTTCGTATTTTAAAAATAACAACAAAAAAAAATGTCTAAATCTTTGCACCTTTTTGAAAAAGACACTTGCATTCCTTCTCCAAATCCAGCATGTCTTGGTCATCACGGAGAGCTCTGTGTATGATTCAATTCCACTCGGCCTGACCATGAGCGAGATTCAACTCAACTTGCCGTCTCATGGCAATGACACCGGGCCATTAGAAGAATTTGAATATTATAAATTGCCGCCATGACAATTCGCTCCGCGTCTCTTCCTCTCGAAGGTATGTCACTTTTCGGTACGAACAGCTTTATTTATTTACATTTTCATTCAGTCACATTTTCATCGATGGCTCACTCTCTCTCTCTCTCTCACAATCTCTTTATCTCTAAAATCACACAATAAGCATATGGAGGTAACAGGAAATTCCTAAATCTACTGTTGAAAAAACGGTATGCACCTGTCATGCTCTGGTATTGCGAATATTTTATATTTTCCGTCCAATTCTGACACAACAAAGACTGAATAACAATATATATTCCATCAGAAAATGTGAATATTACTTATAGAGTTGTTTTATTCCTAGATCGCTTCAACGAAAACTACGTCCTCTCTCACTTCCACCACATCTTCTACACCTTCCTTTTCAACTCCTACAACTTGCGCTGCTTTTGCGACGCGCTCCTTTTGTGTCTATATAGCTTGTGACCGAGGGAAATGACCGGAAATGCCTGGGAAATTGCGATCAACCGTGTAGTCACTACCAGAGATGTATCGGCAATAAAAATCTCTTTCCAAAGCAGAAATCGGAAATCGGTATTCACTACGACGATGCTGCCGGCGGCAACGGCCACAATGACATCTCAAACGAGACAAGCACCCACAGTTGACGAGCTGCCCGATGACCATGTACTTGTAAAATTATATTTACTTTAAATAAAAATTATAATACTCTTATTTATCGCTATCACTTGTGCCTTGGTTATTACTATTAGAGAGATTGTGTAATGTTAATTCATCCCATTGAGAGCAAACATCCGAGAAATTGAAAGTATAGTGTTCAAATTGGTGGGCTGCTCTAAGATTTGATACCGTGACCACCTCATGTAAAAAGTTTTCTAGTAGGATTCGGAGACAAATCTTCCGAGAACTCAAGAGATAAAAGATATTTTGCTGTTGTTGATAAAGGAATTCTCCATGTCAAACATTTTCTTTTATATGCATACAGAGAATGGGAGGATTCGTAGAAGTATGTGTAGTTTGCTCTTCTTCTTCTTCTAAAAATGAAAAGTTATTTGGTTTCATTGAAAGCAACGAAAATGAGATTTTTGAGCTGTCAACACATTTCCATTCTCATCATTATGATAAGGATAAATAAGTAGATAATTTTTTTCAAACCAGTTATCTCAAAAGAAAAAGTATTTGTAGACAATTGAAAAGAGGCGCTTGTGCTCACTAGTGCATATAGTACATAAACTTATCCTTTCTTAAATTAGCCAAAAACTACCGTTTGAATTCCCGCCTTTTTGCCTGACACAAGGAGGGCGAGAGAGCATATGATTTTGAGAGACGCGACTACAAAGGTGAAGAAAATTGAAATGCATATAGAATATACGGCTGTGTTACATGCTCCTTTAAGCGGGTTTTTGAATGTTCAGAGTTCGATTTGGAGTATAGAAAATCTGACAAACAAAAATTACAATTCTCCCATTATAGCATTTTCTTTGTTGAACGAAAAGAAGCCAATGCTCATTCATTTGTATAAAGTTTCAGTTTTTGATTCATGAATGAAGATTTAAATTAGAAAATAACAAAAAAGAAAGTCAAAAACCTTGAAACTGTGTTTATCTTCACAAAACTTTCCCTGTTCATATTTCCACACAACGAGCATGCCTTCTTTCCCGGCCAACTTCAAGGTCAAAGAGACTTGCCTTTCACCAATGATATTCACCTGATATTGCAATCGAGCCAAATGTCTCCTTCGTCTCTCCAGTGCTAATCCATTTCTGCGATGCATTTACATATTGCAGCTAATGATGTTGATGTTAGCGGAAAATACATTTACAGTACTTTGCAACATCACAAGAGTACACGACATACTTGTTAGTGCCTTGAACAAATACTATTTGCCTTCTTGTTTTTCCTTTTTTGTTGTTGTAAATTTACAGTATTGCCGCCATAGCAAACTGCCGTTTTGTCGTTATAAACTCGAGGGAATCCTCATGAGAGGACGGCAATCTTCCCTTTTCCATCCCAGAATACGGCCGTGTATTACGGTGCCTGATGTAAACTCACATGTACATACATACATATCTCGTATCGAAAGAGCATAAATCTTCCTTCTTATGTTGCCTCCTTTATTCATGGAAAGTGTATCTTAAGCGAAAAGATTTTTGGCGGCAAAGTTTATAAGATTGAAAAGAGTTAGTAGGATGACGCAATAGGGCACACTCTAAGATTTCTCTGCTTTGGCGTAGCTGAAGGCGTTGAAAATGCTCATTTCATTGAGAAGAATTTGTAGCACAGGAGCTCCGTTTCGTAGTGTGCGGACGTGTCCCAAGTTTTGGCTTAGATTCCTAAGTTTAGGAGAATTTATGTAGTATGTACATACATACATATATATGTATATAAGTGATTATATTAAAAAAAAATTTATTTTTATTTTTGATGCCGTTTCTGATCGAACAATATGTACATATGTATGTGAGAAAGTCACGCTCATACCCAACATAAATATTCATATTAACGTGTTACAAGTGTGCAAAAGAGTACTCTTCTTCTGAAAGGGAAGTATCCAGATCTGTAAAGTGTTCAGATCTGCTCGCCAATTAGTCTAATTTGCAGTAAACTAGGGCAGGACTTTGACTCTCTCAAATCCCGTCGAACGCAACATAAGCATTTCTTCTCTAATTGCTCGCTCATTAAGACAGCATGTCTGTAACCTTTGAGCACGACCTGCACTGGGGAATTTTTTTCGATTTCGCTTATGAAAATTGGCTCACCTATACAACTCGACGTCCTCTACAACATACCGTACATTTTAATTTTTTTCAGAAAAATTCCGTTCGGGAAACAGTACAGTACCCTTCAAAATATGATGAACCATAACTCGGCTAATTTTCCGGCTAAATCAAAGATACCGTTCGATAGCCCGTTGAACGCTCTTCAATTTTGATCTTACGTAAAATATTTTCGACCCAAAACACGGCCCTGAACATTTTTGTGACCACTTTTTGGCATATTTTTGTTCATTTTTGGAAAGAGTACCCTGCAGTTTTTGATATGTTGTAGCGCGTGAAATTTGCTACAAGAATTAGTTTCAGTCAATAACATAGCGGTAGGCACACCTTGCGAAAAATGCGCGCGAGTCGATCAAAATGGCGCATTTTCGGTCGCCGAGACACAGTGCAAGCTCATTCATCGATCCATAACTACGCTCAATCTTAATATTACAAAATCGTAAGTATATCATCTAAGAGCTCTCATGGAGATCTTCAAATGTTACATACATATTTTTATTGAAAAGTTTGGATTTATATGGGAAATTTCGTTCTGAATAATAAGAAGGCTTAAAAAACTACTTCAGAAACGTTTCCACATGCCGAATCATACATCAAAAGAAAGAGGATGAAATTTGGTACAAGGTGAACCCCTTTAAATAAAATACCATTCCTACGATCTTTTGTTATAAGCCGTAAGAGAAGTGCCAGTAGCGTCACTGTCATTTCGAGCGAGAATTCATAGTTTAGTTAATTCGAATTAGAATATTCCAATCCTTTTTTCCTACACATTTTCCACTAGGCCTTTTTATCCTATTCTTATGGCTTATAACAAAAGAGAGTAAGCATGGAATTTCATTTAAAGGGGTTCACCTTGTACCAAATTTCATCCCCTTTCTTTTGATGTATGATTCGGCATGTGGAAACGTTTCTGAAATAGTTTTTTAAAGGAACCATGCACTGAATGATGCTACAGTAGTATATGATGGCCATTTTGAATGCGCGCTCTCAAATATTTGGCCCTTCTGCGGGATAGAGAGCGTGTGAAATAGGAGGGTGGCTAACAGCTACAGTAAAAAATTTTGGCCCAGCCATATTTTGCGCGCTTCTAACTTTGTAGCAAGTAGTCAAAAATAGTTCAAACTTTCCAGACGTATGTTTTAGACTGATGCTAATAGATCCACGTTCATAAAACCATATGTTATATATTCAGTAAACTGCTCCTTTAAGCCTTCTTATTATTCAGAACGAAATTTCCCATATAAATCCAAACTTTTCAATAAAAGTATGTTTGTAACATTTGCAGATCTCCATGAGAGCTCTAAGATGATATACTTACGATTTTGAACGATTAAGATTGAGCGTAGTTATGGATCGATGAATGCGCTTGCACTGTGTCTCGGCGACCGAAAATGCGCCATTTTGATCGACTCGCGCGCATTTTTCGCAAGGTGTGCCTACCGCTATGTTATTGACTGAAACGAATTTTTGTAGCAAATTTCACGCGCTACAACATATCAAAAAACTGCAGGGTACTCTTTCCAAAAATGAACAAAAATTTTCCAAAAAGTGGTCACAAAAATGTTCAGGGCCGTGTTTTGGGTCGAAAATATTTTTTAGAATATTTTACGTAAGATCAAAATTGAAGAGCGTCCAACGAGCTATCGAACGGTATCTTTGATTTCGTCAAATTCGGAAAATTAGCCGAGTTATGGTTCATCATATTTTGAAGGATACTGTACTGTTTCCCGAACGGAATTTTTCTGAAAAAAATTAAAATGTACGGTATGTTGTAGAGGACGTCGAGTTGTATAGGTGAGCCAATTTTCATAAGCGAAATCGAAAAAAATTCCCCAGTGCAGCACCCAATAATGCCGTGCTCGAGTCTTATGGAGAGGCTGTCTTAAGGGGCATTTCTGAGAAAGGCAAAGTTGCCATATCACAAGTAGTAGATTTATTAGTGCAAATGTTTAGGAAAGGAGCCTTCAATTAATGAGCGTCACAAGAAACCAGGCAAAGTTGCCATATCACAAGTAGTAGATTTATTAGTGCAAATGTTTAGGAAAGGAGCCTTCAATTAATGAGCGTCACAAGAAACCAATGACCCTCTTGACAGAAGCTCGAAGAAGCAAGAATAGCCGCTCCTGAATACCGTATCTTCTTTGTCTGGCATTGTAAATGCCGCCTCTCGCTCTTTTATCAGAATCGCGAATTCGAGTAACATTCAGAAAAGTTCTTCGTATGTAATACTGTTGAGCAATGGGAGCGACAAAAGCCATATCTACGTCGCTGATTGGAGGGTGCTAGAATAGTTTCCTCTTGCCATAGTCGATTGCTCATAGTCAGGGAAAAGTGCGACAATTCAAATCGTATTTTTCAGCAGAAAAGTGCTGCAATTCGAATCGTATTTTTCAGCATGTCCACCATCCCACCAGCCGAGTTGGCCTTTCTGCAGCAGCTCGACTTCGCGCTGTGCTGCCTCCTCACCGCCATCGCCGTGCCCACCTTCCTCATCTCGGCGCCCTCCTACGCGCGCATCCTGCAGCATCCCAACTTTGCGCGCGCCCACGTCTTCTACATTGTCGTCTTGGAGGGCGTCATGGTTCGTCGTTCCCGTTCTTCTCTCACACCACTTACTCCTGAAAATAGCACACTAATGCTGCTCGCTCAAAAAGTAGTAATTTTCTAGTATACAAAAATTTTTTTTTTCATTTTTGCATATCTTGAAAAAATCTTGAGGGCGACTGGTTCTGATCCTCTCCAAAAGAAAAAAAAAACCACTGTTCAAAATGAACAATATTCACAAAACGAACGTTTTGACAGATTTTTTTTGCGTTTATGTAGATGTATGTGCACAAAAAAGAAGTTCCTGTCACGGAATTTAAAAAAAAAGAAAAAAAACGGAAGCGCCTTAGGGCTTGCTCGCCTTCCTCTCGACAATGTTCTTCCTCGAACTGACGACCTTCCCGCCCTTTTCTGGCCTCTATGCCCTCATCAACCGATGCCATCTGGCCTCCTTGGCCTCCGCGCTAACGGAATACTCCGGCGCCGGCCATCTCCAGGCCTACTTCTTCCTCGCGCTCAATCGATTCCTGCTCCTTGCAGCGCCGATCAAGATGAAAATGGTTTTTTTTTTTCGAAATAATTTTAATATTAAAAAATAGAATATATATTTACTTTGGTTTGCCTTATATAACTTCTTCAAAGACTAAAGGAGACCTCTAGAAGGCATTTTCGGCTAATATACATGCATACATAAGAGGGAAAGTACAATCTGATAAGAAAAAAAATGTGCAAAAAGAAAAAAAAAATCAGTAATACACTGTGTGACAAGGTGACAGAAACATGTTCATCGTTAAAAAAATTAAACTCGATTGAAAATTGTAGTAGTAGTAGTAGCAGCTTCTCTCTAAATCACATGCTCTCTCGCTTTTTTTTTCAGGCAAAAGGGCGCGAATTCAAACGGGAGTTTCGGGGTTCTCTTTAAAAAAAAGAGAAAGTATTCATAACAGAACGAAGAGCGCTTCTTCAAAGTGGCCATCGCTGGCATCTTCGTGCTGCCGCTGCTCGCCGTGCCCAACTGCTTCCGTGGCTTCGCCTTCGAAGAGTGGAGGGCCGGAGATGAGGAGGTCTTCTACTTCCCGGTCGCCGTCAGCGACTATCATGCTAGTGGAATTTCTGTATTATTTTATTTTTATGTTAATTTTTTTCTTTACTTCTATGACTTACCAACTATATATCTCTTTGTATAAGCTAAAAATTTAATTTCTTGTTATAAATAGAAGCTTTTCTAGGTTATGTATACGGAGAATGTATCTACATATGTACGTATGTATGTATGTACATAAATATATCATTTTCACTAATAAAATTCACATACATGTGAATAGGCGACCTGTTAATGTGATTTATTAAAAATAAAATATTGTCAATTCATAGAATGTCTTTTCAATAGTAAAATTTATTTGACAACAGTAAACTATCAATTCTCTATTTAGTTTAAATCGCTAAATAATGTTTGTCGAAAATTAAGTGCAGCAAAATCATTGTAATCTATTTTCCTCACATGTTAGAAAAAAAAGAGAAGAATTTGGACACATGTGCCTGCAGACAAAATGTAATTCTTCTTTCAAACATTTTTTTCTTGCCTGAAATAAGATGAAAGCTAAATGAATTGCTCTACGATTCGTGTTGAAATAAAGAGTAAGAATTAAAATAAGAAAAAAACTACTTTCAATATTGTGCCTGTTTACATACATTATCAAAGTACATCTAGCAGAAGAACTAGCGAGCAAACCTTTCTTATATAGAATATACAACAATGAGAATTGTTTGGTTTCTCAAAAACAAGAAGAGGAAAAAAAGCCACATCAACCACCGAACTCTGGAAGCCTTCGTTCCTTTTCAGCTCTACAAGGGTCGGGGGTGTCAAAAAAAAACATCATACAGCTGTAATTCTCTACAATTATGTCACAGGGCATTTATAGTTTCTCTGCGAAATATTTACTAAACAAATAAATTTAAAAAAAATTGCTCATAAGTACTTATTACTGGAAATCTCCACACAACTGAAGCCCCGATAGAAGCGCCGCTAGTAATGTGCCATCCTTAACTAATTAGTTAATGAATTGATTAAATGACTATTTAATTAATTAAATAATTAATTAACTTTTTCTAGCCCGTCATCCTCCTCCGCCTCCTCTACACGTACGGCACTGCCCTCGTGACCCTTCTGCTCAACGTGGCCATCGCCGTCATGCACTACAACTTTCGGCGGAAGCTTCGTCTCGAGACGCGCGCCGAGCGAGGCCTCTGCATCACTTCGGTCGTCTCCTTCCTCCTCTACGTCACCTACAATCTCATGATCGTACGTGCGGATCGAACTTTTTTTTTGGACTTACTATTTTTTTCCGTTAAACGAGCACAAAAGTAAATAGATTTTAATCGATTTGAATTTTCCTGACTATTGTAGTCTGGTCCATCTAAATCATACGCTTGCCCTTGTATCATGCAAAAAAGCGTGAATCCAAGAATATACTTCTGGGGCAAGTATATATATATTTGTTTTGGTTAAATCAAAAATTTAAAGATTAAGAATGCTACATAATCTTTAAAGCTATCGATTTACCCTTCAAAATTATCTGTCTTAACAACACATGTTTTTTTTTAAATCTCCTTCTCTCGTTGAAGGTAACGAATCAGTACGCCGCTCGAACGCCGCTCACAAACTTCATCCAATTCACGACGACGCACGTCTTCTTCTTGTCGACAATTCTGCCGTTCTGGCGCGTTTTCTTATAAAATTGCACTATTTAATTAGTTAATTATTAAATTAAATTACTATGAAAATCCATAGATCGCCACAATAGTACGGTTTATACGTTGTTTTTAAGAATGAGTTGTCCATTTTTATTAGCAAATTGGTTAATTAATTAACTAAGCAGTTAATTAATTAACTAAGCAGTTAATTAATTAACAATTAACTAATTCATTTCTCTCATTGTCAGGTTCCTCGTCGCCTTCTCGCCGTCAGTGCGCGCCGTCCTCGTACCGCGTCGCATGCATCGCTCGCTCGGCATCGCGGCTGCAGCGTCCAAGGAGCGGAGAAGCACGACTTCTGCCGTCGTCGTGAACACTGTCCAAGTCGTCTCGTCAACTTTTCGTGAAATTGACGTTTCGTCACCAGCAAAGTCCACCAGCCGTTAAGAACAACACCAAGTGCTCATAATTCTAATTGAAAGGCGAACAAGCAATGCAAGAACTCTGCTTCCGTCTATATCAATTGCTACTTTCCTTCTACTAGTTTTGTACCATTTTTTATATATCTTCTTCACCGATTGATAAACCTCTTTTATACAGTAGTTGTGTTGGCAAATCGAAGAGTTCTATGAGCACCTCAAGAAAGCAAACGGAAGACAGTAAGCACAATGCTCATAAAGAAGCAAAAAATATCCGTTGTGTACACATGTATACATACATATGTATGTTCCAGCGATTTGAACATATGTTTGTATTATGGAGTATGTACATACATGTATGTATACCGTATTTTCTCTATTAGTACTCCCCCCCCTTTATTAGAACCCCCCCCCCCCCTCTAATAGTACCCCCTCTGATAAAGCCATTGAAAAATAGAACCCCTCCCTCTAGTAGAACCCCCCTCCAATAGTGCCCTCCCCCCTAAAAGCCTAATATCTCAGCTCGAGAGGTACCTCGAATGGATCCAGGAGGCATGGGACGCTCTCCTGATATGCAAATTAATTCAAAATATGTGGTAAAATGGCTATTCCAATGATGATTCCTATGAATTCGAGCTATGATTCTTCTTTTTTTTTGAGAAAAAAATGTTGTTATCAAACTTTTAGTGTCTCACATTGGAAAATAGTACCCCTCCCTCTTGTAGAACCCCTCCCTATAATAGTGCCCCCTCTCGCAGGGGTATTGAAAAATAGAACCCCCGGGGGTACTAATAGAGAAAATACGGTTAACTGTATACATATGTAGTTCTCATTCGGCATTCCACCAGAAAATGTAAAAAAATAAAATAAATTCAGAGATCTTTTCGGAACAGATCTACTAATCGTAAGTAATGATTTTTCTTGAATGTTCTTCTTTCTCTTTCACCTTCCCTCTTTTCTTCGACTAGTCTCTCGTCTTGACGAGATAAATGAGCGCCCGTCCGTCAAAGCGTCCTTACAATTAGTCTAACCGCTCTCTCTCTGCCCACAGGCCACGTCATCAAGAGTGATTTCAATCGGGTAGACGTGTGAATTCTCTCGCTCTAATCAACCCTTTCTAGATTATAATTTTTGTTTTCCTTTCAAGACTAAATATTCGAGAAAAGTTTTTTTCAATATGCATTCATATATATATGTATGTTAAGACACATAAATTATTTTCAGAGAGTGATCTGAAACGACAAATGACGGCCCGAGTCATCAGGCGTCATTTTCCGTTTCTTTTATCGGTCGGAAATTCAATTCTTTGAGGCTAGTTTCGCTGAGAAAAGTGTTGCATACATGTTTGTTCGTTCGTGCACTAAAAACAACTCTGAAAATTTCATTCACCTTCAACTACTTTGAAGGACAGAACTGTAAGTTGTTGTCCGGTAAACTCTTGTTCTTACTTAGATGAGTCACGAAGCTGACAAGTCGACGAGAGTTGCAAGCTGAAAAAAGTCAGCGGAAAAATGGCTGCGGAGTCCACTAAATCGCAAGAGACTCGTGACGCTTATTCTTCTGCTCTGGCTCACGTGCATCTTCGTGTTCTTCATCGGTCATTCCATTTCCCGCTCTCCGAGCTCGTCCATAAGCTCGTCCATAAAGCAAGCAGATACTGCTACAGCAGTTACTACGGCTGATGACAATGCCACGATAGCTAATCAGTATGCTAATTAGAGAAACAACTTGCGGGAAATTATATAAATACTCTTTTCTTACAGAACGATGGATCCGTTGGCACAGCTTGGCATTCTCCTCGCCTATGCTGTGAGCAGCGATACCGAGACTATGGAGCCATCCCAAGCATCGAACAACACCACTCAGCAAGCGCTCAGCGATGAAGTCACAGATGACGATAGTCTGCAACAAATGTTTCAGGAATATCTGGCGAGGTAAATATAGTAACTCAACGATCTGAAATTAATTATTAATTACTTAATTAATTAATCTAAAATTAATTTAGGTTCAGCATTTCTCTTGATGACTTCTCCACGGGAGACATTGGCTATCATATTTATGGAGCTCGAAGAAGGCAGTGGCTTGCTGGAAAAGGAGGCATTGGAGAGACGTTCTTTGCTGGCTTCAGCGACACTTTTCTCCAACGGGTTTTTTTATACTATTATTAAAATATATCTGATTTATTCGAGTACAACATTTCTTCCATTTCTCAACTGCAGAAACTTCTCGAGTTGCGGGTGCATCAAATCCATCGCGGACCATGTCAAGTTGGGTACTGGAGTAAAGATCCAGAAAGGTTACAATATGCGTTTAATGCACATAGATAAGAATGTGTTTTTTTTCAGTGAATTTAATTAATTTCATTTCTGAGTATTAAAAGATGTTATTCTTTAATTTAAATACAAAGACGATTTCAGTTGGTATTCGAGGACAGCGAGTCGCCGACAGCATGGCGGTCGAATTCCGAAGCAATTTGACATACTCGCACTTCTTCGACGCAACAATCAAACGATCACCGCAAAAGATCAAGGTAGATAATGTAGCTGATCACTGAATAATTCTGAATAGGGAGGAATAGGGAAAAAGGAGAATTATTTCGCTAGGCAACGGAAGAAAAGTGGAGAGCACAAGCGCTAGTCCGGTAGCGTTTATTAATGACACCTGCTCAGGTGTGCTGCTGGAGGACCGAGTACTTTTGCAAGGGGAAGGAGAACAGTGCAGATAGTGCAGCTATTTTAATCTTCTTACGTACTATGTGTATATATATATATACATATATATATATACTATATATATTTATATATATCTTCACGCAGCTGTTCTTGTGCAGGCTGGTGCAAATCCGGGTATGCATTCGCAGCGACTACGCTCCTGGAAATTGTGAGGGGAAAGGTGGACGAACTCTCGCCTCAAAGTCCTCTCTGCGACTGGCACAACCATGGCTGCCACGGTGGATCGGCATTCGACGCCATCGAGTTGGCCATTTTCATTTGCTCATTGGATGGAGGTGCGCCACGTGGAGTGTGCACGGCACGTTTCTAGAGTATTTATCCCAGCTATGATGAGTGTGCCGACGGTAAATACCGCGTCGGCACATGACATAGGTTTCACGGTATTTTGTCACGGTATTTTTATTTTTTGCTTCTGTGCATATAAAAAGGCATTGCGAATTTGAGCGCAAGAGCTGATCAGATCAGGGGTGGTCAGCCCTGGGGGTGACCCTGGAAGCCGGGGTCGACTTCGGGAGCCGGGGCCTACTCTGGGGGCCGCGGCCGGATATATTCGGCCCCGTCAACTCTTTCTGATTCTGATAACTGATTAAGAACAGTCCGGACGGGCGGCGGGATTGCGATGCTGCGCGAGCTGCCTTACACCGCAAGTGACGACTCGTGCGAAGTGATGATGGATGTCGTGACCACACGTGAGCAGACTCCTTTCCAGCCTTGTCCCATTCACGAAGGACGCCATTCTTGGATGACTCAGCGAGCTCCAGTCATTGTTGGCAAGTGACTCATTCGATGGAAACGCGTAAATTTATCGCCGCTTAATAGTAAAACAAGAGAGAGAGAGAGAGAGAGAGAGAGACAGAGAGAGAGAGTATGAGATCAGGGAAAGTAAATGCCACTGTCGACTGCTTGGCAAAACAGGATTTCGTAGAGTGCTTGGGGTCCGAGAAGCTACATATGTATGTGGCGGAGATGAAAAAAAAGCGAATTTTTATGCTTTAAACCCAAGCTCATTGTCAGTTTATGAAATAGTCGATACTTTTTTTTTATGAGATGTTTTAAAAACAGATTTCCCCGTGCACTCCGAGTTCTTCTCGCTCAACAGCAGCGCAATCTACCATCGAAATGGGATCAGAGATGAAATAGGCCCGGGTCGGCCCTAATTTCCAAGGCTCTGTAGTGCCGGGATGGGACGGGGCCGAACCTTGAGTGCGGCCCAAACAATAAGACCGATTGGGATTATTTTTCGAAAATTTGCAAGCGAGCATGCTCATGACCGTACGATGTCATATCAGTCATACGTAATATGGCAGATTAGGAGTCGTATTCCGCTTTTCAATGCAATAAATGAAAGCTTTGTCTGACGTAAATTAGACGGAATTTTTTTTTTAATTTTTAATCCAGAGTTGTATTATTTTCTTCGTTATTCGCCAGTATTTGTGAGTCTAACAAATAACAAGTGAAAACACCACGTAACAAGCATCTGACTAATGTTGTGGAAAGCGCACTGACTATGCGGAGAAGAGCAGCAGAGTATTGCAGTGATGAGATGAGAAGGAAAAAAATGTGAGAGAGAGAGAAAAGAAAGAGAGAGACAGAGAGAATGAGAGACAGAGAGACTGAGACAGATATGTACAGAGACAGACATAGAGAGAGAGAGCGAATCGTTTGAACAGACGAATCAGCTAGCGCCTCGAACCCAGCTCATCTATGACTTCCAATTCTCTAACAATAAGACGCATGTCTTCTTGTAAACAATTCTTCAGGCCTTCCCATTATTTCTAATTCTCGTTTCACCGTGTTAATTAATTCAAATGAATAAAATCAAAACCGTTAGGAAGAACACGAATGGACGCAGGAAAAAGTGGAATTTCCGCAGATGTTTTTTGTCATTGTGCTTTCTTCGACTTCTTCATTCTAGCATAGCAGGTGGCAATGGCTTACTAGGGGGAAAAGGTGGAAGGAAGGCTACGTGCGGAATGGAAGATTCCGCTACAGGTTGCAGCCACTCTTCGACAGCGATTTCGTAATTTTCTGAAGTAGATTGGAAATTGGCTAGCGGAGATTTCTGAAGACTGGTCAAGAACACGTGGGCCAAAACGGTAATGGACCTCGCATTCTTATTCTTCTTCTTCTTCTTTTTCGACATTACTGCCGCCTTCGTTGTAATTCAATGTCGCCGTTGCCGCCGTCGTCGTTCCTCCGGTCGCGTGCCCCCCGGTAGTTGTTGTCTCCTCATCTTCGACGAAAGCTTTCCAATCAATCAGTCAATCAGATACGGAATCAAATCAGTGATTAGGAATGGTTTTTTTTGTTGTTGTAAGTCATACTTGTCTATGCAAAAAAAAAATTAATAAAAAAAGCCCATCGTCGCCCCCCCCCCCCCCTTCCCTCCACTCTGCGAAAGACTGACCATGCTGCCTTGGAGACGTCGTAGCTCGATTTTACGCGGACTCTTTTACGGTGTCACGAATCGGCTATTCTTCCTTCAATATCATAAATCTCTACGTCCTCTCAGTCTCTCTCTCTCTCGCTCGCTCTCTCGCCCTCTCTTTCTCTCTCTATCTCTCTCTCTCTCTCTGTGTCTCACTCTGTCTCTCTCTCTCTCTCTCTCCATCTCTCTCCATCCGCTCCTCTGCATCTTCAATGAACTCACTTTGCCTTATCGACATTTCTGCAGAGCACTTTTAATGGACGATGTCTTCGCTGCAATTGCCAAGAACCATTATTGTGAATATAGAAATTTACTCTCGCTTCCAGCACTCTCTCAACCCTCGGCACTCTCTCAACCCTCTGCTGATTCGAGCCGGACGGAGGAGACCGACTCATGCGTTGGCTTCTTCTCGTCTAAAAAAATAAATAATAAGTACATATTTATTCTCCCTCCGCAAAGTGTGAATGTGTAGGATCTCTCCGATAACGAACATGTAGGGAATTCCAGGTTGTCATGATTAGGGAGAGGCCACGAGAGAAAGAGAGAGAGAGAGAGAGCGAGAAAGAGAAAGAGAGAGAGAGAGAGAGAGAGAGCGAGAAAGAGAGAGAGAGAGAGAGAGAGAGAGAGAGAGAGAGAGAAAGAACGATTTTAGCCAGACGCGTACAATCGTGGCCGGAGCTGACGGATGAGGATAGGTTCTTCTTCTTCTCCTTCATCGCCATCTTCGCGCGCCCTTTGCCGTTTCTCTTGTTTCTGTTCTTCTTGTGTCTCTGCTGGTGGTAACAGAAGACCACGAGGACTCCGATTAAGCCAACGACCACGAGGACGGATGCCACGATCACTACCCATAGCTTCGATCTTGAACAAAAATGGGTATTTAATTATGCCTTAAAGAAGCTGTCCATGGAGCTCTTCCTAAAATCTACCGCTTTTTACTTCTCCCATCTTGCACACTCTTTTCTTGAGGATTACGGTAGTTTTTAATGTTCCTGGTATATATATACACACATATATATATATATATATATATATATATATATATATATATATATATATATACATATATATATATATATAAATTTGAACATGATCTTAAGCTATTATAAAGAGGAACATACGTGCGACTCGAAGTAACGGGCTCATCCGAATTGTCCGTCGTCTAAAGAAGATCGCAAACTGTTTGTAATTAGGCTCAATTACGATTTGGTGATTACTTTTGCAACGATATGGGCTCTTCTAAATTTCTCGTAATTTCAGCGAAACAAATGCTTTTATAAAAATTGCTTTCATTTTCATCTAGTGGAATTCTTCGAATATAAAAAAAGTAATTAAAAAACAATTACATTGGAGGCCATTCGGACGACGACTGGTTACGGAGTGGCGAAAACGGGGTGAATGATTTTATTTTTGTTTTGTTTTGAAAATGATATTCCATTCTTCTTTTGATGTACTTTCATTAAGGAACCAGGTACTTATTTCCAAAGTCAAGTTAGTTGCACCAAAAAGGTTGAACTATTTCTTAGCGGCAGGCAGAACATGCAGTGTCTATCGAAATGAAGTATAGCTTAATTCCGCATCCGTGTGGAGATGAAAGAGAAGGGAAAGAAAGAAAGTGCAAGCAATGAGGCAGGAAGATGAAGCACTGAAAGACACTTTGAGAACTTCTTGTCGACATAATTCACCTTGCTCATTAATTGAAATCTGTTCTGTTAATATTCGATTGCTTCGTGAATGCGGTATAAACAATATTTACCAGCGAAATATATTTACAAAAATTGAACTCCATTGAGAACATTGTTCATGTGCTGCATCTCCTTTCCATTGCTGACCCCGTAGTGTATTGCGAGCGATGGCTGAGTGCAAGCCAAAGCACCCCGGTTCGGTGCCCGATGAGGAGATATCATGCACCACGCCTAAGGATAGTGTGGAAAGAAAATGATAACTGAAAACTGAGGCAGTTTTTGCTAATTTTTTTTAAAAAGCATATTCTCCTTCTATTTCTCTACAAGTTTTGTCACACCGTAATCAACTTTGATAAGGAAATAGATATGTAAAAAAATAATTTCAAGACCATGAATTAACATTCGTTAATATAACTTAGCTTTTACACATTTTGTTTTGCTTCCCAACTTGATAAACCCTTTTCACACAGTCATTATGCTGGCAATGATCCAAAAAAACAACACAAAGTATATTTTAAAAAGAAAAAAACCCATCTTCTTTCTCTCTTTGTTGTTCTACTTTAAATACATATGTACCACATTTTAAGCTACTAGTACTATCTAATGTTCCTCGTAAATCCTAAGAGACCAAAATAATAATTTTTTTTTTCTTCTCAACAACAATAATAATGCGATCGATACGTCCTTCTTTTGCACACACCCTCGAAGGAAAAAATTAAATAAAAACAAAACTTAACAAGAGGAAAAAAAAAACACAAATGCTACCACAAAATCCATTCCTAAAGCTTAACAGATGAAAAGGAGTTTGGCGGGAAATGTTAAAATTCTAAATCTCGTTGTCAGGAAAAGCAGGTCCTGGCAGTGACAAAAAGAGATAGATAACTCGGTGGAAGAAGAAACAGATCTATATTTATTTTTCCCTTTCTTTCTTAATAAATCCACAATAGTCACGTCCCTCAAAGAAACACACTTATACCGTATCCGAGTAGCACACCGAAAATATCATGACACCGAAATTCCTTCTACTTCTTCTTGCCCCCCTTGACGACTGGGAAGGCGGCCGCAAGCAGCTTTGTCTGTTCGCTCGCCAACTTCTGGCGAACAGGATCGACGAGTGAGTTTATCTGTTAAATTATAATTTTAAAAAAATCATAAAATTAATTTTTAAAAATTAGCAAATTACTACTTTTAAATTAATTAAAAAAATCAGTTATTTGAAAACATATAAAAAGGGGCAAAGCGTGATAATGTTATAATGTTTTGTCTTATAGCCAACAATTGCCGAAAATAGGCAGTTGGCGCTAATTGTATGGCTAATTTTGTCCTTAAATGGCTATATCCAACCCTAAACCCTACAATGTCCTTGGTAACTCTCAGCCAAACCCTAACTCTACCCAAACCCTAATTCAACCCAAAACCCTAACTCAACCCAAATCCTAACTCAACCCAAACCCAAACTCTACCAAACCCTAACTCAACCCAAACCCAAACTCTACCAAACCCTAACTCAACCCAAACCCAAACTCTACCAAACCCTAACTCAACCCAAACCCAAACTCTACCAAACCCTAACTCAACCCAAACCCTAACTCTACCCAAACCCTAACACTACCAAACCCTAACTCAACCCAAACCCAAACTCTACCAAACCCTAACTCAACCCAAACCCAAACTCTACCAAACCCTAACTCAACCCAAACCCTAACTCTACCAAACCCTAACTTTACCAAACCCAACCTGCTGAACGACGGCTGCCTTAAGGTCGGCCGGGTGAATCGGAGTACCCGAGACAAGACCTGAGGCGAATTCGGCAGATAGGGATGCGAGGTCGGAGCACGAGACATCGCCTCCATTCCCGGGAGCTCGAGAGAGCACGAGAGCTGAAGAGAGAGAGAGAGAGAGAGAGAGAGAGAGAGAGGGAGACAGAGAGAGAGAAAGAGAGGAACTGAGAGGCAGAGAGGGAATAGGCGAACTTGAGAGAGAATGCGTGAGAGAGAGAGAGAGAAGAGGGGCAGACAGGGAATAAGAGAATTGGAGAAGCGTGAGAGAGAGAGAAATAGAAAGAGAGAGAGATAGAGATAGAGAGAAAGAGAAAGAGAGATAGAAGAATTAAAAAAACCTACGCTTGCCGCCCAGAAGAGGAAAGACGAAGAGATGCGCCAGCTCCAGAGCCACGTTCCGCTCCACGTTTAACGGCTCGCAGAAGGAGCGAGCAATCTAAGGAGGAGAGGAGGATGAGCAATAATGAGAGAGAGAGCGAGAGAGAGAGAAAGAGATGGAGAGAGAGATGGAGAGGGGGGAGAGAGAGATGGAGGGGGAAAGAGAGAGAGAGAGCGAGAGAGAGAGAGAGAGAGAGAGCAAAGAATAAGAGAAATAGTCAGCGAAAGAGAGATAGAAAGGCTAGCCGGCTTACGCAAACCACCGAAGATATTCTCTACGTTATACGGTAATTAAAAAAAATTATATGAATTCCCCACAATTTTGTTCTCTCAAACCTTCGTCTTGAACTGCTTCGGCGTGTCCAGAGGATCAAGCAGAAAATCCGGAGAAGAGCAGCTCATCTTCAAAAAATTTTTTTTTAAGTTTCGAGGTATAAATTTGAAAATACCAACTTTTCGTCAAAATCATACACCCAGATGTTATATAGAAAGCCATCACGACGAGATATCGAGATTACATCATTTTTTTTATTAATTTAAAACCATAAAATGAGAGTTCTGGTAGTGCGAATTTCTATGGCAGCACTAATGCGTCTCGAAAAGAACCTTATTGTTTTTTTTTTGAAATTCTCGAAAAGTATACTACTTTTCATGGCTTATGGACTTGTACAAGACAGCCTTATTTCCGTAGCCAATTCAAATAAAATAAAATTACCAGAGCACCGCAAAAATTTCCTTAAAAGCTCGAAGGATTCAATCATCTTATAATTGATAGTAAATCTTAAAATTAGTATTTAATTTTTTTTAAACATATATATATATATATATAAATATATATATTTGTTAACCTTCTGCTCATCCATTCCGGGTGCAATCTGATACAGTAGCTGTGTCGGCGCGCGAACTCCTTGCGAGTGAAGCAGCTGAAAAAGGTGCACACTAAAAAAGCGCACTAAAATTACATACGTTAAATAAAATAAAATAATTTTGATGATTAAAAAAAATTAATAAACTGTTGCACTTGTAAAAGAAGCAGACTTAAAAATCCTTTGTAAAATTAATTAAATGTGTTATAAATCTTATATTTTTCATTGTAATATCATATTAAAAAATTTGCTTAATTAATTAATTTGTTAATTAACTAATTAGCATACCGTAACCGCTAGCTCAGCCACTTTGGCAGAGTCTTCACCGAGGAGCACTGCGTCCACATTCATGCACTTTGCGTTGAGTGCATAGATGAGAGGAACGAGATGAGAGGACAGAGTGGAGCCTGCGGGAGAGAGAGAGAGAGAGAGAGAGAGAGAGAGCGAGGGAGGGAGGGAGAGAGGGAGGGAGAGAGGGATGGAGAGAGGGAGGGAGAGAGGGAGGGAGAAAGAGAGAGAGAGAGAGAGAGAGAGAGAGAGAGAGAGAGAAGAAAGGGAAAGTGGGGAGTGTGTAAGAGTGAGAAAAGGCAGTAATCACAAATAAATTAACTCCAAGCGCGACTTCGACCGAGTAAAACAGGTGGTTTGCATTTCCTGCGAAATTATTTTAAAAACTGTCTTCTCCCAGGGTTTGCTAGAATGGGCATAGCTTTTAAAAAACAATATAACTATTTCGCTTTTGGAATGGTAAAAAGATGACTAGATTACTGGAGAGGGGATGGGAGCAATGGCGAAAGGGAGAGCAATAGAGACAGAGAGAGAGAGAGAGAGAGAGAGAAAATAAAAGAGTGAGCTAGAGAAAGAGACAATGAAAATTCAGCGCAACAAAGACTGTCTACACAATGAGCAGATAGATGATGTAAGGTATCAAGACCGTGAAATTCGCCAACCTCCAAGCAAAGCGGACGCGTCGCGTGTTACTGCTGAGGCCATCTTGTACAGGTCAAGAGTGTAGTCGCTGAAATGAAAAGTGTTTTTATTGAATTACGAGATGTGTTGAGATAATGTGTGTGTGTGTGAGAGAGAGAGAGAGAGGGACAAAGAGAGAGACAAGCAGCGTGAGAGAGAGAGGTGGATGACAGAGTAGAAAGAATGAGAGAGAGAGAGAGATTGAGAGAGAGAGGGACAAAGAGAGAGAGAGAGAAAAAAAAACGAAAAAGTTTTTAAATACCTCGATAGATAAAAGTCCTGCTTGGTGTCTACCGTAATCGTGACATTCTCAGTGATGCCGAGCACCGCGGCAAACTCTTCGAGAACGCGCACGAAGTAGTCCGATCTGCCTTCACGAGTCGTCCACGCGCACTGTAATGACAATCGTTGCGGGAGTCACAAAGGTTTGAACGAGGTTTTTTTGGCGGGAAATTCAAACATAATATTCCCAAGTGTTTGCTCGCTCACCTTCTCTCCGTCAAGAAAAGCTTCGAGAGATGAGACGAGTACGATTGCCTTGACTGGGATACCGGCGCGTACCATTGTCTAAAACGTTTTTTTTAAATAATTTTTTTATCACCAAAAATATTTATCCCAATAATAATTTTTTTAAACTTTTATTGAACATTTAAAAAAATACAGCGCCCACGTCAGCATTAAAACAAAAGCAACTAGGTTTCTGAAGAATTAAAAAAATTCAAGCAAGAAAAACTCATTACCAAAATGCAAGCCATAACTTACTAACTTTTAATAATAGAAACTTTTAATTGCAAAGAAACCTAACTAAAAATTATATATGAAGCTTAAAGAACAAAAAAAACTGTACCCGAATTCTGAGAAGGGGAAGAAGAAAGCCAAGATGGAAACGACCTTTTGGAGCAAGGCTCACGAGAATCTAAACAAACAGATTATCTTTTTTTAATTTGCTTCCCTAAAGATAGAGAATAGATATGTAATAGATAATATAAATAATGTATCATAAAATGCATTCCTAACCTTAATCGCCTTCTTCTCAGAAATCGCCTTGCGAATGGAGTAGTCATGCGAGGCGACCACCCAAAATATTCAACTTGGATTATCTTTTAATTTTTTACTTTAACACAAAGAATAAGTGGTACTTGTAAAAATAATTACACGTAATGAGGGGGGAGGAAGAGAGAGATATAGAGGGAAAGGAGTAAGAGAGAGAGAGGAGATAGAGAAAGAAAGAGGAGAGAGAAAGAGAGAGAGAGCAGAGAGAGAGAGAGAGAGAGAGAGAGAGAGAGAGAAGAGAAGGCTATACCTTCAAGCCATTTTCGACCACTCCAATCCGCTTCTCTCCTTCCTCTGTCAGCGTCACTGGCGGCCTTGCGGGCATGGCGATCTGAAATTGCATATTTCTCTTTCTCTCTCTCTCAATTTCTTTCTCTCTCTCTCTCTGTTTCTGTCTTTCTCTCTCTCCCTCTTTCTCTCTCTGTCTTTCTCTCTCTGTTTCTATATATCTCTCTCTCTCTCTCTGTCTTTCTCTCTGTCTTTCTCTCTCACTTGCTCTACATTCTCATATACTGTTAATATTAAATAAGATCATCTCCGGCGCTTTTATGAACAAGCTTAAGGAAATTTTTTTAATACAAGCAAAATCTTAATTTAAACAACAACTTAAGTCTTTAAAAAAAAATATTAAAATACCGATCTCTCTGGCACTGCTGCATAGCCTTTCTCAATCGCAGCGCGAACTTCATCGGTGTTACAGCAGGTTTGAACCTAAAAAAATAATTAATTTTTAAATAAAATAAAAAAAATTGTATATTGATAATACTTTCTTTTAAGTTAAAACGAAAAGTTTTGCAAATAAATAACTGCTAGAAATTCTAGTGACAACGAGAGGCCAATCAAAAGAAAATAAACTTTCTGGCTCGCTGCCAAGAAACGCCGCCGCCCCCCGAACCCTCCCTCCTCCAACCTTGGCGAGCAGACCATTGAGAAAGCCGGTGAGTGTTCCCTTCAATGCTTCTTCTCCCACTGCGCCGCTCTTGAATGCATCGCGAATCTCGTCAATCTTCGTGAAGTGGCTGAACAAATTTCAGTTTCATTTTTTTTCTTCTTTATTATTATTTTTTCACCAGATACAAATTAAATATAAAATTTCCTTCATTTTTACTATCGGCATAATTCCCATGGCAGTCCTTAAAAAAAGCCAATTTACTATATATTTCCTCAATAAATAAACACGACTCAGGAATGCCTTTTACTCATATTTTGTATTTGGTTATAAAAACATTTTTTAAAATAAATAATAAAAGAAAAAAACTGGCACTTTGCCAGCTACTCTCGCCGTCTGCCACTCTGACCTTCCTGCAATGCTTGCCCCCTTGTCGCCGACAATCGGCAGGAGGACATGCTCATAGAATGCGAGTACTCCGTTCTCTTCCTCTGCGTCTCTGTCGCAAGCAGCTGATGCTATCTTGGCCGCAACGACTGCCGCGTCGTCAAGCAGGTCAATCTTCGAATTTGCCTCAGAGCTAAAATTGTAGTGTCATGTCACGAGTATACTGTAATTTTAGTGTCATTCCTTTTGTACCTTCAACCCCCTCATTAGATGTAGCAAAAAAAAATTTTTTTTAAATAAACTTATTCAAAGCCTCAAAGCCCATCAGATTCAATAGTACATTTCTCCTCAAGAACCATCTAATCTCCTCACATAAATTATAATTAAACCACACGGCCCGAAACCAACGTAACCAACTCAGCCCCAAAAATATACCGTAACCACTCAGCCTAAAATACCGTAATCCACTAAGCCTAAGTACCGTAACCACTCAGCCTAAAATACCGTAATCCACTACCTAAGTACCGTAACCACTCAGCCTAAAATACCGTAATCCACTAAGCCTAAGTACCGTAACCACTCAGCCTAAAATACCGTAATCCACTAAGCCTAAGTACCGTAACCACTTAATCTAAAATACCGCAACCCCTGTGTATGAACCTGCTCATCTTGCCGCCCGTTAGTCCAGGCACCATCGGATTCATCAGGTGCCACCGCTTGCCAAACTTGAGTTTGGGCAGTTGCTCCTCAGCCAGAATGAAGATTTTTCTGAAAGTTTGAAATGCGGAAATTGGCGCGAAAATTTAAATTTAAATTTTTTCAAGTCTAGAAAAAAGAACCTTTGATCCACGCCGCCAAACTGGCCGTCCACCTTGAGATGCTGTTCGTCCAGCGCTTGCAGGAGTGGATAGAGCAAGCCGGACAGAAGCGGTGACTCGACCTTAGAATTAATTTAGGGAAAATAAGAGTAATTTAATTTATTTTGGTTTGTTTTTATTATTTTATAATTAGCTTTTCAAAAATGAATGCAATTTCTAACGATGTGATATTGAGCATGCTCCTCTATTTTATTTATTTTTTCTTCTACCTATAAGCATAACTCTACTCAGAACAATGTAGTTTTACCCTAATTAGCCTTCTTTATACTTATAAGGTGCCTAATGTACCCCATTTACTCTTCTTATATAGCATGCCCCATTGCAGGACCTGTTTGACCACTTCTGCGCCCGCCTTCAGTGCGTCTCGCTGGCTGACAGCGGCGCTGAGTCGCAGGACATCCTCCGTGTACGGCCTGGGTGTCATTGGGGACAATTAGCGATGTGTGATGAGAATAACAAAGTTACATGAATACCATTAGAAAGTAGTAAATGATAATGATAACAAAGTAACGTGAATAAAATTAGAAAGTAGTAAAAGCCAAGAATGACTATGTGTGAAACAGAAAGAAAGGGGGAAGAATGTTGTTGAATGGGTACGGTAATCGAGTTCCTAGGTTTGAAAGGGTACGATACCGATCTGGGTTAGTGGGTTTGAAAGAGTAAAACCGTACCTTCCGAGTTGGTAGGTGCTTCCGCGGACAAAGTGTAGCTGTTCGATCGGCACGTCAAGCGAGGAGAGAAGAGCCTGTAAATATAATTTTCTCTCACAATTCATTTTATTTTATTTAAGCAGTATTCATAACAATTAAAATATAAAAGAAAAAAAACATATATACATATATATATATATATATATAATTTAACATCACACAAGCAGTCCGTCGGAAAATCCTCAAACATGTATAAAAAGAAACTCGTATATTTAAAGGACCTATCCATATTTTCGAGCCTCCCCAAAAAGAACAAAAAAAATCTAATTCAGAGATATTGACTTGGTTTCCAAGTTCTCTATTTACTCTGACCCACATGATTAATAAGCGGATGCCCAACTCCAAGCTCCATACCCGCCATTCTTTTTTATTCAAGTAGTTTGACAGCGTTAGCTATTATTAAGTGTTAAAAATAATAAAATATAAGTATATATATAATATATAAAATGCTAAAAAAAACCTTAATTGACGCTTCGTAATACTTGACACGATTCTCCAGCAACTCCCACGTGCTCTTCATGTTGTCTAGGAAGGCGTGCAAATCGGCGAATAAAACAGTGACCTAAATTATTGTGTCTTTTTATATCTTAAATTAGACTTGGCTCCATTAAAAAAAAATACTGTAAATACAGTACCTTGGCTTAATTTAAATTTTTTTACCGTAACTACAGTACCTTGGCTCCATTTTTAAAAGAAAATTTACTGTAACTACAGTACCTTGGCTCCTGCGAGAAGATAGTCGGCAATCTTTCTCATCGGCACCAGATAGCCAACGTGCGGCTTGCCCGTGGTCGCCGTACCCCAGTAGACGTGGATGGCCTTGCCGGCCGAGAGTTGAGTCGTCAGCTTGTCCATGCCAAGCACCTCCTTTAATATTGAAGAATTACAACTTTTTGTAGCAGAACAAAAACAAGTTAAATTAGGGGTGGAAAACGTTTTGTGGCAAAAAAGTCAAATTAGTGGTAAAAAAAAGCAGCATCGCGTAATAAATTTGCAAAAATTAATCCGAGATATAAGAAAGGGAAATGTCATTATAAATAAGTAAATGAATTAAAACGAATCACAAGCAATATAGTACAATCTATCAAAATAAGTTAATCGATAAAGATGACGTCACCCGAGAGAAATCGATTTAGAAATAGACTCTTATTACAGTTGCTCCTCCTCCTATAAACCTGAAGATTCCGCGTGATCAGATCTCGTCTTCGGAGAACGTCGGGACTTAAAACAGGGGCAGAATCGGATGCAGCTGCTGCAGAAGAAGCTGTTGCTTCTTTTCCATGCGACTTTCCACTAGCATCGCCATTCGAAACGATGGTGGAACTGGAAAAAAAAAACAAAATTTTTTAAGTATAAATAGCAACAATAAAATATAAATATAAAAAAATTAAAAAAATATATTTCTAGATCATTAGGGAGGAAAAAAGGAGTCCAGGTGTGTCCTTTTTCCATCAATTTCTCTATGATTACCTCTGTTTCTGCTGCTTGACCTCGTCGATGCTCCGCTTGAGTATCTCCCTTCTGTACTTGAGTCGCTCATTCCTAACAGCGTCCTCGGCCAGCTCGGGACACGCTTCGAGCACATCTTCATCCACGATGTTTGAGGAGATCTTGTCGAGTAGCCTAAAGTTAAGGCTACTTAAGTACATTGTACTTAAGCCTAAAGTTAAGTGTACTTAGGCCTAAAGTTAAGGGTACTTAGGCCTAAAGTTAAGGGTACTTAAGTACTTAAACCTAAAGTTAAGGGTACTTAAGTACTTTACCACTTAAGGCACGCTTAAGGAAGCGGCTGCCTGTGCTCGGGGCGATGAAAAGGTATTAAATGAACACAATGAAAAGGAGTCTTTCATTATGTTTCATATCATATATTACCCACATGTATGTGGGAAAGATGAAATGAAGAGGAAGTTGAAGAAGACGGAGATGAAAATAAGATAGAAAAAAAGAAAGACAAATAGCAAACCGCTGAAGTCGTTCGAGGTCTCCGCCCACGGCCGCTCCTTCCACCGCGAGCTTGCTCAGCTCGTCGGACGAGGACATGAAGGCAGTTCTAAGGCACTATAATATTAATAATTTAAAAATAAATAGTAAAAAATCAAAAAAAGCAAAAGAAAAAAAGCACGAGGACGATAATATTATTATACTTATTAACAGTAATGACAAGAGGAAAAAGATGATAATGTTGATAAGAACAGTGAGGAAAGAAGCGGAGAAATTGTGCATGGAAATGAAACAATCAGAGTAGGCAAGAAAAATAAAACGACAAGTTACACAGTTATATCCGAATGAAAGGCTTACTCACGAGTTTGCGCATCAAATATATACTGTGTGGTTGCATCATGTTGTTCAATGGAGTTATAAATTATTATAGTCATGACGAAACGAAAGTAAAAACGTGATAAGGAGCAAACAAACTACTAAAAGGAACACGATTCTTAAGGCTTTTTCTTGCATCACCAGGAGAAATGAAAATATAACCATTGTCAGTAGAGTACTGTAGCCGATTTTTCTAGATTAACAGAAATCATTCACTCGCGCGCGCGGCTTTTCGAAATGTTTCTTAACTTTGCTGCTCGTTCTCGCCGCTTCTGTCCAGTTTTCGTGGATTTCGTTGCTGTTTTTGTTTATTCCGATTGATGAATCAGTTATTTACTCGTGCATTGTTTTGCTTTAAAGTACAGCTTTCACTTAGCCTTGGCTCGTCGCCTTCTTTATGAACAATTCTTTATGAACAATAAGCTCCTCCACCTGAAATGTCCATATATTTCTTTCTCGTTAAAATAACGATGTTTCGCAAGAATCTTCACACAGAATATTGATGATGATCAACTTTAAGAGCCAGCCTCGCGGTTAAAATGGCTAATTTTGCGTTGTGTTTTGCAAGAAAATGTATATAAAAGAGAGACGTTCATTTTTCACAGGGTATTCAAGATGAGCGACTCAGACAGCGGCTCTGGCTCTGGCTCGGATGAGCGAAGTGGCTCTGATCAATCTGGCGAATCCAACAATGACGAGGTCAGCCTCCGATTGATTACCAGTCCGAGGGTTCCCAAAAATGGGATTCGGTTAGACCTCCAAGGCACCTTGAAAAATAGGGTGTGGGCAAGCCAGAAATGCTGCTTAATGCTTTTCGTGTTTATGCATTTGTTTTAGCTTCCATTTTTTCACTGTTTACAATTTATATTATCCTATTTGGCTTCTTCTAGCTTTGTTTATGTCTAGATGAACTGCATTCTGTTCATTTCTTGCTGACAGCAATTGTTTATAGGTCAGGGTTAAAAAGCTGGTCCTAAACGGAGCACCCACCCTGTTTTTGGGCCATAATCAGGCACTACCGCATACAGTTTTTGATTGACCAAAAAATTCGCTCCTTTACTACCCCACCTTCTCCCAACAGACTCGTACCCACTCACTTTTAGAGGGAACCTCGGACCACGCTTTTTCCGTCATACGGATGAAAATAGGCAGTTTAGGGGCCATTATTATTTTTTTTACCTTACATTTGTTTTCATTATCAAGATTTCTGCTTCTTTTTAGTCTTACGTGAGCAATGGCAGCAATGACGAGAATATTGAGGAGTCATCTGCGCAGCTTACCAAGGAGCAGGTTGATATTTATTTATTTCTATTTTATAAAATAAATAATTAAATGTTTCCTCATTTCATTGGCATCTTCTGTATTCCTCTTTTATCAGGAAATCGACGTAAGTTGATGCTTAAATTCACTTGTTGTTTATATGCTGGCAATTGGGGAAAAAATATCTTTATTCAACAAGCTTTTCAAATGATAATTTCTTTGACTACCATATGTTGAAAACTTTCAATCTGTAATACTTTATACGGATACATCTAATTTCCCCCATTTCGGTGACATTTGCAAACTTGTTATCTCTGGTTAAGAAGGACCAGGGTAACAGTATTTAGAGTTGGTCAGGATTACGATATTTATGGTTAATCAGGGTAACGGTATTTATTGCCAGCCAGGATTACGGTATTTAAAGTTAATCAGGATTACGGTAATAAGAGTTAATTAGGATTACGGTACTTGCAGTTGGCCGAATCTCGCCGAATGACTCTTGCTGCCGGGAGTCTTGACAATGCTGAGGAGAAGTTTGCCGAGAGGGCGGAGCTTCGCGAGCGATACGGAGAACTGACTACCAAGATGAATGGTAAGAGATAAGAGGTCTAACAGCACCCCCCCCCCCATCACGAATGGTACGAGAAATGGGGTCTCACAGCACCCACCGACCCGGGGCCACTCTATATATTTGTGCTTGAAAGAAGGGGAGCACCTCACAACATCTTCTGTACACCAAAAAAGGTGTAGAATTCATGGCATTTAAAAAAAGGGGGGGGGGGTACGGTTCAAACGCAAAAAGGGGGGGGGGTACGGTTCAATATGTTAAATTTAAAAAAAAATTATGGCCGAGAAACTAGCGCTCAGATATTGCCCCGATTTAATTGGTGTTCACAGAACGATGAGGCGACTGTATATATTGCTACTGTGAAGTTTATTACAGTACCAGTTGTTGGAATTAACTAACATTCATTTTGTAATGCGTCATTATTTAATGTTTTTTTATTAAATAATTTTTTTGTATGAAAATAAATATTATAAAAGATATCAATTCAGAGTTTGCAAAGGAGGAACGTGACAATCACGAGACGGATGGATTCGAGCCGGAAGAGATGGAACAGCTACTCAAGGAGGCGAATGAACGTTATGAAAAGGTTTTTTTTTTGAGAAAATAACAATCTTTTAATAATCAACATTTTGTTTTTTTTATTAAATTATTTTAATAACAATAAGTACGTTAATTTATATAACAGAAACAATTCTTCCAATGTTAAATTGCAGCCTTTTTCATATATTTTTTTTATTTCAAATTAATTTGTGATAATTGCGTCTTTAGGCTGCTTATTTCAAAGCACTTGATTTCAACTCGCTCTTTTTTATATAAATGAATGTATGTTTGTTTGTTTATTTCTTTATTAAAAAAAAGAAATTTAGGAAGAAAAAAAATCACACGCGAGTTCCTTGCCATGCACGCCGACTTGAGAAAAAAAAAAATTTTCCCCAGGTCGGCGCGCATGGCAAGGAACTCGCTTGTGATGCCGAAATGCTGCTGTCCATGTCGAATCTGCTGCTGGCACGTTGCCAGCGCGTCTATCAGGTGGGTGGGGACGTTCTATAGATCCCCATAAGTTACTCCCCCCCTCGGGGGGTCTAACCCCCCCCCCTCCCCCCTCAGGAGGTCTAACCCCCTCTCATAGACTTGCATTTTTTTATGCGGCCAAAATTCTATTGTTTTTTTACTCTAGCTAGTTTATAAAAAGAAATATTGACCGAAAAAAGAGCAAGTAAATTTGGGACACGATTGAAGTTTATCAAACAGTTAAAAAAATTTCTTGAGCTCGTTCTCTCTCTCTCTCTCTCTATCAGTCTCTGTCTCTCTCGCTCTCTCTCTATCAGTCTCTGTCTCTCTCGCACTCTCTATATCAGTCTCTGTCTCTCTCGCTCTCTCTCTCTATCAGTCTCTGTCTCTCTCGCTCTCTATCATTCTCTGTCTCTCTCGCTCTCTATCATTCTCTGTCTCTCTCGCTCTCTCTCTATCAGTTCCTGTCTCTCTCTCTCACTCTCTCTCTATCAGTCTCCGTCTCTCTCGCTCTCTATCAATCTATGTCTCTCTCTCTCTATCAGATTGGCGCTCTAATCTTTTCCTTAAAAGCTTTTGCTCAAATAAAAGCTCTTAGAATACTTGTTTAACCAACGATTATTTGCAGGCTACCTCTTCTCGCACGGTGAACTCGACCATTCTCGCACGTCGTGTTGTAAGTTATTCAATTTATTTAATAGATAAATTTTTTTTTTATTCTCTTACAACTTTTCCTTTATAATTATAAATGGACATGTCAAAAATTAGAACAAAATACACATGTTTATTGCAGGATTAAATTAAGTATCCATCAATAAATAAATAAATGATTTTTTTTAACAAATTAATAATAAAAAATTATTTAAATAAAAATAAATTGAAGAAAAAAAATCCTATTTTCTTTACACAGATTGAATTCGCCGAGGAGCTCGAGCAGAAGGAGAACGACGACAAGGTCGAGCTGCGCATCTACAGCGCCGATGACCCGAACATGAACGAGCTACTCGATGACTCATCCGACGTGGATCGCCCCGGCGTACCCAGAGGTATTCGGTAGAGCACCAGAGGGTACGGTACACCCAGACAAGGAACAAACGGGGTGTCCGAATGGTTTTCCAGAGTAGGGTGTTGAAAAAGTAAGGTCGAAAAACAGGACGGGTAGTTTAACAAAGCCCTGTTCTTCTCTCGATTTCTGAATAAAGTCACCAAATTTGTGAAGAAAAAAACTCTTCAAAAACAAATAGGTATAACTCCGTTTCAACTGAAACAGAGTGGGGTTCCGGAATCCCGCAATCACTATTATTAGTAATAATAATAATTAATAATGATCATAATAATTAATAATGAAAATGATAATAAATAATGATTATAATTATAAATGATGGGTAATAATAATTAATAATAACAACAATATTGCCCTTGTAGACCCGGAAGAAGAGGAAGCGATTGAGGCGTCCTACGACAACGAAGGCGGCGGACTCACCATGAATCAGTGGGCTGCACTTGGACGCCACTTTGGCAGATACCTTCGCATTCCACCGCAGCTCTCGTACTTGTAAGTTAAAGAAGAAGATGCGATAAGAAGACTCACGTTTGAATTGGCGCCCTTTTGCCTGAAGATTTTAAATTGCTACTCTTTTTGGCTGAACAAACGGGCGAGAGAGAAAGAATGCGGTTCGGACGTATTCAGCGGGAAAAAAATTCTAAAAAGATTACGGTTTAATCGGTGTATATTATGTGTGTAATTTTTATAGTAATTGCTCAAGGAAAGTTAGGAAATATATAGTATCAAACATTTCGAAATCCTTGAAGGTTTGCTTCATACGATAAGTTTTGTAGAGAAGAAATTTCGCTCTTATATTTCTTTTTTTTTTACTTTTAAGGACAAAAATTGCAGCAGCTTAAATGCATTATTTTAACATTAATAATAATAAAAGAATAAATAATTGTTCAAATAATACAATTCTCATATATAATTTTAGGCGTCCACTTGTGCCTGAGAATCGCCCGGTGCCAACTGCAGTCAAAGTGAAGAAAGTTCGGTGCGCGATTTGTTTAATTTTTTTATTATCTAATTAGGATATTACTTTTAAATTTTATATTTACTGCAGAGAACTTTTCATTTAAACAGTTCTGCGCCAAATCTTTTTTCTTCCAATTTTTATGAATGCTTTTCTTAAAGAATGTTTTTAACAAAGATTTTTGTAGTGTTAATATTTTAATTCCAGCGAGAAGAAAGAGGAGAACAAGGACGCTGGCGTCGTTCTCCGTGGAAAGCAGCATACTGAAGAGGACGAAAATGCATCGATAATGAAGGAGGTAAGGGGAATTGTTCCCTTTTCTCTCTCTCTCTTTGTCTCTATCTCCCTCACTCCCTTCTTTCACTCCTACTCTCTCTCTCTCTCTCTCCTACTCTCTCTCTCTCTCTTTCTCTCTGTCCCTCATATATCTCTCTCACTTTCTCCCCTTCTCTCTCCCTCTTACTCTCTACCATCTCGCGTGGATCACAATGGAGAAACCGGCGAAAGAGAGAGAGAGAGAGAGAGAGAGGAGGTTGAGAAGAATCAATCAGACCAAACTACTTTAATGAGAAATACGAAGAGATAATGTCCGGAAATAGAGCGTATGCGAGGGAAATAATAGAAAAGGGTCCTCCAAAGAAGAGCGGGAGATTTGAAATAATATATTATACAGCTCGATTGTCTGCGTACATCGCTTGAGGCCATCCTCGTGGGTGGCAAGACGACCATTGGCTACTACAACGTATGTTTGATTGTTTTTGTTTACTTGTTTGTTTACCTTCCAAAAAGAGACTCTCCAGTGACCTCAAAAATCCAGGGTGACAAAGGCGCAAGTCCGAAACGTAGCGCTCACACTATTTATTATTGAGCCTTAATAAGTAATTATTACCCGATAAATTTTTTGATCGAAAAATTAATTTTTACAGTATCTTCCTACCTTCCTTTCGAAAACCTCACGCAAGACCCCCTAGTCACACGCTTTTGGCGAACGCTTCCCCGGGAACCGTCTGGTGTAAAGTATTAAAATTTAAGATATGAAGAGATCTCTGTCTCTCTCTCTCTCTCTCTCTCTCTCTCTCTATAAGTCTCTCTAATCTCTCTTATTTTACCCTCTATATGTTTCTCTCTCTCTCTCTCTCTATAAGTCTCTCTAATCTCTCTCTTATTTTACCCTCTATCTGTCTCTCTCTCTCTCTCTGTCTCTGTCTCTCTGTCTCTGTCTCTGTCTCTCTAATCTCTCTTCTTCCAGTTCGTCATTGACCCCACCGACTTCTCTCGCGCCATAGAGAACATGTTCTACATGTCCTTCCTGATCAAGGACGGCTTCGTCAACCTGATCGAGGACGACGACGGCGTGCCTACCATTGGTATCTCTCGTCGTTTTTGGGGCGCACTAAAATTGTAGTTTTAAAAAAATATTCTTTTTTTCTAAAAACTTAAAAAGTCTATATTTTTTCATTAAAAAAAACTTACTCCTTTTAATGATGTAATCCTCGAGATGGCTTTCTGTGTCTCGTTGTGTGCGATTCTCTTCCAAACTCTCTCTCTCTCTCTCTCTCTCTCTCTCTCGCTCTCTCTCCCTCTCTCTCCACCCGTCCCCCTCCCGTTCTGTTTCTCTATATCTCTTTTTTCCATATCTCGCTCTTTTTCTCGATCTCTCTCTTTTACTCTATCTCACTCGTTCTCTATATTTCTCTCTATTTCTCTCTCTCTCTCTCTCTCGATATATCTTCTCTTTCTCTCTCTCTCCCTCTCTCCCTCTCTATCTATCTCTCTTCCTCCAGAGCGCACCGCCGAGATGGTGGCTGAGTATGCAACGCAGACGCAGACACAAACGCAGGGAGGCGACACTCAGACTCAGCAGCCACAGCCGAGTCAGGCCGCCAACCAGACTGAAAAGCCCACGAACCAGGCGATCGTCGGGTTTAACTATGAACTCTGGGAGGTACAGAGAGAGAGAGAGAGCGAAGGGAGAAAGATAAGAAAGAATGGAATAGGATGCGAGAGAGAGAAGTGAGAAAGATAAGAGAGAGTGAAATATTATGAGAGAGAGAAGAGATAGGTAGCTTTCGCCAAGAATCATAGGATGAGAAGTGTGTACAGAGGATGAGAAAAATAAAGATTTTGGCATGAAATAAATAAGTTAATAAATAATATCTTCTTATAATTAGACTACAATTTCAGGGCTTTGTCGATGTGCTCAAGCTGACGGAGCCGGCGATTAAACGCTAAGAAGAAGAAGAAGAAGCCAGCAACCACGGGACGAGAACGGTAGATCAAAACCGGTTGGTTTTTTTTTTACAATACCCGTTTCCTGGTTCGCAATCCTCTTTTATCTTTATATCCCCTATAGCCCTGTCCCGTTACATATTCCCACTGCTTTTCTTAACCCATATTTCTTCTGCTTTTTGTTTTGCCCTGTATTATGTTCCAAAGTCCCGCGTATTTATTAGGCATTAGATAATTAATATCACTGTGCCAAATAATAATGATGGTGTCTAGACACATGGAGCGAGTAGTTAGACCCAAATTACAGGTCTTCTTTAGCTTTAAAGCCCGTGTGCCCCCCCCCGCTCGATTTGATCCTCTCTGTATTCTTTTCTCCGATTTTAGCATTCCTCAATTCTATACGGGGTACGTCAGTTATATATGATCTTCCTCATGCGCAATTTGCTCAGATCATCCTGGTAACAAGCTCCTTTAAAGTGCTATCTATATAGCTGTTATCGATTCCTTTTGTTAATTTCGTTTACTTTGTTCCCAGTTTTTTGTTATAGCAAATAAAAAAAAATTGTGTTTTCTGCTTATTCTCGTAATTAGAAACGCACTGTCATCTTCTTTATAGCGTATCAATAAATGAGAGAGAGAAAAAGACGACAGAGGAGGATACGGTAGGTGGAATGTAATCAATAATCAAGCGTGTTGGAATTTGAGATCTTGGAGATTGAGGGGAGAGGAGATAAGATGTTGTCGATCAATCGATAAGTCGCTCTCACCATTGTAGAGAAGATTTATTGGAGATTATTAGAGATTAGAGGGATATGATAAAAAGGTATTAGAAAGAGGGATTTGTTTTATGTTAAAAGTCTCTACTATCAGATCTGTGGTCGAAGTCAGAGCATGCGAGACTGGTGGAATTTACAGTTAGTTATAAAACCATATGCAAATATCTCAGAAATTGGATGAAAAGAGATCAAATTTTTGCCGCTTCTGGAAGAGGAGTAGAGAAGAGGAAGAAGGGCCTCTACTTCCGTCGACCCCACAGACCTGTCGCGGCTTGCCAAGTGCCTCTGGAAATGGACGAGTTGTCACCTTTCTGTGTCTCTCTCTCTCTCTCTCTCTCTCTCTCTATTTCTCTCGTTCTCTCTCTCTCTCTCTCTTTCTCTCGCTCTCTCTCTCTCTCCCTATTTCTCTCGCGCTCTCTCTCTTTCTCTCTCTCGGTCTCCCTGTCACCCTCATTCTGTCTGTGTCTCGTTCTCCCTCTCTCTCTCTCTCTCTCTCTCTCTCTCTCTCTCTCTCCTCTTTTTCTCTATCTCCCTCACTCCCTTCTTTCTCTCCTACTCTCTCTCTCACTCTCGCAAAAACAACTCAATTGACATTTGTTTTTTTAAATCGTCTCCATTACATTTATACTACATTTTGATTAATGACGACCCTTGTAAAGTGGCAAAAAGAAAAGCCAATAAAGAATGCTTCTTCCATGACTTCAAAGAGCTGTTGGCGGGAAACTAGAGAATTCAAATTGTTTTGGTGGGAAACTGAACGATTCAAACTGACCGCTTGTTGCCCCACTCGACATCAGACCTGAAGGAGGAAGAAGCCCATACACTGAATGATGTCATGGAGAAAGGTGAGAAAGAAAGAAAGAGAGAAAGAGAGAGAGAGCGAGGGAGAGAGAGAGAGACAGGAAGAGGCAGAGAACGAGACAGTGTTCACTGATGTTCGCTCTGCTTCTCTCTCCCTCTTCCTCGTTAATCTCACAATTTCTCAACCCATTATCTCTCAGCCTCTCTCTCTCTCTCTCGTGAGAAATATAATTGGAAAGAAAGAGAGAGGGTGAACAATAGAGAACGCGAAAGAGTTCCTGACCGTTTTCCCCAGAGCGTGTTGAGTTTGCCCCAGTTGTTGCTGTCCCGCTTTGGCAGCTCGAAGAATTCCTTAAGAAAATTAATTCATCTTTTTACTTTTTTTTTCTTTATTGATAAATGACTATAAGATGTTGATGAAATCAATGAAAAGAGTATGTGTAACAAGTATAAGAAAAAGTTCGCATCAACATAGAGCGAGCGAGAGGAGACGATTGAGAGAGAGAAAGAGAAAGAGAGAAAGAAAGAGAGAGAGCAAGAGAGAGAGAGAGAGAGAGGGAAAGAGAGAGACAACTAGAGAGTTATAGAAGCGTGCCTTGGAATGTGCATTTTACGCTCAAAGCATTGTTCATATTTTGGAAGGCCTTTAAAGGTCGGTGAAGGAAGGAGTTCTAAAACAGAAAGGGGAAAAATTGTGTGGAACCAGTGAAAACGGCTATATATCCCGAATATGAAAAATACGCAGTGTAATTAAATAGCAAACGCATCGAGGGATACATACAACGGACAAGGAAATGCGAGAAATCTTTTGGAGCGAGAGAGAAAGAGCGAGGGAGAGAGAAAGAGAAAGAGAGATAGGGAAAGAGAGAGAACGAGAGAGAGAGACACACACACAGACAGGCAGACAGACAGAGAGGGAGACAGAGAGAGAAGGAGGAAAGACAGAGAGAGAGAGAGAGAGAGAGAGAGAGAGAGAGAGCGACAGAGAGAGAGAGAGAGAGAAAATGGAAATGCTTTGAAAGTGAGCTCATACGTTGAAATGCGCCACGGAAGATTGTAATAAGAGAGCATGTGCGAATAAAAACGAGAAAAAGTGTCGAGAGAGTAATATGGAGAGAGAAATAGTGTGTGGTAGTAAGAGAGCAGAAAGAAGAGAAAGAGAGAAAGAGAGAAAGAGAGAGATAGAGAGAGATTACTAGACGGAAAGAGACGAAGAACGAGAGGTAGAGAGAGAGAGAGAGAGAGAGAGAGAGACTCGGAGAGAGACGAAGAAAGTGCGAGAGACAGAGAGAGTGAGATTGAGGGAGTGAGAGTGAGAGAGTGAGAGAGAGAGATTGAGAGAGACTATGAGACATAGAGAGACCAAGAAAGTAGGAGAGACAGAGAGAGTGAGATTGAGAGAGTGAGAGTGAGAGAGTGAGAGATAGCGAAAACTGAGAACAAGAAAAAAATACCTACAAAGAGAAAATAACAAGATAACAGCGGGTTCGTAGTATGAATATATCGGTTTCTTCTGTCTAGATAATGCAAATATGTGGCAAGTAAAAGAGTGGCTATAAACGATGACAAAAAAAACCGTAAATTTCACAACAACAAAAAACAGTTTTAGATAGATAACGAAGTACATAAATAACTAAATGAATAAGTAATTGAAATGATAAATAAGTAAATAAATATGCCTTTTATTCTTATATTTTTGTATAAAAAAATAAATTTTATTTATCTTTAAGGCATACATATTCGATTTATCTTACTTAAAATAAATTAATAAATATGTAATATTTATTTTATATGTCTTCAATAATTAATTATCATTAATCATTCTGACATAGTCGAATGCGGCGCCGTCGGCTGAGGGAGGAAGGGCGGATCGCTTGCCCCAGAGGCCCATCGCCTTGTTCCAAGCGCGCAGCTCCTCAGCCGGCTGTTGCGCGGAAGCTGAGGACGGCAGGTGGAACGCGGAGAGGAGGAGGAGAGAGAGGAGGGCGAGCTAAGATGGTTAGAGGGAGAGAGAGAGAGAGAGAGAGAGAGAGAGAGAGATGGGTAGAGCGAGAGAAAGAGAGAGAGAGAGATGGGTAGAGCGAGAGAAAAAAGAGAGAGAGAGAGAGAGAGAGAGAGAGAGAAAGAGAGAGAGGGGAGAGAGCAAGACAGAGAGAAAGACAGAGAAGAGAGAGAGAGAAAGAATTTGCGAAAGAAAAAGAGGATTTGAGAGATAGAGAGATACACCGAGGTTATTGGTGGAGCAAACGGTATGAGACCGTTACTGAGGATTTAAATCAGAACAACAGCATACGAATTAGAGAGAGGGTAGGGAGAGAAGAGAAAAAGAGAGAGAGAGATGGAGAGAGAGTGGAGTGATAGTGAGAGAGAGAGCGAGATAGGGAGAGAGAGAGAGAGAGATGATCATAACATATTGCTGACCATGAGTTGCCTGACGAGTGCAGCCGACCACTTCATGCCTCTCGTTGATCGCGCGTGGGCCCAAGGATTAGAGGGAAAGACGGAGGAGAGAAGAAGACGACCGGCAGTGGAAGCGAGACTGCAGATGCCACACCCTCTCCGCCCTGAGGAAGAGAGAGAGAGAGAGAGAGAGAGAGAGAGAGAGAGAGCGAGAGAGAGAGAGCGAGAGCGAGAGAGAGTGAGAGGGAATTGAGAAGTAGAGTAGTATGCAACGATTGAATGAAAGCGTATAGAACTACAGGATCGACAAGCAAAACAATTGCGATCGTGAGCAAGGCAAGAATTTGGGAAGAAGTCATATAAAAAAATATTAAAAATTGGGAGATGAACGAGAGACAGAAAGATAGGGAGAGAGAGAGTGGAGGGAGGGAGATAATAGAGGGAAGGAGAGAGTTGAGGGATGGAGAGAATAGAGGGAGGGAGAGAGGGAGAAATAGAGAAAGAAAGTGTGAGAAAGAAAAGAGAGAGAGAGAGAAAGAGAAGGAGAGAGAGAGAGAGAGATGAAGAAAGAGAGAGCAAAAGTGAGGGTGGATGACGAATGTGTCCTTGTTGATACTTTGTAGCCAAAACACAGATGTGAGTAGGCGTTGCAATCGTTTTGCAATTCCTACGACGCGCCGCTCTGTTTTAGCTCATTCTCCCATAGCTACGAGCATGATATGAAGATTTTAGCTCAGCTTTATGAGAAGGACGTGCAGATGAATAAAACAGAGAAGGAAGAAAAGAGAGTATGACACGGGGAGAAATATAATGGAAATCAGAGAAAGAGAAAGAGAGAGAGAGAGAGAGAGAAAGACATGAAAAATGGAATCAGAAATAAAGCAGAAATGGTTAATTGTGTAAGTGTGGCCACGACAAGATAATTTTTTAATTACTATAAAAAAAATTTCTGGATTAATTTGCATCACACTCTAAAACAATGAATATTATAATAATTAATTTATTTATTAATATATAAAGAAATAACAATTAAATTATATCTAGTAAGGATACATACATATGTACATATGCACATTTCGTAAAATGTTTTTAAATGATTATAACCGCGCTCTTGGGCGAAGTCTAAATGCACGATAATATTTATTTAGAAGGTAGAAAAATATTCGCGAACGCATGGGAGTCGGTTTAGCTGATTTAGGTGAGAGTAACGAAGGTGCGAAACGGATGTGAGAGAGAGAGAGAGGGAGAGAGAGAGAGTGAGGGAGAGAGAGAGAGATGGAGAGGGAGAGATGGAGAGGCATAGAGAGAGAGAGAGAGAGAGAGAGAGAAAGAGAAAGAGGAGAGAGAGTGGGTATGGCAGCTTCCGTTGAGATACATAAATTCCGTTGTGATATATTTCTTTGTGTATCAATATGTGTCCCTTGTGGAGCGACGTTCCCACGACACCATGGATTCGTTTTAAAATGTTCCCTGGAAAGAAGTCCACAGGCGGCATTTCCGTTCACGTGCTTCTTCCTGCAGAGAATGAACAATATACAATGGGAGTGCACTACATAAGAGTAGACAAGAAAAAAAACATGAAACTCGACTCGAGAGATGCACTTATGTGGTATGGTGCAGAGAGAGAGAGAGAGAGAGAGAGAGAGAGAGAGAAAGAGAGAGAGAGAAAGAGAGAGAGAGAGGGGAAGCGAGAGGGAGAGGGAGAGAGAGAGGGTGAGAGAGGGGAAGCGAGGGGAGAGGGAGAGAGAGAGGGTGAGAGAGAGGGAGAGCGGAAGAGAGAGAGAGAGAGGAAGCGAAAGAGAGAGGGAGAGAGAGAGGGTGAGAGAGAGAGGGAGAGAGGAAGAGAGAGAGAGAGAGAGAGAGAGAGAGAAAGAGAGAGAGAGAGAGAGAGCGAGAGAGAGATATGGAGTGAGAATACCTGTTGCCGAAAATGAAAAGAGTACAAATATAAAAAAAATTATAGGTTTAAATTACGGTAAATTCGATCAGAAAAGCAACGTCATGGCTACAGTAATACAAATTTCCTAATTATGGCGAGACACACTAAAAATTTATTTCGTCACAAACATTCTCTCATTGTCACACATTCAATCACGGCCACAATCTCACGGCAAATGACTCTGTTTTAGTTCGTGCCGGACCCTGCCGGAATTACAAGTTCGGATGATGATAGGGCTAGAGAGAAAGCGAGAGAGAGAGAGAGAGAGAGAGAGAGAAAGAGAGAGAGAGAAACAAAGACAATAAATAGCAGAGAGGGATACTGAGAGCGTAGACAAAGGGAGAGAGAGAGAGATAACGGAGAGAGGTAAGGTAAGAGAGGATACATAGATAGCAGAGAGAGTGAAGAGAAGAAGAGAGAGGGAGATGGAAAGGGAGAGAGAGAGAGTGAGAGAGAGAGGGAAATAGAGAGAGAGAGCCTCTTATTTTTGCCAAGGATTCCCGACGCGTTCTCTTCGTGTCTTTCGCCGCGTAATGAGGAAGGAAGAGTCCTGAACTAATGTTCGCCTGGAGGCTTCTCTCCAGCAATCACTGGAAATGGAGAGGAGGAGCAAGAGTGGAAGGGGGAGAGGGGTGCGAGAAACTGGGAAGAAAAGGGGGAGAATCGAGACGGAGAGTGAGAGAGTGAGAAGAGTAAGAGAGAGAAAGAGATAGAAAGAGAGAGAACTGGAGATGGAGAAAGAGAGAAAGGGGTACGAGTAGGGAACGTGTAGCAGAAAGAGAGAGAGAGAGAGAGAGAGAGAGAGAGAGAGAGAGAGAAAGAGAGAGGGAGAGAACGAGAGAGAGGAAGTGCGAGAACGAGAGAGAGAGAGAGAGAGAGAGAGAGAGACAGAGAGAGAGAAACAGCGAGGTAGAACGAGAGAGAGAGAGAGAGAGAGAGAGAGAAGGAACGAACAGACCATATCGAGGAGTGACATCACACCGGTTGACCCTTTCAAAGTGGAAAACAGACTATTTTTTGAGCGGGAATCTGGGATTGACCCATCACCCCTCGGGGGTTGGTACCTCAATGGGGTAGTATACGTACCCAAGTTCAAAGGAGTCTACCCCCGCCCCCTCATGGGTGGAGAATGGATATATATACAACTCTACTCAGTGGTCGCCGCTAAATGCCTATGTCTCTTGGCTGCAAATTGGATGTATAGATGCCGTTGCGTGATAGGAGTTCTCTGTCTCTCTCTCTTTCTCTTTTTCTCTCTTTCACTCTCTCTCTCTCTCTGTCGCTTTGTCTCTCTCTCTCTCTCTCTTTCTCCCTCTCTCTCTCAATCTATCGCTTTGTCTCTCTTACTCTCTTTCTCTCTTTAACTCTCTCTCTCTCTCTCTCTTCTCTCTATCTCTGCCTCTTTCTCGCCTTCTCTCTCCTTGTTTCTCTCTCCCTCTCAGCGTTTGCAGAAAAAGGCCGAAAATAATTAGGCGTGCTTTTGCTGAAAAGGAGAAGCACACGATGAAGCCGTGAGAAAAATTGCGAAACTTTAATCGATTTCAATGTCTTAATCGAACAAGTCTGAAGTATGCAATAGCTAAAAAATATATAGAGGCCTTTACATATTCATATGTATTTAAAGGGATTCTATATATATTTCGTCGATTCCAACCCCTCACCTATTTATATTTTTTTTTATATATATCCATTTGAACGGCTACCGTATCACATTCTAATGTTGTAACATTGAAATACCTTATTTCATGTATGATAAATAAAATACATAACGTACTACTATGTATTTCAATCGCGTGTGCATGAGAATATTTCGTGTCAGAGTCTATCGAGAAAAAATATTCTCTTCTTTGGAACATCTCGTTCTCTCGGCGCTACGTCGTAATATATACGAAAAAAAATGTCATTACTCTAGTAGCGATTTGAGTCAACTTTTCACTCGGTTTGTAAAAAAAAGGTGGGGAAAACGGATAAATGATGACACGGCGAGTATAGTATGACGTTGGCATGTTTGTCCCGTGTTCCTGTTTCTCTCTCTCGCGCTCTCTTTTCCTCTCTCTATCTCTGTCTCTCGGTCTCTCTCGCTCTCTCGTCATTTCTCTCTCTCTCTCTCTCTCTCTCTACAGCCACCCCCTCACAAAATGATCCCCCGCGTTCATCCTACAGTCATGTCATGAAAAAAGGAAAAAGGAAGAAATACTGGCGAATAAAAAAAAAAGTCGAGCGCAATTCGAGAGCTTCCGAGTGTTCTCATGTTCGGAGCTGTCAAATGCGAGGTCCGAGACGAAAGCGCCAATTTGCCAAAGGCGTACGGTAGCCTATTGCATACTTCGACTGAATCGACAAACAACTACACAATGTCTACGCATGCACAAACATACACAGTTGGTAAAGTAATCAATTATTTTATTATAATGAAAAAAAGTTTAGCAAGATTATTAAAGCGTTCATCGAAAATGATTGGACTGATTGTTCATTTTTAGCGAATAGGAGCAATTTTAAAAAGTCAGTTGTGAGAGAACAAGTAAGAAATTAGCTTGAATTTTATTTAAACGAGGCGAGATGTCGAAATATGTAATGAAGATCCGAGAGCGAGAGCGAGAGAGAGAGAGAGAGAGAGTGAGAGAGAGAGAGCGAGAGAGAGAGAGAGAGAGATTTCAGAGATCAGGAATAATTAGATGAAAAAATTCGGACACGTCCCGCCCACTCGGCCACCCACGCGCGCGAAATTGTCTGTCCATCTCCAAAATCTTGGGATTGTTCTGCATTGTCACTACTCACATGGAAATCCAATTTTAGCACCACCGGATGCCTTATCTCTCTTTCTCTCCGTCTGTCTCTAGCTTTCTCTTCTCTCTCCCTCACTACCTCTCACTCGTTTTCTCTCAGACACTCTCCCTCTCACTCTCTCCCTCTTTTCTCTCTCTCTCTCTCTCTCTCTCCTCTCTCTCTCTCTTTCGCTCACTCATTATCTCTACATCTTTCCCAGTTGCCTATCCCTTGATTGTCTTCTTTTCATCTCATTCTCTTTCGCCACTCTACTTGGACCACTAGTCGTGTGGTCATTGTTGTCTTATTGAAGTGCACCTCTAGTTCTCTATTTCTCACTCTCAATCTCGCTCGTTCTCTCTCTTGCTCTCTTTCTCTCGCAATCTCTCTGTCTTGCTCCCTTTCTCTTTCTCTGTCTCTCTCTCTCTCGATCTCTTTTTCCCTCTCTCACTCTCCCCAATCTCTCTCTCTCTCCGTTTCCTCTCTCTTTCTCAATCTCTTTCACCATCTCTTTCTTCCTCACCTCCCATCATTCTCTATTTTCTCTCACTCACTCCCTCTCTCTCCATATGACTCCACTCTCTCATTCACTATACTGTCTCTCGCAGCTTCTGGCTCATCTGACGCTTCCTCCTGTCACCGATTACACAGTTTTGGGGAAAGTATCCCCCCTACCCTCTCCTACTCTCTATCTCGGCCACTCTCTCCTACTCTCTCCTACTTTACTCTCTCGCATGCCAAAAATAAGGAAGATGAAAACTCGTTGGACTCTATAAAATCTTCGTATTTGTTGGCTATCAAACAGGTTTTTTAAAAGTATAAATCGAAGAAAATTCGTCTGTTAAAATGTGAATTAAGAAGAATCGGCTCGAATAATTTGACCGCAGGAGAATGATTAGATATGAGCCAATAAAAAGCAAGCAAATTTCTTCCGAACATGGGAATCTGTCCGAGATCATTTGGTAAGAATAAATTATAATATGCATTTCAAGACAGAGAGCGAGAGTGAGCGAGAGAGAGAGAACGAGAGTGAGCGAGAGAGAGAGAACGAGAGTGAGCGAGAGAGAGAGAGAGAACGAGAGTGAGCGAGAGAGAGAGAGAGAGAGAGAGAGAAGATGTCTAGTTGATATCGTCTTCTCGCAAATCTTTTTTCTTCTTACGGCTATACCATCAGCTGGTCAACGATTACACGCCAAAGTTTCTTATGCCTCAAGATTACTCTTCCTAACCATCCAACTTAATGCCTTTCCTTTTCTCTTCCTCTCTATTTCCGATATCTCTTCATTCTTTCTCTCTCTCTCTCTCTTCTTCACTCGCTCTCCTTCTTTCGCTCTCACACTCTCTCCCCCTCTCTCCTCTCTTTCTCTCCTTCTCTCGTTCCCTCTCTCCCTCTCCATTCCACGAAAAGCACATTCCCATACATGCATCCAATGAGGTGAACGTGCGACTGAGAGCAAGCAGACTTTGGGATGCTTTACGAGCTTCCTTGACGTCCACAGAATCGCCACTACCTTATGGACGTCGCTCTGCTTCTCTCTCTCTCTCTCTCTCTCTCTCTCTTACTTCTTCTCTCTCTATGCTTTTCTATTCTCGCTACTGTTCTCTCTAGGGATATTTCCACTCTCTGTCTCAGCCTCTCTCCTCTCACACACTTTCTCTCTCCCTCTCTCGCTCTCGGTCTCTATGTATAGCACCCTTTTTTCCTATCCATAAATCCTCCTCCAGCCAGCCAACTCCTTTGCGCCATACCACAGCATAAAAGAGCGCCAAGTGGGCAATAAACAAAAATGGAGACCATTTTAATGCATTCGGGGTTGGCGGGCGGTGGTCTTGAATAAAGTATTTCCATGTAATGTAAAAAGCGTATATCCGGTACATCCACAATTAATTAGTTAACTGACTGACCTTTACTGCCATAAAATGGAGAGAAAACGGAATAGAATTATTCCCAATCAAGTAGCTGCCAGACGCTCTTGTCTGGGCAACTTTTTTTGTGTGTGGCAGCTCTTATGCAGTTTAGTATCTCTCTTTCTCTTTCTCTCCCTTTCTCTCTCTATCTCTCTCTCTTGCTCTTTCTCTCTCTTTCTCTCTCTTTTTTTCTCTCTCTCTCTTATCTCTCTCTCTCTTTCTCTCTCTTTCTCTCTCTCTTATTCTGTCTTTTTCTCTCTCTTTCTCTTTATCTTATTCTATCTCTTTCTCTCTCTTTCTCTCTGTATCTCTCGGTCTCTTTCTCTCAGTCTCTCTCTCCTCTCTCCTTCTCTCTGTCTCTCTCGGTCTCTTCTCTCAATCTCTCTCTCCTCTCTCTTTCTCTCTGTCTCTCCACCCTCTCAACATGTCACTTTCCTCACTCCACCCCCCTTTAATGGGTCTCATCATTGCCCCCAAAAAGTTTCTGAGACGTCGTCAAAAGAACAATTGCACTCGGGAAGTCGAAAAAAGCGTCCTTCTGGAAGGGGTGCGGAATCACTCAAACGGAAAAGGTTAGGCACGAGGTTAGGCCCCCAAAAAGTATGCTCAACTATTCTTGTGTAAAAGATTCTACCCAATTTATAGTTTAAAAAAGTCTAAAATAAATTATGGGCAAATATTTTAGCTTTCTTTGACCAAGAATTGCAAGCAAGGCTGTCAAGAAAAAAACTTACAAATTGAAAAATAAAAGTATTTTTTAATAAGAAAGTAGTAACGTGAAATCGAGTACAGAGTAAATAATGGAAGGATAAATTGGCTGGATCTGTATGTAGAATCTTGACAAAAAAGAGCCAACTGGCGATTATATGGCGAAAATAGATTGGCGAGAAGCAGCAAGTTTAGCCTGTCTTTTATTCGCGGATTGCTTCCTTAAAATGGGACTTCTTGCATTAGGCAAATTGTTAGTAATGACTTTCTTTCTTCATCTCCCTCCCCTCTCTCTCTCCCACTCTTAATCATTCTCCTCTAACTTTCTCTCCCTCTCTCTCTCTCTGTCTCTCTCTGTTTCTCCCTCTTCCTGTTCTCTCTCCCTCTCTCTTTCATCCCCATTCTCTACCTCATTGTTACTACGTGTTATGAAAGGCGTTCTTCTGAATAAAGGTAATCAAAATATGCTTAAAAAAGGGGAACGGGGTCTACTGTCGTTTACTAGCAATATGATTGAAAAAATATTCACAATAATTTCGAATGGTCCAGTTAGAGAGACGACAATGAGGGACGCCTCTGACTGGCTACAATGGATCCAAACAATGGAGATCCTAAGCTGACAGAAGAGATCCGGCCGGCTGACCTGAGACCAGAGACCGTCCATACAGAAGCGAGGCTCCCCTTCTGTGACGCCTATTCGTTAACGCACGAGTACAACGTCTTTCCGGTTCCAAAATACATCTCTCTCTCTCTCTTTCTCTCTCTCTCTCTTTCTCTCACTCTCTCTCTCTCTTTCTCTCTCTCTCTCTTTCTCTCACTCTCTCTCTCTCTCTTTCTCTCACTCTCTTTCTCTCTCACTCTCTCTCTCTCTCACCGATGACAACGACGACCGAAATCTGAGTGCACATTGGGAATCAGGTTTGTCTTCCTCGTGTTGTTCCCATTTCCGTCCTTGGAAGGGGTGAGAGAAGAGCCTAATTAGCAAAGAAGACAAGCTGCTGACGATGAATGGAGAGGAAGCGTAGCAGAACGGCAACTAATGGTAAGTCGGCAATTGGAGGAGGAGGAGGAGGAGGAGGAGGAGAGAGAAAGAGAGAGAGAGAGAGAGAGAGAGAGAGAGAGAGGGAAAAAGAGAGGGAGGGGGAGACAGAGGGAGAGAGAGAGAGAGAGAGGAGAGAGAAGAAGAAAGAGAGAGAGAGAGTACGATTAGAGAGAGCGAGTGAAATAGAGAATCAAGAGTCCAGAAAAGTGCAAGGAAAGTGCAGTTTTCATATAACAAATGGTTATGCGAGATCGTTATGATATTTCAAATGACGTGACTTTCCGTACTTTCCAAATTCTCTGACATGTATTGTTGTTGTTTAAGAAAATGCCAAATGACCATGATACATACATATGTATATCAGAGTGAAAAAGGCAGAGAAACGGTGCATCCACCTTGTATTTAGGACCTTAATCTATCCTTCTATATATATAATATATATATATATATATATTATATGTATATATATATATATATATATATTATATAATATATATATATTTGAATTCGAAACATATGCAGATAGAATTGCCCTCAATTATTTTTTTCATTTATGTATTTCTTTTGCTCCTTCTATTTATAATGCCTAACTATAAGAAGAACATGCAGATAACTCATATGTACATATATGAATAAATACATACATATATGTAACCAAAGGAATTATATGTATGTATATATTTTTTGTTCATTTTCAAAATGAAATTTTACTAATCTGTCTAGATTCGTAGTGTCCAAAGGATGTCTTAAAAAGATTGATGTTTTAAAATAAGAATTTTCCTTCATTTGTTTGTTGTATCCAAGAAAAGGACAGATCTGATTGTATTATTTCCTTTTTTTACTGCTGTTAAGCAGGCAATGTGGTATAAGGGTTGCAGACAAACAAATAAACAAATAAATAAATAAATAAATTGATTCTTTCGGTCTCTGCTCTTGCTAACCTAAATAGCGTGATGCTTGGGTATTACTGGCGATTCAGAGCAGTTGTTGTCAAGGTTGTTAAGTTTTGATGTTTTGGAGTGTGCACCCTCAAAGGCATTCGGTGGTGTTCTGACTATTGCATAATATTGAGGAAGTGTGTGTGGTCAGGCATGCAAAATGCAAAGTGGCTGGCTGCTCGCGCGCAGGACCGGCTGGCCCCACGCTTCCAGAGCCCGGCGCCAGCGTAGCCGGCACGTGACACGATTTTTTTCCGTTTTAAACGTAGTGTGCCCGATTGAGCACTTGATAATTAATAATAATTGCACTGGTGAATATTTTGAGGTCAGCATTCAAAATTGTCAACATGAAAAAACCCAGGCTTTTACATTTTCTCCGAGTGATTGAGTGTGAAGTTGGTGTTTCGTCGTTTTTCGCTTGCGCGACCTAGTAGACACATCACTCTCTCTCTCTCTGTCTCTCTTTGTCTCTCTCTCTCTCTCTCTCTCTCTATCTGCCTCTCTCTCTCTGTCTCCCTATCTCTCTCTCTCTCGCGCACTCTGTCTGTTAACCACGCCCACCAGCAAGTTCTGATACTTTGACATTGGATTGACTGTACAGATTGGTGAGGTGCTTCTTCTAAATAAATGATCCAATAAAAAATTTGGACACGGCAAGGACAGGATAAAAGGAAAGGTGCGGAAAGTAACGATAAGGATAGGAAAGGAACTGCACGGTTAGTGGTAGCCCGTACAGCTTTGCTATACATATGTACATATCTATCACGAAAAGTGCTTACCTTACGTCATTTGGGCATTCGCCAAATTTTAATGAACTGTGGAAGTATACTAAATCAACGTCGAATCTCGTTAGCAGCAATAATGAACTGCGAGAGTATGATCAGACTACAGCTTTCAACACAAAAAATGTCAAGCGTTTTCGCTTACACACTAATTTTTCCTTCATCTTTTACGGATAGTATTAGTGTGAATGTTGCTAATCATGCCATATATTAGTATCTCAATTCGTAATATATCACGAATATTTTTTCTTTGTGGATATATGTATGTATGTATGTGCATACATATGTATGAATGGATGGCCGGTTATGATAATATGCGGAATTACTGTTTAGATTCCGACTGGGATTGAGAACGTTGCGGTGATGGAAAACACAGCAGGCAACAAATTCCAAGTCAGCAAGAAAACTTTTTTTTTGCCTGAAAAGTAACAAGAAGAAAAAACACTAGTTCAAAAAATTACTCTTGATCAATATATGTACCTAACACTTTGTTTTCCATGATAATATTTTAAAAAAAATTAATATACATATGTATATACTATTGACCTATACATTGATTTATTTATTCATACATCAATTATGAAAATAAAAATAAGTAGAATACCACGTCACGTGCTGGTTTAAAACGAAGATACTTGCAGATCTTCGCGAAGACACTCCGCGGCAAGACGATCACGCTTGTGGTCGCTGCCACGGACACCATCGAGAGCGTCAAGGAGCAGATTCACGACCAGGACGGCGTCCTGCCCAACCATCAGCGTCTCATCTACGCGGGCACGCAGTTCGAGGATGGCCGCACTCTCGCGGACTACAACGTCGTGAAGGAATCCACCATTCATGTCGTCCTCCGTCTCGCTGGTCCGTGCTCCCGTCCCCATTTTCTCCATTTGGAGGCGGGGGAAGTTCAAAGCGAAAAAGATATATGTTATTCGGGCAAAGTGGGAAGAATAAAGCACTGGAAGCAAAATATTCTGGCATATCTGTGTATGAGCTTAATTTTTTTTCTGAAAATATATAACATGATTTGAGGCTGAATGCCTAAGGGAACACAAATAACTCTTATATTAATAAATCGCTTTGTACCTCTTCGCTGTGAAAATTGCCATTAATCTTCTCTTGTGGTCGAAGTGTATCTAAGTTCGCTGTGTTTTTTTTTTCTCGATTTCCTGTCAAACCTGTATGATTACTTGAGAAGTTTACATTTGTATTACTTGAAAAACAGAAGACTTTGGTAACTAGCATAAAGCGACTGTCCTTTATTTATATATATTTTTTACAACAATAGTCATGGAAGTCGCAAATAGATTACTGTGAAAACTTAAATTTTCCGATTATTTCTTTCATTTATTTATGACATTTATAAAACGCACATGGTGATATTACATAGTGATGTAAATATATGGTATGTATAGCAAGATATGTATGTACAAACATATAGTATGTATGTATGAGGGCGAGAAATCATTTCAGAGACCTAGAGTGTTACCTGGCAAGAGTAATTGACGGCCAAGGGAAAGGTCATGGATATTATTGATGACCTAATTTGGGTTCCAGCTTCAGTCTGTTGTTCAGCGCGACTATGATGTTTATTGGCACCAGGGATGCCCAAAACCAGTATTTGGTCCCGGTCCCGGCCCCTAATGTTGGGACCGGGCTTGGTTTTGGAAACCCCCTGATTGGCACTCTCTCTCGAACACAAACGATTATCATGGCACAGTTTCACTTTGATTTGGACGAACTTTGGCTCGACCATGACTGGGAGTAAGAGAGAGAGAGAGAGAGAGAGAGGAGAGAGAGAGAGAAGAGAGGAGAGAGAGGAGAGAGAGAGAAGAGAGAGAGGCGAGGAGAGAGAGAGAGGAGAGAGAGAGGAGAAAGATAGAGAGAGAGAATGCTCCATCTACATCAATCGTCTTCTGTTCTAGCCTGACTCACTCTCTCTGTCCATCTTTCTCTCTCTCTCTCTCTCTCTCTCTCTCTCTCTCTCTCTCTCTCTTCCTCCCTCTCTCTTTCTTTCTATCGCTCTCTCTCTCTCTCGCGCGCTCTCTCTCTCCTTCACTTTCTCTCTACCATCTTTGTGAGAGACTGTGTGTCAAGCTTATTTCCGCGGGCCTCTGCCATGGGCAGTCTTGCCCTGTTTTCTGCACCCTTTCCCTTCCATTTCCGGAGTTATTGGTTTATTATCACTCTGAACCGTTCTCATTCTCAATCTCTTTCTCATTCTCTCGCTCTTTCTCTTTCCGCTCTCTCTCTCTCTCTCCTCCTCTGTTTCTTTCTTACTCTCTTTCTCTCTCAATCTCTCGTCACCTCTCTTTCTCTTTCTCCCTCCCGCTCTCACTCTGTCTTCCTCTCATCTCAGTGAGTCTCTCTCTCTTCTCTCTCTCTCTCTTTTCTTCTCTCTCTCTCCCTCCCTTTCTCTCTCTCTTTTTTCTCTCTCTCCATCCCTTTCTCACTCTCTTGTTCTCCTACTCTAACACTCCTTTAGCTCTCTCGCGAACTCTCTTCCCCGCACTTTTTCCCTTTCACTTTCGGGGCATTATTTCTATCGATAACTGAATGATACGAAGACTCCGGAGACATTCTGGAATTTTTTGTGGGAAATATTTGATGGCTAATTTTCCAGAGAGTATTTTTATCTGCTTGCCTTTTATTTCCTTTCTTTATCTTTATTTTTTTTGCTGTTACCTCAGCTTCACTTCCGTGACACTATAATTTTTTTTTCTCATACGAATCATTTATGAAACTACAATGAAGATGTAACATCGCCGGAGAACTGTTCAGGCTAGTTGGCCTAGCAGAACTGGCTATTCCGCTGCAAGAGATTCCGTATCAAGAAATTTCGTTTCAAGAAATTTCGGATGCCATTCTCTCTACGGTCGCCAACTACACAAATTCCTTTTGTCCGGTAGAAATTAGAGAGCGAGAGAGAGAGAGGAAGAGTGGGGACATTGGGAGAGAGAGAGAGAGGTAGAGAGAAGGAGAGAGAGAGCGAGAGAGAGAGACGGGGAGAGAGAGAGAGCGGAAAAAGACATATATTGAATATGAATCTAAAATATATTCTCCTTAAAATGTTAGATTAAAAGTATATTTCTGACATAAAAAAGTAAAAATAAAATAAAATAAATAGTATAAACCTTTTATTTTACATTATTTTTAGGCATAGGAAGATATAAACAATTTTTTCTTAAATAAAAGCGGAAATAAATAAATAAAATAAAAATATTTTGTTATTGATTTCCGATGTCGAAGAGGCGTCGGGTTGGCATGAAGAAGTGGACGAGCGGACAGGCGATTCTTGCACCGCTCAGGAGACGAGTCGAGGGAGTTGTTGAGGTTAGAGAGAGAGAGAGAGAAAGAGAGAGAGAGAGACAAATAGAGAGAGAGACAGAGAGAGACAGAGAGAGAGAGAATGATGGAGAGAGAGTGAGGGAGTGAGAGAGAGAGAACGAGAGTGAGAGAGAGAGAGAACGAGAGAAAACGAGAGAGAGAGAGAGAGCGATAGAGAGAACGAGAAGGATTGAAAGAATTTGCGAGGGACTATAAGAGGAAAGGAGAGATCAAGAGGTAAGATAGAAGAGAGAGAGTGGGAAAGATAGAAAAAATATGAGATGATGATTCAACGCAGTGTTCGAAACAGTAAATTTTCATCGAAATTGGTAAGCTAATGATTGGTGTATGCAAAAATTATGAAATATATTTATCATTTGTGCCCGAAACTTTTACTGTGCGCCACACTAAATTAAGGTGAGTACGGTATTTATGTGTAGTGCAGTTTACTAATCTCTCGCGCCTGCGGTCAAGGATAGAGCACAGCTTTGCGTGTGCCTGTACTGGGGCGAAATCTCGTGAGGGTTCGTGGTTCACTAGTAATGTTTACTTTCTTTTCATGTTATATCTCTGTCGAGTTATTGATTCTCTCTCTCTCTTTCTCCGGCTTACCTAGTTTGTCACTGTCTGCAGTTCACTAATCCTGTATGGTTTGCCCGCGTTTTGCCGTTGCTTTTATAAGCTTCTCTGTTTCATAACTTGGAATATATTTTCCGCCATTCAAAAGGTATTCGATGCTGCCCTAAAGCTCTGTTCCTTATACTTTGTCATATCATAAGTGAAAGGCTTATCGCTGTCTTATCTCCGAGCTTGAGCTGCCTTATCACGCCGTTACACTTTTCAATCGCATAGTTTTCCTCGCTCAGTATTACGCGCCTTCTAACCATAAGATCATCGAAACCACTTAACTTCAAACCCCAAAAAGCCTTCCTAATGCGCTTCAACGGCCTACTCGCTTCTGCTACTCCTCTACCAAACAGTGTATGCCGCCTACGTCACAGTTTTGCAACTTGTTTTCTTCTTTCATATTTCTCTCTTTCTAGTCTCATAATTGATTCATTTTCGTTTCATAAACGTCTGAGAGGCGGTGAAGATGATTATATGCTTAAGTTTCTTCTCAATGTGAGTAATATGTCGGCATTGACTATCTTAAGGCCGTAAGATTAAGGTTTTCTTTAAGTTAAGGTTTTGTGATGATTGTGTGCTAGTGTTTTTTTGTCGGAGTGATTAATATTTCGGCGTTGACTTGAAAGAGTTAATGCTATCTTAAGGCCGTAAGGCTATGTTTTACCTTAAGGTTAATGTTTTGCCTTAAGTTAATGTTTTACCTTAACTGAACGTCCTTAAGTTAAGGTTAAGTAAGGCTCTCTCTCCCACTTCCAGATGGCGGGTGTCGGCGCAGTCGACGCGCCACACCCGCAGCAAGCGAGCAGCAGTAAGCATAAGGTTAGCAAAAGAAAAAAAAACATTTTTAACATGGAAAACTTTTTTTTAACTTTTGATGTTATATGCCAGTTGAATGGGCTGAAATTTTTTTTAAATTTATTGTAGCTGATTTATGATTTATGTTTGTTGAATGATGTTATTAGGGGATACTTTAACTAATCATAAGCGTAATATGGGGTCACATTTATTAACAATATTTTCTTAATATACTTTAAGATAAACTTTTTTTCCTCCTTCTGTTCCATTTCCATGGAAGTAAGACGCGACATTTGTCGGGTGCTAAAAATAAATTATTTTTAGGCCTACGCCTCGGCGGTCGAGAAGGCGCTCAAAGCCTTCGACAACACTAGCGAATGGGCCGATCTCATCTCGGCACTCCAGAAGCTGTCCAAGGTATTATAAATACGAGGGCGGCCTTAAATTGAGCATTGGTCTAATCGTTGCATTGCCCCCCCCCCCCCTTTTTTCTCTCTTAAAGCACGGATTACAAGCCACTGTCGAGGACCCAGAAGATTAGGAGCAGGTATTACTCAAAACAAGGTGGCACAGGGGTTTAGGAGGCCAAAACCAGGGTGGGTCTGTCAAATCAAATCGACAGTACCCTTTTTCCTCTGTCTTAAAGTTAAGGTTTTTCTTCAAGTATATATTTGTATACATATATATCCACCCACTTTTTCTTGAAGTCAATAATTATTTTTTACTTAAAGCTCCCCCTCTCCCGTTCCTTAAATTTTCAGCTTTTCTTTGAGTTAAGCGACTTAAGTTGCCTGCTTTCTCCCCTAGTCATGAAGGCGACTGTCAGATGGCTCATCGACTGTAGCTATTCATTGTTGTTTTGCTTATCGTATAATTGAGTAGATTAGATTAAAATGAACGATTTTGCTAACCATAAGCAATACTATTGACTTTGGAGTTCGATGTGAGTTTGCTTCAACGAAAACAAATGAATCCAGGTTTCCATCATTCATATACCGTATGTTCTGCCGTATGAGCAATCGCAGTCGTCAATTTATAACATGTGCATGTTGCCTGCCATATTTATTCCGGTTCCCCCCCCCCCCCCCCGGATTATTAGTCTTCACTCGGGCATAATATTTCATTTTGCTGGAGTTATGCCCTTATGTATGTCAAATCTAAACTGTTTATTTGCAATTCATTTACGCATTTTAGGCCCATGCTTCCTCATCTTATGCCCTGCAATCCTCATTTTAGGCACTATAGTGCTCGTTTTAGATCATACAATCCTCATTTTCGGTCTTGCTATCCACATTTTGGTGCCTACTATCCTTTTATTTTGGTGTCTATTATACTCGTGATTTTGGGGCCTACTATCCTCGTAATTTTGGGGCCTACTATCCTCACATTTTAGGTGCTTCAATCGAACGCCAAGTTCGGCTACATCCCCAATGCGATGACGGTCGCGAAGCGACTCTCGCAGTGCCTGCATCCGAATCTGACTGCAGGTAATCAATCGATTATTTTGTTTACTTGTTTATTACTTGTTTGTAGGTTATCATTCATTTAATGTTGTAAATTTAAAATAAAGTAAAAAAAAGGAACTTTAGACATAAAGTATGTACATTCCGTTGTTTTTAGCGTATTGGACATTAACTCTTTCAAAAAAGTAACTGATTTAAAAAAAAAAAAACGTTAAAGGAGTCCACTCGAAAGCGCTCGAGATCTACCGGCAAATCTTCGAGATCCTCAATCCGGATCTGACTTCCAAGCATCTCTACCTGTTCGCTGTCGGACTTTTCCCACTCATGGACAACTGCGGAATCAAGGTTGGAGGGTCCTCTTAGACCCAAAAGGGGGGAGGGGTCCTCCGAGAGCAGATGGGGGTTTAAAATTACGATATCTTTTAACCCTCGCAATTTCTATGTAACTGTCCGTCGTGAGTATATTAAGGTATATTAATGGTATCATCAGTACGGTAGCAAAATAAGCACATGTGTCTGTGCAAGGTAAGTTTGATTGAAGTAACTTAATTTAGGGCATGAGTAAGTTGGAAGTAGATTTATTTGAGGTTACGGTAAGTTAGAAGTAGCTTAATGTAAGGTTATGTTAAGTTAGAAATAGCTTAATTTAAGGTTATGGTAAGTTAGAAACAGCTTAATTTAAGGTTATGGTAAGTTAGAAATAGCTTAATTTAAGGTTATGGTAAGTTAGAAATAGCTTAATTTAAGGTTATGGTAAGTTAGAAGTAAGTTAATTTAGGTGAAAGCCGAGCTGCTCAAGTTCTTCGACGACCATCTCTTACCACTGTGCTCGTCTAAGGCCCGCTCTGCCGGGCTTCCTCGCCGGACTACTTCTGGGACTGGAGGAGGGCTCCGAACACTATGAAGAGTTAGTTAAAACTTAGCCTTAAGTGTCCTTATGCTAATCCTTAAGCTTGACCGTATCCTAAGGATACTCTAAAGTCAGAGCGGGCACAATAATTTCTGTCCAACGCCTGGCAAACGAAGAAGAAGAAGAAATATTGAGAAATAAATATGTGTGTTAAATAAAAGTAATAAGACTTTTATTATTTACAAAAATGCAATATTCGATTAAAAAATCTTGGAGTACTTATGCGAGTTTGGAGAGATATTTTGCAAATGCCAAGGTGAATTGTGTTATTGGATACAGCTGGCAGTGGCAAACCTGCTAGTTCTTTTTTTTTTTAAACAAACATTTGGATGAGAACAAATGACAGCTTAAAATATATCATTATATCTGGTCTTGTTTTTTTTACGGTTTATTTTAACGATTTTGCATTTCCAGAACCTTCCGGCTCCTGGAAAAAGTTCGCGAAGCTGTAGGAGCTTGCGCATTCTACGCTTGCCTTTGGCAAGCGGTTCGTAACTTAAAAAAAAAACATTTTATTATTTTTATTTATTTATTGCTTTTCTCTAGATTTATAACTCTGCGGAAAGATCTGAACACAGAGTCCTTGTTTTAATCCTGCCTGGATTACGGTATTTCCTTAAACAGATAATAGTGTTTGTGAAATACAGTAGAGCCTGTAAGGATCATTCTTGCGTCTTTGTTGGAGAGTAAAATTTATTAATATTATTATTAGTATTATTATTATTATTATTATTATTATTATTATTTTTAAAAACGAAAGAGAAGAGAATAAATCCATGAATAAATAAATGGACTTAATTTCTTCCAGGTCCTCGGCTCGCCCTCAGTGCGACTGCCAGCTCTGCTGTACGTGAACGCCAAGTTTGACAAGTCCAAACCGATGGAGGATCAAATGGATATCGTTGGCGACAGCGTCAACCACATGGTTGGTTAGCTATGGGGATAAGCAGGGCATATGCGCGCCATTGAGACATATTTTGAGGAAGGAAAAAGAGAACACTGATGAGATAAGCAGTCATTTGCAGGATTATAGTAGTAAAAAAAAGAGAAAATGTAATATTTAAAAGGAAACGGGCATAAATAAATTGGTTATGGTAAATAAGAGAAAATATGAAGCATCTTCAAAATTCTATTTTAAGGTCTCCGCCCTCTGCGCTGCGGGCGAAGATGTTGGCTCTGCGCTGGTTCAGCGGAATCTTCTCGACCTTCTCTCAGCTGCCTTCGCTCTCGACACCACCATTCTCAAGCGAGACGACTTTGTACAGGTACGTACATTAAAAGTATATATTTTACTAGTATATTAATAAAAAGTATATATTTTACTTGCTAATTAAAAGCCCAGTGCAAGAGGAGACCTTGTGCAGGTACTTATAAAAAGTATACATTTTAATAGTTAATTAAAAGCCCTACAGAGGCGGTGAATTTGTACAGATTCACATTACAAACATATATTTTATTACTTAATTGGACTTAGTATACAGGTACACATTAAATGTATATACATTTTACTAGTTATTTAATAGCCCATTACGAGAGGAGGCTTTTTACGGGTACACATTTAAAATATATATATATATATCTTACTACTTGATTAAAAAATGCCTAATGCAAGAGGAGATTTTTGTATTGGCGCAGAATTAAAATAAACATAGTTGTTTCTATCCGAATTAGTGGAGTTTTATCAACGAGTTTTTTTTTCTAAAAAAATACAGATATAAATTGTTCATCTAGGATGATGCGTCATCGTCCGTTTTCATTTCAGCTTCTCCGACGCTGCCTCTTTGTTGTGCTGCGCAGGGACATGTCGCTGAACAGACGACTCTACCAGTGGATTCTTAATCCGACAGGTTAGAGAGAGGGGAAGAGAGAGAGAGAGAGAGAGAGAGAGAGAGAGAGAGAGAGAGAGAGAGAGAAGAGAGAGAATGAGAGAGAGAAGTGAGAGAGAGATAGAGAGAGATGAGAGAGTAGAGAGAGAAGAAGGAGAGAGAGAGAATGCGTAAAAGTAAGAAAAATTGTGTTACTTTATTCGAATTCGCATCGGACTATGTCTTACTGTATCCTTAAATTTTATCGTAAGTTCTTCAGGTGTTAGGGTATCCTTAAACAGCCATAAGTTCTTTAGGTGTTACGGTATCCTTAAACTTAGCCATAAGTTCTTTAGGTGTTACGGTATCCTTAAACTTAGCCAGAAGTTCTTTATGTGTTAAGGTATCCTTAAACTTAGCCATAAGTTCTTCAGGTGTTAAGGTATCCTTAAACTTAGCTATAATTTCTTTAGGTGTTAAGGTATCCTTAAAGCCATAAGTTCTTTAGGTGTTACGGTATCTGTGCCTTCCGTTCCGGTAGGTGACGACGCCGTGGACACTTCCTTCTTCGTCAAGACTTCTCTTCCACTCATCGTTCTTGCACTACGGTATGTTGTGTGATATCGTATCAATTTATTGGGAACATCCTATCTACGTACTACTCTTAAGGATACTGTAGTGCTCCGAAAGATAAAAATAAGTATATAAAAGTATATTCTTAGTATTTTAATGAGAAAAAAAGAATACTTTGATGTAATTAGACATTTTTATTACTTGTAGTAAATGTTCCTAATCTTTTTCCTGCTCATTCAAATCATATTGTATCATGTAACCATTTTTTCCCTTTTTATAGCCCTTAATATTATTTGTATGATTTTTATTATTATTATTATTATTATTATTATCGTTATTATTTAAACAATTTTTTTCCAGCCAATTTCTCCTCCTGGACACAATCGAGATTCCGCATGCTCCCGCTGGTGTCGCTTACATTGCAACAGCTCACGCGGGCAAGGTTAGAATTTGTTAATCAATAGTTAAAATATGTTTTTTTAACTAATGTAGAATAGTAATCATATTTATCATTACTTGAAATATTAATTAATTTTCACATCAATTTTTGTCTCTCTTTCTTACACTGAGTGAGAGATTTGCGTTAATGTTAATGTTAGAGAAAGTCATGAAGAGTTGGACTAAAAAAGGAACAAAATTGAGGATTAATTAAAGGAAGAGAGAGAGAGAGAGAGAGAGAGGGAGAGATGACCTTAACCTGTTTCAGGAGGTCGATCAGCAACAGTTTGTGGAAGTTCGCGTTTGCCGTCTACTTTCCTACTTGCAAGATCGACCAGAGGTAATGAAATTAATTCATTCAATTTAACTGACAATATTATTTTTAGTAATCTTTTTTTCTGGTTCCATTACATATTGCAAATGCAGAATTACAAGCATCCTCTACTATTGTATTTTTTCATTAAAACAAAGTAATATTATTAATTGGCGGGAAGAATAAGATTTTTGAAATTTTAAATTTCAGGTTGGCCGCCCGGTGCTCGATCGCGTGCTTCCGCTGCTACTCCTCCACTGCAGTCGCCTTCTTCCACCGAATGAGGATTCTAGTGCGGCACTCGAGATGATCGGCGAGGATTACGGTAGCACCGAAAATAGAGAGGACTCGAATGGAGGCGGGTTCAGCCGAGAGTCCAGGGAGTCAAGCGGAACGATTGATCCTGGTAGGGAAAAGTTTGAAAATTAATTTCAGTTGTAGAAAAAAAAATACGGCGTAGACTTTGTACTCTTAACAAACAAAAAATCATTCCTTATAACTTGTAAATTGTTGCATTTTCTATTATGAAATAAAAGTTCTCTAATAATTTTTTTTGAATATATACTACCAGTAACAATGATATGAGAGATACTAATGTTAATGATGAAAAAATAATTATTATTATGAGCAAAGTAAATATAGAATAAATAAATAAATGAATAATATTCCGGGAAATTTTTTCCATGCTTATTTTCTCTACAGTCGCGATGCGCGCACGTCTTTCGCTGAACCTACGCAAGGAATCGGGCAATCTGGCCTGGTGCCAAATCTGGCGGCTATCACTGTGCCAGCAGGAGGCACAGTGGACATGCACAGGACAAGGAGGAGAAGGAGAAGATTATGGTGAGTTGGAAGAGGGCACTTGAAAGGGGTCTCTCTCTCTCTCTCTCTCTCTCTCTCTTTCTCTCTCTCTGTCTGTCTCTCTCTCGCTCTCGCTCGCTCGCTCTCTCTCTCTCTCTCGCTCTCTCTCTCTCGCTCTCTCTCTCTCTCTTTCTCTCTCTCTCTCTCTCTCGCTTGCTCAGTCAGCCTGTCTCATTCTTTCTCGCCCTCTCTCTATCTCTCCTTCCGCCTGTCTCTCAGTATGTAAGTAAATATATCTCAGTTTTACCAGGGACCCTCCCGAAAAAAAAACACTCAAAAACGCCCGATTTTCAGCTTGTTTTAATGCAAAATAGGCTGCACCATTCCCAATTTTTTTTGCTATGTTCATGGTCCCTTCGGAAAATCTCTGAATCTAGAAGGTATTTAAATGCTTGGTAACATCTTGAATGTATTTATTTGCCAGGCCCGCCGACGTGATGAAGTGTCGAAGAATCTGAACGCCCTAATGAAGTCGGTGGACGACGATGGATTCCTCTGGGGCTTCCTGGGAGAATGGTTCGATAGGTACGGTTATTTTTATGGTATTTATCAAGCTTTTTATTTTCAATGGTTTTGGTTCTCCTTCTCCATATTCTCCTGCGCCTATATCATTATAAAAGTTACCAAAGAATAATTGTATGAGGTTAATAATTATGAGAAAAAATATGAAGTTGAAATCATTGACTGCCATGAAAAAATTGGAAATAACAATTTAAAAAAATTAATAAATAAAGAATGCTCTTCTTCAGGCTTCTATCGAGTGTCGACGATGAGGTGCACAGGAATGAAGGAGAAGAAGAGGCGGACGAGGAAGCGAGAGAGAACTCCACTCGAGAACTGGCGGCATTTCCTAAGGTAAAAAGGCGCTTATCTCTCGCTGACTCTCTCTCTCTCTCTCTCTCTCTCTCTCTCTATTCCTCTCTCTCGTTCTCTCTCTCTCTCTCTCTATTCCTCTCTCTCGTTCTCTCTCTCTCTCTCTCTCTCTCTCTCGTTCTCTCTCTCTCTCGTTCTCTCTCTCTCTCACGCTCTTACCCTCTTGCTCTCTCTCGCTCTTTATCCTCACTCTCTCTGTCGCTCTCTGTCTCTCTCTCTCTCTCTCTCTCTCTCTCTCTCTCTCGCTTTTTATCCTCTTTATCTCTCACGCGCTTACTCTCTTGCTCTCTCTCTCTCTCTCTCTCTCTCTCTCTCTCTCTCTCTGTCTCTCTGTCCCTCTCTCCAGGTGCTCGCATACTGCCTCTCGGTCGTCCAGCTCAACGCCACCTCGGCCATCCGCGCCCGCCACTTGCCACGTTTGCTCCGCCGTATTCTTGCGAGAACTGCATCTCTTCATCTCACCGACGACCACAGGAATTTTGTGAGAAGGAAGGGGTCTACATTGAATTGGGTATACCATGAAAGGGAGTATACCATTGGGGTCGGAGGGTGCTCTGATATACGGTACAGCATTAGCATACTGTAGCAGTAGTTGATGGGATGCGGAATATGATCAGCGATTTACAATTGGGTATGTCCATGATAATATCAAAAATAAATATATAAAAAAAAACGCTGCAAAATGTAGATTTCGTGCTTAGGGGGGTCTCAATAAGAAAGTTGTCTCCCCTCTTCCTACGGTTTTAATTATAAAGGCATACTAAATTACTTAATTATTAGAATCATTTCTACTCTTTTCTTGGCTAAAAACAGGGAGAAAATTGAGCACCTTTTTTCCAGCTGATTCTCAACTCGATTTCGATGTCTTCTCGTCTTCTGTCTGAGATTGCGCAATCTAGTGGAACTCTGCAAGTTGAGCGTATGTTTTATTTATTTATTTAAAGTCTATTTTGACCATATTGTACTACAATATTAATTTTTTTACAAATTCTAAAAAAAATATAATAGATAATAAAGATTCCTGTTTGCTGTGATTTTGAAGGGTGCTTTAATTACTCTTTCTTCGGAGAGTGTCACTTTCGGGTGGGTGTTTTGCTTTTTGAAAAGTAAGCAAGGAATTTGTCCTGCGTCCTTTCACGCTTGTCCACAGTCCGCAACCTATAATCGATGGATTTACAATGTGTGTATGCAAGAATCGATTCTTGCTCCATTTAACAGATAAGGAAAGAGTGGAGACGCCGGCGAGCCCCTTCAAGAACTTTGGCGGATTAATCGACGAGAAAGGCAGGGAGGATAATATATGTTGTATTTGTTGTTTGGAAGAAGCTTTGCATGGCCATTATAGAAAGCTACTGATTAATAAAGATTAGATTTTTTTTTATAATAGCTCCATTTCTCTTGACTCACTATTTTTTTCGCTTCACTAACCTAAAATGCTATTATCTCCGTCTCTCCTTGATTGAGGGTGAGAGTGAAAGGGGCAAAGTTTTTTATTAGTAGTTAATTACTTTTCTCTACGGCTTTCTCCTCTTCATTTAAATACTCGAGCTTATGAGTATTGAAATTTTTTTTCTCAATTGTTCAGTAGTAAATTTGTTTCTCTATCTCTTCAATTTTCTTTGTTTGCTGTTAACTAACGTCATGAAAATTTTGTGTTACTTGTGAGAGTATGAGAGTATTCGAGCGGCTTAGAAGATTTGAATATATAATATTCGAATGGCGGGAAATTTGAATATATATTTTCAGAGCAAGCCTTGGTCGAGTCATGCATGCACGAGTGCGTGAGACTTCTGTCCAGCATCTGCCGATTCTACTCATCGCAAAGATGTCAGCTGTTGAATTTTTGAATTTCCCGCCTTTTTTAAATAAGAAAAAGGTTAGACATCAAATTGAACAAATAAATATTGAAATATATTGTGCTTACAAAATATTAAAAAAAAAAAAGCGTGAGGTTCTTGAAGAAAATCTAATGAAAATGAAATAAAGTGAGTACTAAAATTATATATTAAAAAATATGTAAAAATATGATGTGCTTGGCTAAAAGAAATATAATTAGTTTAAAAATTATTTAATTAGGTAAAGAAATCTCTCTCCAGCTACCTGCCGCTGGCCTCTCCTCCGCGCGATCTGCGGTCTTCTCCTCAACTTTGCCGACTTTCCCCTCTACTGCGCGGGCGCCCTCGCGTACACGCAACGGCAGCCACTTCCACTCCCCGGGTGGGTGGCGGACATGCTCAAGGTTTATTTTCCCGCTAATTTCGTTTTAAATTTTTGTTTAAAATTTATTTTATAACTGTTCTTTAACAGCTTACATTAGAACAGAAATATATATGTTTAAAAAAATGTTGTCAAAAATGTTGAGAGTAAAAAAATAGGAAAAATTCAAAAAAAAGAATAATAATAATAATCACCATTTTAAGGTGATGGATATAGGCTCATGGCTCCGCGACTTGTCCTCCGGACGGCAGGGCGACTTTGAACCGAGGGCCACGTGTCTGGAGGTATGAGAAGAAGAAAAGGGAGAAATATTTATAGATATTTTGTGTGATATTGTAAGTCGTATGGAAAAAGGGGAATTATTTATGGACTTTTAATTTCATTAAGAGTCGTATAATAAAAAGGATAATTCTTTTTTATAGATTCTAAAGTTATATTGAAGGAATTTTTTTTAACATATCGGCATTTCGTTCCCCACTCCCCTTATACCTATTAAGAGAACACTGAAAACAGCCGGGTCACAATGGAACAAGACGAAAGACTGTAGTCGGTGGTTTTTTTTTTCGAAGGAGCATGAAACCCAATTGTAATCTATTTTTGAGTGCACTGAATATTGTGGTAGAAGCGTCCATATAAATCACGTATATAAATTAGCCTTTTATTCAGGCAAAAAAGCGCCAATTCAAAAGTGAATTTTGTGTTGTTTTTTTTTAAATAAAAAAAGCAACGAGTTAGCTTCTATAACGGAACATTCGGCTCATGCTCTCTTATATATATTTCACTTCGAAAGTCTTTCGAAAGAGTTTTAGTTGTGATCTTGTGGCAAGAAATATATTTCCGCGTCAAATTTAAATTTAATTTGTAGGTTCTCGTTCGCTTGTCCATCCGCTCCGCGTCCGTCATTGCGCAGCACACTGCACTCGAGGATCGCCGACCATCGGGAACAAGGCGCGAAATTCAAATTTGAATTATTTTAAATGTCCACTTAGGAGCTAGACGCTTAATGAACATTGCTTATAATATTTTTTTCATATTCGTCAGCAAACAATTATCGGGCATCTGTTAGCATTCTTTATAGTAGTTGGTGGTATTCACCTCCTCCTAATACGGTGGAAAAGTGATCATATTAGCTATACGAAAAACCCAAGTTCTAAACATCCTTGGATAATGAAGAGTCATAGTTGATACTGCTCTATTCATGAGACAAATAAGTTATTCTTTTTTCTTTCTATATCTTGCGTGTTCAATATTTGATGTAAAGCTATTATTTATTTATTTATTGGCCATAATTTACGGTATTTATTTGTAAATCAAATTATAATATATTAAATTCTAATATCTTCAGAGGCACTGGCGCCGGATCGACCACAGTTCTCCTCAAGCCAATCCTCTTTGAGGGACATCTCGTGACACTCGAGGAACAAGGCATCTTTGATGTAGGTTTTCTCTCTTTCTCTCCCTCTCTCTCTCTCTCTCTCTCTCTTTCTCACTCTCTCTGTCTCTCTCTCTCTCTCTCTCTACTCCCCCTCTCTCTCTTTATCTCTCTCTTTCTCTATCTCTCTTTCTCTTTTTCTCTCTCTCTCTCTCTCTTCTCTCTCTCTCAATCTCTCTCTCTCTACTTTTATCTCCTCTATCTCTCTCTCTCTCTCTCTCTCTCTCTCTCTCTCTCTCTACTACCTCCCTTCTCAGCTGGCCGGCCAAGCAGTGTGGGCAGGCGCCGGCAGTTCCTCGCCCGAGCACCACCAGCACGCCGCTTCTCTCGTCGCTCTCCTGCATGCGCGCAAGCCGGCCGAGCCATCCTCAGCAGTCGAGCAGGCGGTCGTCACGGCTCTCACGAGCACAGACTCGGTTGGCGGGAAGTTTGAAAATTTGAATTTGGCGCCAAAACCTAGGGCACAACACATTGGAACTATATAGTAGCCGTGGAGAGCAGATTCGGCTGGGGTTTTTTTTTATTATTTTAGAACCAAAATCGAGCAAGACAGTATATATCAAACGAGAACTTTAAAGAAAATATTATTTATTATTAATTAGCTATTTTTTAAATTAAATATAATTAATTTTTTTTCATTTTTATTTAAATTAATATTGTAGGTCGTCAGCACAGACGCCGCGCGTACTTTCCATAGCATCTGGACACTGACGAGACACTCGGACGATCTCGGGCCGGGCATTCGGGCCAAGCCGTTTAATCGGTTGGCGCGAGATTTGAATTTTAGAATTTGGCGCCAATTCAAATAAATAAATTAAATGTTCATTTTTACAGTGTTGTCATGCTGCTTCTCGGCGTCCTTGCCGATGACTCCGTGTCATTTGAGAAGGTCTGTGGAGAAGTGGACCAAAGTTCAAATTAAATGTGCGAAGAAAAATAAATTTTTTAAAAGACAATATCAATGCCATAATGATATTTAAACAAATGTGCATATGTCGATTTTAATAGGTCGTTACTCATATCTAAATTTGTGATAGAAATGCTTGAGTCAAAGTTAGATGAGTAATTGAAAGAAATGGAGATTTTCCTGACAAGATTTGGCTTGACTCCGCTCAACTGTTAGGTCATTGACTACCACAGTACTCTAGGGTCATTGACTACTCCAATTTCTAGGTCGAGCTGAAGAGCGTGGCGACTGCGTGGTTCGTGGACTGTGCGCGCCACAATGACCTGCCTACAATAATTCAGGTAAAAGAAACTTAAAAAAAACGTTAAAATTTTTGTAATATTGTTACAATTATTATTAAAAGAAGAAAAAAAAACGTAAATTTTTTTATATTTTATTTTATTCAAGTGTATTCTGAAATCTTTTAAAACGTGGCACATTTATTAAAGGCGGAAATAAATGACAAATTAAATAATAATTTATTCTTTGAAGATGCTCGCTATGATGCTAATGAATCCAGCGACTGCACGCGTCTCCATTCAGTACGTCAAGATGGAGTCCAGGTGAGAGGTTGCATCTCTCTCTCTCTCTCTCTCTCTCTCTCTCTCTCGATCTCGCTCTCTCTCTCTCTATCTCTCTCTCTCTCTTTTATCGCTCTCTCTCCCTCTATCTCCTCCTGCTCCCTCACAGGATCACTCGTGAACAGCAATCTTCTCTTCCGGAGAATATGCAGTCAGTGACACTGGTAACGGCCGACCAACGTCAGCGGCTACACCACTTGATCGAGGACGCAGAGCAGGCAGCACCGTCAGTAGGGAGAGGGTCTAAGGGGGATGGGTGGTACTTTATACTGAGGGGTGGTACTAGATAAGGAGGGCATATGAGGTCTAGGTCGACTATCAAGGGGTCTAGATAGGGTACCAAATTGATCGAAGAGGGGTATAGAAGGACTGAGTTTGAATGCTTGTGACTGTTGTTATTTTTAACAATGATGAGATACAACGAAAGTGGTGCGAAATACAGTTTTAAACACAAAAAAAATTATGTAAAAAAAACAATATGATAAGGCAACTATATTCACCCATTCACCTAAGTAGTAAAATCCATACCGATTTTTCCATTTGGCTGAATGCGAGTGGATGTTTGTCAAATGCTAGCAAAAAAAAGTAATAAAAAATTAATTTTAGTGCTGGCGCTTGGCTGACTGAGCTTCGCGGCCGACTTCTTCTGCAGACATCAGCGCCGCGTCCAGAAGGAGAAGAAGGCGCCGGCGGAACAGGCCTGAAAGTGGCAGGGGCGGCGCGGCGGCTATTCCCGACCCAAGGGCGTCCTCACCGATCCGACCGGCAGTGACGTACTCAACTTTGATGATGACTCGGTTAGAGTTATTATATACAAAGTACTTTTTGTAAAGTATAAATGTTCTAATTGAGGAGATGATAATTTTGGAAGAAGTAAATTAAAGAAATATCTATTTTTTTATGCTGATTGTATTTGTACAATTGGTTGTACAATTGTCTTGATAAATTGATTTTAAAAAAAGAAAAAAAAAATTAAGGACTCCCTCGACACGTTCTCGCTCGAAGGCATCGAAGCGGCCGCAGTACTCGAGACGCTACAGTATCTCATAGACACGGTATGCGACGAGGAGGAGAGTGAACTGGACGCTCAGAGGAGATTTGCCACGGCGAATATCGACGGGTCAGTTGGTGAAAAGAAACTAAGGTTTTTTTAATATTCAAATTTTTCACATTTATATAAATTATTTACTATAGTCTATATATGTTTCCTAAAACTATGTGTTTTTATTTAATTGTTTCCTACTCTTCTTCTTATCTATTTTTATTTTTATGTTATAAAAAGAATTTGGTTTACAAAAATAAAAAAGGAGAATATAATGAAAATGAGGAGTTTCATAATATCTTCTTTTAAGTGGTTGGATAAAAGGAAACAATATGTTTTTTTAGTGCAATCGTAACCCCTTGATTTTAGTGTGGCCGCATCGACGTCTCTGGACTCGGTGGGCACGGCGCAGGGCATGAACGCGGAGGAGTTGCAGCGAGTCGCGCAGGCAAGGGCAGCGGCCTCCAGAGAGGGTCTGTTTTCTTCCTCTCTCTCTCTCTCTCTCTCTCTCTTTCTCTCTCTTTCTCTCTCTTTCTTTTTCTCTCTCTTTCTCTTTGTGAACGAAAAGACCAAATCAAATGAAAGCCCTTTCTACAGCAGTAACTTCGTCCTCGTTGGCTGCCCAACCCGGCTCTCCAACAGCCCCGCCCACCGGCATTGGCTCCGCCCACCCGTCCAACCTAAGCTCCGCCCACCCGGCCGGTCTCTCCGAAAGCATCTCACGCATGCGAAGAGGCCATCGACGTGCCGACTCGCTCGCCGAGACCATCTTCAGCATGAATAATGATCTTAGGTGGGCGTGACTAAGAGGAAAGTATTCATATTTGAATTTGCCGCCATTTTGGTCGAACTGTATAAGTTCAAATAATGCAGAAACTGGTGTATTGTCTTGAAATTTTTTTTATTGAAGGAGTTCTATTTATTTATTACTCAAGCTCTATAACTATTTATATAAAAAAGAAATGTATTATTTTTAAGTATATTTATTTATTGGATTAAAAAAATTGGAACGTGAACTGTTGTTTTTGATCAATTTTATCTCTTTTGATGAGATTATTATTTATCCAGACTATTCGACACTGCTGAGACGCGCCCGTCGACGACCGCTTCCACGGCTCACGCGACCGAAGCAGGCGGTGGTGATCCTGGAGGGAAGGATACAGTAACCTCAGCGAACAGCTCGGCATCATCTACTGCAGGCGCAGCGCAGGTTTGGATGAATTTTATTTGGGATTTAAATGGTGTCACATATCATTGATATACAACAATCTACTTGTCAATGGAGCTTCGGGAATTTGAATAAAAAAATTTCCCGCCACTCTCTCTCTCTCTCCACGTTCCAGAGGATAATGTTCTTCAAAAAAATTCCGAACGGGAAAAAAGTTTGCTCTCAAATTTTATTAGCGCTGTACAGGTGCTTTGCATCGGCCTGATTGTCATATATTCTTCCTTGATATTTCTACATTGATCTGCATCTATCTTATGGTAAAAAACAATACATGCCTAATAAATGTAAAATTAAATAGAAAAAAAATAAAAGAATTAGATAAGTCGATGAATACGCAATAGCAATAAATAAAACATAATACAACTTTCTCCTCCAGTCCTCGTCATCCTTCGTGAGCGCGCTGTACGAAGAGTCGCACGCGCACATGCTGTTATACGGCGAGAGTGGCAGGGTAATATATTTGTCTTTTTATCGCTCTTTTTCTCTCTCTTTCTCTCTCTCTTTCTCTCTCTCTCTCTCTCTCTCTCTCTCTCTCTCTGTCTATTGCCTATGGCTATCATTTCCTATCGCTCTCTCTCTCTCTCTGTCTCGCTCTCGTTCACTCTGTCTCCTTCCCTCTCTCTCTCCCTCTCTCTCTATCTCTCTATCTCTCTCTCCTCTCTCTTGTCTCTTCCAGGTGGTCGACCTTGGCCGCTCCGAGACGGGCTTCCGCATTCTGACGGCTCTTCTTCGTCCTCGTGGCGCGCCCATCCCAGCGAGCATACTGCTGAAGTGAGGATTTGTTTGCTTGTTATTAATTTTTTGTTGTCTACTTTAATTTATTTTAAATTTTTATATTTATTTAAATTTTTTAAATGATTTCGCTAATGTTTATTTCGAAAATCAGTCATTTAGTATTCAATACTATTAATATACCTTATATTCTAATGTATCTGTTATGTACAAAGTAAATAAATAATGATTTTTTTTGCAAGTGAATTCATTTAGTTGCTTGGTGTCCTCGGTGACGTCGTCGTCGTCTTCACAGCAACCGCCCGTTCTGTCCACTTCATCTGATGGTGGTTTTAATTAATTAGTTAATTAAGTAGTTAAATTAACTTATATTCAGATAAAATTAATTTAAAAAAAGGTAATACAGTTGGCTAAAAAATTTATGGGAACATGTTCATTATTTAATGAAAAGGTATTGTTTTTTTATATATTTAATATATAGATAAATATATAACACTAATTATTTCCGTTAATCTCTCACATCAGGAAGCAGCGGCTGCTCCCTTCAAGACCTGATGGCACGGCATGTCCGCGCCATTCTCGGTCAGCAGTTCTGGTCGCGCGAGGTCGGCGGAGGAGAGCGCGAGGGCGACGACTCAAGAAGCAAGAATCTCACGCTACTCGAGCTCATCATCACGGTGAGACGTGCTAAATGATACCCGACGAGTCTAGGATGTGGATATTACTGAAATGCGAAAAGAAATTAGCATCATCACATAAATGTTTTTTTTAAAGAATCATTAGAAGAAGAAAAATCAAAAGCTCGCGTTTAATAAGTGTTCTAAACAGCCTAGATCAATGAATACGGTTGAGAAGTATGAAGAAGAAGAAAGGAAAAGTTATAGACTTGGCCAATACTTTTTTAAATTGACTTATTTCAGATCAGCCTTCACTTCCTTCGCTCCTACTTCCTCAACTCACCAATTGCGCCTGTCACCTTCGGAGACCTCGTCATGTCGTGGAAGTGCAAGGTTGGGGTGTTCTTAGAGCCAAAGGGGAGTTCTTATCCCCAAAAAAGCTTTATGACAAAATGCGTTCCCCTTCAACTCTCCCCAAGGCGGAAAATGACTGTAATAACTTGTTAGTTTTTCGATAAACAAGATTCTTGCCACAAATGAAATGTTAGTAAGGCCTCCTTATTTTCATCCAGCTACTATAGGAAACA
>CALZFC010000001.1:1320000-1380000 GCA_945643635.1 Allodiplogaster sudhausi | reverse complement strand
GAGAGAGTGAGGAATGAAAGAGAGAGAGAGAGAGACTGAGGGCGAGAGAGGTAGAGAGAATAAAGGAGTAATAAAAGTGAAAGAATTGAGTATTTCCTTTCCAGTTGCGCATGTTCCTGCAAACGCTGCAAACCGCACTGCGACAGTTCCCAGAGTGCCATGAAGCATGGCTGCAGCTCATCGTTCACATTCTACCGTATCTGGACCGGTGAGATACCGTAATCTTTTTTTGGGATTTTTTTTCCTTTCTTTTCTTTTTCTCTCTTTTTCTCTTTAGATTTTTATATTATTTATGTACGTAAATATATAATAAATAGCAAAAAAATCTAATGGTTAATGCAAATTTTTATTTAAAAAATTTTTATCGTCATTTTTACTAGATATGGTATTGTCAAGGAAAAAAGTAAAGTAATTGAAATGAAAAGTATAATGAATAATTATTATTTCAGTGCTCTTCCAACCTTCAGCGGACATGTCATGGAGCAGTTGTGCAAGAACATTGAGACTTCCATCATGGCCGCTTATCAACAGCCGCAGGCACTCGTCGGAAGCCCCGCCCACTTTGCGACAGGCTCCGCCCACTTGGCCACAGGCTCCGCCCACTTGGCCACAGGCTCCGCCCACTTGGCCACAGGCTCCGCCCAACAGACCGCCACCTCATCGCCAGAAACGGACTTTGCTAGTGGACGACTGCTAGGCGCCGACTTTCCGGCCAACTTTGTTGTCATGGTGGGGGTTTTTATTTGCTATGTTATGGGAGAAGCCAGATTGGGTCTTACCCCACCCCCATCCCCCCAGCAGGCGTAGGGCTATCTTTCCCAGGTATAGAGATGGGCCCTGCTAGGCTCGGCCCTTGAGAAACTTTTCCCATTCCCGATCTAATGAAAGTTTTCCTTTTTTATATGGGAGTACTAATTGTAAGAAGTCAAGCTTTTTGTAGCTAAAAGTGAGCAATTTATTCTACTCCATTTGAAACACTCTCGACACTTTTCTACTTTACGTTAATGTAATAGGTAGTATTATTGCTCAGAAAAGAATAATATTAAATATTGATCGTGTTTAATTTATTTTATATTTTACAATATCATTCACTCTTATTTAAATTACATATCTCAGTTTGAGATAACTACTTTTTCTTCAGTCCTTTGAAACGCTGACGACCCTGCTGCACTTTTTGCGTGGTGGACGCGAACGCAGCGCCGCCAACGACAAGCCCGCTGCTAACGGCAGGAGGAAGTGCCAGCTCGGCCTCATCACTGCCTGGTGGCGCAGCACCCGCGGCCAACCACTCGACTACCGCACTCTTGACCAGTGGAGGAGGGCCGTCTTCTATGGTTGGACGGTTGGGGTGATGACACCGAAATTGGTTTTGTTAATTACTTTTTTTTAAATCTATATATATATATATATATATATATTTTTTTTTTTAAAATAATTATAAGAATGAGGTACACGAGATTTTGTTTTACTTTGAAAGGCAGGGTCTAGAAATCGCCGTCGCTATCTTACCGTACATGGCGTGAATTATAAATTATTGCAAAAGTTCTTTCTTTATTCATCGAAGTTGCATTTATTCATTTCATTTTCAAAGCAATTAGCACTTGAGACTTTTATTTAGACAGTTTTTCCCATCACTTTTTTGATTCCGAAAAGCATTCGATATGACCAGGTGGTTCTGTAGCGCCAAATTGCCTTGAAAGGCGGGGGGCTAAAAATCATTGTTGCTGTGTGGTGGAGGGTACATGAATATCAAATATTACAAAAGTTCGTTCTTTATTCATCGAAATTGGATTGATCCAATTCATTTCCAAAGCAATGAGCATTTACTGTCTGAATAATAGAAGAAAAATATTCGTGTCAAACCATTGTCCTCGAAAATTTAAAGCCTTAATTAGAATTATGCAATTTAATTACAGGCACTCGCCATTGTCCCCGGAACTCGAGGAGCGACCGAACTGTTCACGAATCTTGTCAAAGTCTTCTCCTTTGGCGACTCGAGCTCGGTAATTAGATATCTTATTTATTAATTTTTTTGAAAATAAAATATTATTTGTGAAACTAATTTAAAAAAAACTTTTTTATAAAGAAAAAAAAAAATTTTAATTTCAGAACGTCCCTGTGAAACTCGAGCAGCGAACCACCGACTCGAGTTGGCGCGAGGCGAGGGCAGAGCTGCTGAAAAGTGCGAATATATTTTCCCGCTTTTCTTACATTTGAAAAATTAATAATTAGAAACGATAATTAATTTTTAAATAAGCAAAAAGCTTATTTTACGGCTTTATAACTTTTTTGTATTAATATTTGCAAAATAAATTCAAAATAATCTGTTATCGTTTTAGTTGAAGAAGAAGAAAAAGAGTGGGAAAAATGCTTTAGGGCTTCCACAAGCGCTGGCGACCATTTGCGACGTATGGAGTGTCGTGAGCAACGAGCAGAGCAAGCCGCTGAAGCCGGTCGGCACTCCGGCGGCAAGTTTAAAAATTTAAATTTTATTTTGGCGGGATTTTAAATATGTAATTTGCTTTATGAGCGGTATATATATATATGTATATGTATATATATATTATTAAACTTTACCTGTAAAAGTGCATTAGTTGTTTTTTGAAGCAACTCCAATATGGAATTTTCCAAAAAATACTATAGAAATGAATGCTATAAGTGTGTGTGTAATAAGCCAAACAAAGTATTCGTATATATGAAGAAAGGCTAATAATTAAATTATTACAAAACAGAGAATAAATTTGGCCGGAATCAAGGCTGGGCCTGCCGGAGGTCACCCTCCAATGACAGTTTCCAATTTGGCATTATAAACAAAATAAATATGAAGTAAATAAAATATAAACAAATACGAAGTAAACTATGAGATCATTTTTAGCAACTTCGCCGCCAAGTCCTCGAGCTGCTGTCGCCCGTTGCGCAGCATCATCAGCAGCAGTTCCTCGAGAGCCTGGCAGGAGTGTGGCAGTCGCGTCGTGGTGACGTGGCGAGGGTGTCGTGGGCGAGATGGACAAGGTTGTTAATTAATTAATTACTTTATTTATTTATTTATTTATTCATCATTAATTAATTATTTTATTCATTTAAAAAATGCTCTCTGCTCTAAACTATGTATTGTCTTGGTTCAAAAATATAGAAGTCTGTGTGCTTTAAATTAGAGTATTTTTTATGCAATAAAAACAGAATATTTTGTTATTGTATTTAATGAAAAAAAGGTTTCAAAATTCTCCTCTTCAGTCATGCTTTGACTACTCGCCGGCGCAGCTGGACATGACGGGCTGCTGCTCAGTCTGAAGGTTACTATTATTAGTATTATATTATCTATGTTTAAAAAATATGTTTCAAAATTAATTTAAAAAGAAACAAATTAAGTCGCGAAAAGTCTTCCAATATTAATTCTTCTTGTTTGGATTATATCTATTATAACACCGATAAATAAATAAATAAAGGTAATTGCTAGAAAAAATATTAATTAATTAATTTCCAGGTGATTCCTTCGATGCTCTCGTTTCCGCCGTCTCGGAGATGCTCAAGGAGGCCGGCGCCAAGAATGCCAAGGCTACCGCGGCATTCCAGGATAAGGTTTCTCTCTCTCTCTCTCCCTCTCTCCCTCTCCCTCTCCCTCTGTCTCTGTCTCTCTCTCGCCTCTCTTCCTCTTTTCCTCTCCCCGCTTTCTCTTTCACTGTCTCTCTCTCTCTTTCTCTTTGTCTGTCTCTCTCCAACTGCCTCCTCTCTCTCTCTCTTTTTTCTCTCTCTCTCTTTCTTTTCTCTCTCTCTCTCCCTCTCTCTCTCTCTCCCTCTCTCCTTCTCTCTCCCTCTCTCTCACTCTCTCTTTCTCCCAGGCTGCGGCGTCGGCCTTCCCCACGGAGTCTCCCCTGCTCGAGATGCTCCATGGCTGTGTCCGCCGCTTGCCCCAGTCGCAGCTGGCCGCGTCATGGCCCGCCCTCCACTGCCTCCTCGTAGACGCGCCCCTCGCACACCTGCCAAGCAGAGCAGTCTTCCTGCTGTTCATGTCAGGATTGGGAAAGGACAGAAACTGGGGAATGGCGCACTATAATTCGATTAGTAAACGAAAGAAATGGGGAGCGCACTAGTCGATTTGGTTTTTTTTATACGGTTTTTTATAATCAGTCATTATTTATTAATTGATTATTTGTTTTGAAGAATTCTCTGCGACTACGTTCGCCTATGCGCACCATGCTCAACGCCAGGCGATGAGAGACAGAAGCCGATTGGAAGACAGGTGAGGGGTTCTGTCTCTGTCTCTGTCTCTCTCTCTCTAACTCTCTTTCCCTATATCTCTCATACTCTCTCTCTCTCTCTCCATATCTCTCTTTTTCTCAACATCTTTCTCCTTATCTCCCTCACCCTCTCTCTTTCTCTCCTTTTCTCTCTCTCTCTTCTCCTCTCTCTCTCTCCTCTCTCTCTCTCTCTCTTCCAGCTTCAACAAGTGACGGTGAGCCTGGTGGAGTCAATTAACGCCGTGGTCGGCTGGCAACTCGAGCAGACGACCTGGCTGAAGAGGACGCTTGTTGTCAAGGATCAAGCTGGTAGAGAAGGAGGCTCATTTAAAAAGATTAAAATTTAATAAAATCTTCCTCGCTCATTAGTTCCTCTTCCCCTCACATTCTCTCACCGCCTGTTCTCTCTCTCTCTCTCTCTCTCTCTCTCTCTCTCTTTCTCTCTCTCTCTCTCTCTGTCTTTATCCGTCTTTCTGTCTCTCTTTCTCTCTCTCTCTCTCCATCACAGGCGGTGCCGCTTCTGCTGCTCTCCGCTCCACAGACAACACGCCCTCCCTGGAGGGAACGCCTCTCCAGACTTCACTCAGTGCATCCGATGCCTCTCATCGGACTAGCACACTTTCACTTGCGCCATTCAAGTAAGGAGAGAGAGAGAGAGGAGAGAGAGAGAGAGAGAGAAGGAGCGAGAAAGATTTGAGATCGATGATAGAGAAAGGGGGTAGGGAGAGAGAGAAAGGGAGCGTGAGATGCACAGAGAAAGAGAGAGAGCGAGGATAGATAGCGACAATTTCACATTATATTGTTATTTTTGATTATTATAAATATAAATAAATAAAAACAAAAGCTTCATCTTCTTCCAGGTCCTCCAGCACCTCGGCGTCCACGGGGAGTGGCGCTGGAAATTCAAATTCCACGGGCGCGGGAAATTCAAATTCTTCTTCTGGCGCCGCGCCGTCCGCCGAGACGACCTCTCTCCAGCTGGCGTCCATGCGAAGCAACTCGAGTCTGCGAGCATCCGTCAAGGACACCAACAACAACAAGAGAGACCCGGCAGAGAGCACGAGGGCGCTGTTTCTGCTGGCAGATGTCAGTTGATATCTCTCTCTCTCTCTCACTCTTTCTCTCTCTCTCTCTCTCTCTCTCTCTCTGTATCTCTGTCTCTCATGCCTCGCTCTTTCTCGCTGCCCATCATTGTCTCATTCTGTCTCTCCCTCGTTGTCTCTCTCACCTTTAACTCTCGCTTTCTCTCTATTTCCCTTGCTGTCTCTGGCTGTCTTCCTCTTTCCAACTCGTTGACTGTCTCAATCTCTCTCTCTCTCTCTCTCTCTCTCTCTCTCTCTCTTTTTTTTTTCTTTCTCTCTCGATATGAAAGTGATAGAGAGAGAGTGGGAGAGGGAGAAATAACAGGAGAATGAACAAAAGAGCGAGAGAGGGTGAAACAGAAGCGAAGAAAGCATTTATGTAACAGAAATTTACGCATGAGAAAAATTATTAAAAAAACTTATTTATCTATTTTCTTTTTGAATCTTTTAACTCGTATTTGAGCTTTAATATATCAAAACTGTAAATGAAACAATCTTGTTATTCATAAATTGTTGAGATAAAACTGAAAAGCCTCTATTTTGCACGTTCCGGTGGTTTTCATTGTTGCAGGCGCCATAAATTGTAACTCGAGTATTTCTAAATAATGAACAACCCTTTTCGATTCGATATAGACTCTCTCTTACCATCTCTTACCATCTCTTACCCTCTCTTACTCTCTCTTACTCTCTCTTACTCTCTCTTCCTCTCTCTCTCTCCTTGTCTATCTCGCAAAATTATTTGATAATATTTTTTTCCCTTTCTCACAGAACCTTGCCGAACTCGTGGACTGTGTGTGCAGAAGTGAAGAGAAGGAGAAGCTGCTACCGACACTTCATGCCGTCTGGGCGAATGTTGTGCCGTATCTCAAAGCGAAAAAGTCAGGCTTTTTAATACGGTAGCTCCCTAGAATTGGCGGATTCCCACTATACGCTATAACTGCGACTAACTGGCTGAGTATGATTTATTTAGTTATGAAAATTTTGCGTATTCTGGCCCGAACTTATTTTACTTAAATAAATAAATAAGTGATATATCTTCTATTTATTAATCGGGAGTAAATAATTAAATTTTAAAAAGACTAAATTAATTTAGCGCACGAAACGCTCGCTTCTTCCTCGCGTCCTCACAGCTACTCGCCACAATGTCTTCCTACAGCTACATGAGGCCGGTGTGGCGGAAGACAACGATTGATCTGCTCTCCGATCCGGGTAAGTAACATAAAAGTTATGTCAAGAAGAACTACCGTATTTTCTCTATTAGTACCCCCCCCCCTTTATTAGAACCCCCCCCCCCTCTAATAGTACCCCCCTCTGAAAATGCCATTGAAAAATAGAACCCCTCCCTCTAGTAGAACCCCCCCTCCAATAGTATCCCCCCCCCCCCTAACAGTCTAATACCTCATCTCTAGCTGTACTACGAACGGATTCTGGAGGCATGGGGTGCTCTTTCCAATGAATTGATGCCAAATTCATGATAAATCTGTTGTAAAACGGATATTCCAGTGATGATTCCATAGAATTCGGGCTACGATTCTTCTTTTTTTGGGAACTAAATGTTGATATTAAACTTTAAGTATCTCACATTGAAAAATAGAACCCCTCCCTCTAATAGAACCCCTCCCTCTAATAGTGCCCCCTCTCGCAAGGGTATTGAAAAATAGAACCCCCGGGGGTACTAATAGAGAAAATACGGTATAATAGTATTGTCGAACATATCTATTACGTTTCACAAGATAGTAGTAGTTATTGTCGGCGTGACATTTATAATGAGCGATTTAAAATGTTAGGGAAAAAATGCACACTGACAACTAGTTTTCCTAGTTTTAATAATTAGTGCTTAATACGTTTTGTCCCGTAAAATTTTATTGGATGAAACTTTTTTTTAAGAAAAAGGCGGGAAATGTTAATTTAAATTTTAAAAAATTTCAGCTTTCTTCAAAATGGACCAGCATTCGCTGAAGCAATGGCTGATCGTGTGCGATCATCTCATGACTCAGGACAAGAATTCATTCAGAGAAGTGCTGAGTTAGTGGGGGTTGTTTATTTGTTTGTTTATTTATTTATTTGTTTATTTATTTGTTTATTTATTTGTTTATTTATTTGTTTATTTATTCATTTACTTATTTACTAGTAAACGTTATTTTCTACTTTTTTTCCAGAACTCGTTGCGTACGTGCCGAATACATCCTTCTCTATCATGACATCCAAGGAGCAGGAATACGAAACACGGTCACAGGTTGGGAAGGGAGAGAGAGAAGAGAGTAGAGTAAGAGAGAGATTAGATAGACAATGTAGAGATAAAGGAAATATGGTAAGAGAGCAGGTAAACAGAGAGTTGGGCGAGAAAGTAGAAAGAGAGAGGTAGAGAATGAGAAAGAGAGAGAGAGAGAGAGAGAGAGGAGAGAGAGTAGAGATCGAGTTTAAAATGGGTACGCTGGGGGAATTGGGGGGGAAAACAAGATCGGTGATGGTATAAGAATTGGGAACAGTACTTTTCTACTTTTTTGTCTTCGTTTTAGTCACTCAAACGACTCGCCTTCGTGATCCTCGGCTCTGAATTGGATCAATACCGTGCTCAGCTACCGGATATTCAAGGTTTATAATAAATTAATTTTTTATATTTAATTTCTTTCTTCGTCACGTTTCAGTGTTCTTGTTTTTATGCATAAATGTATTATTTGAAAAATTCTTGGAAAACTAGGTGGAAAATTTTATTTATAGTCATAAAGAAAAATCGACATAAACAATGGCTTTGATTAATGTAGGTATCATTAGAATATGTAATGGTAACACAATGTTACGGGACGATAAACTTAAGAAGTAGTATGCATATTTAATTAGCTATTTTTCTTGTTATTTAGAAATTATTGAGGCTTGTATTGCGGCTCTATCAGTCCAAGAAATTTCTTATGTTGTTATATGGTTTGCTGTACAACGTCGAACCACCTGTTTGTTATTTGTTACAATAAGAATGAATGAACAATGCGCGACATCACAAACCCGTCAGGGCTGAAAAAATAGGTCTAGTTTTTTGTAGCCAGGTCTTCCCCCCTCTGGGATGTGTACCCATTTTGACCCTAGACCCCCGGGATGGATCCCTTATACCATGTATTCCCCCCCACAGGAGGTTTTTGACGGATAAACAAGCTGGTCTTCAAAAAAAAGTTTGCAAAAAAACCCGAATCTTCACTACGTTTCTCTCTCTCTCTCTCTCTCTCTCTCTCTCTCTCTTTCTTTCTTTCTCTCCTCTCTCGCTCCATCGCTCTCTCTCTCTCTCTCTCTCTCTCTCTCTCTCTCCAGAGCGGCTCGCCGAGAATCTACGCCTCTGCCAGCAAGTGCCTTCGATACGCGCCGCCGTCCTGCTATGCTACCGTGTCCTGCTGCTACGTCTCCAGCCGACCAGTCTCATATCGATGTGGCCAATCATGGTGACCGAGCTGGTTAGTGTTTTCTCTCTATCTTTCTCTCTCTCTCTTTCTCTGTCTCTCGCTCCCCTTTCTCACACACTCTGTTTCTCCTTCTCTCTCTTTCTCTCTCTTTTCTACCATTCTCTCAGATCTCTCTCTTTCTCTCTCTCTCTCTCTCTCTCTCTCGCTCTATATCTTCGCTGTCTCGCGTCCCTCGCCTTCTCTAACTCATATTCCTCACTTTCTCTCTCTCTGCTACACTTCCTCGCTTTCTCTCTCCTTCCCTCTTTCTTTCTCTCTCTCTCTCTCTCTCTCTCTCTCTCTCTCTCTCTCTTACGCACACACACACACTCTCTCTCCAGGTTCACGTCCTCCTACAAGTGGAGCAGACCCTGGAAACAGGCTCGGCCGACGATCTCACAGCATCCCGGGACGATGCGTGGATGCAGCTTTATCTGGCTGCCGGCAAGCTGCTCGAGAGCCTCTGCACCCTCCCGGCCGGATACTTGGCACACTTCCAGATGTAGGGAGAGAGAGAGGGGGGGGGGAGAGAGAGAGAAGAGAAAAAGAGTGAGAGAGAGAGAGAGAAAGAGAAGGGCAGAAAGATGAAAAAGCTTAGGAAAGCCAAGCCGGAAGTGCTTTGATTCTTTGTGTGAAAAAAATTTCCCGAGCAGCCTTTCCAAAGTGCAATATTCAAAAATTCAAACTTCCGCTCCTTTCCAGGTGTCACTGGGCGTTCGTGAGTACGGTGTCTGCCAACAAGTCGGACGTTTTCGTGCCGTTTGCCGGCCGAATCAGCAAGCTGCTCACGGAGAAGGTCTGCATTTTTTAAAACTTTCGCGCCAACAACACCCTGAGACGAGATTGTGTTACCTCTCTCACTCTCTCTCTTCTATGCTGTCTCTCTCCGGGTGTCTGCCTGTATCTCTCTCTGTCTCGCTCGCTCGCTCTCTCTCCCTCTCTCTCGCTCTCTCTTTCATGCTGTCTCTCTCCGCGTGTCTGTCTGTATCTCTCTCTGTCTCTCTCGCTCTCTATCTCTCTCACTCTCCCTCTCTCTCTCTTCTTTTTCTTCCTCTTTCTCTCCCCCCCCCCCTTTCTCTCTCTTCTTTCCTTCCCTGTTTCTCTCTCTCGCTCACCCGCTTCTTTTTCTTTCTCCCCCCCCCTTTTCTCTATCTCCTCTCTCCCTCCTCGCCCTCTCTCTCTCTCTCCCTCTCTCTCCCTCTCTATCCCTCTCTCCAGTTCGGTGCTCTCTCCGACTCTGAGCTCTCCTCCTCCTCTGCCTCTCTCTGCCACATGAAGCATCTGACAAGCTTCGATGAGTTGCGTCCCTTCTTCCACGCACTCGCAACGGCGAATTCGGCTTCCAATCAGGTAGGTATTTATGTTTGTGCTTATTTATTTATATAATTATATATATATATATATTGTTTACTTTTTTAAATTTACATATAAACTTATATTTACTGTTTATATTTAAATTCTTTTTCTCTAACACAGGCAGAACTCCACATGATAAATAGTATTTACTTTGTTTACTTCATTCTTTCTTCACTTTATTTATTTATTATTAATTGATTAATTAATTAAATTAAATTAAATAATTCAGACACCCTCTCTGCGAGACGCCGTCCTCCTCACGGGCTGCCTCTCTCATCGCGCTGCGGTCCAACGACTCGAACACGCACTCTACGTCGACTTTGCCGAACATTGGCAGTTGTAAAAGGCAGAAAGGAGAGAGTGAGACACACTAAAATTAGGAGAAGACTACAATACCCGCGGCGCACTATAAATGTGACATTCTCGCCAATCCACCCGCGCTCCCTAATTTCTACGAGCACTCTTTGCGTCCACTTTTCATTGGTAGCTGCTGCCAGTTGGCCCCCTTCAATTTTTGTATACCATATAATTTATAGAACTATTGTAAGTTGAGAGAATATATATATACCACCTATCTAGAGGAATTGAAGCAAAAGAAGAGGTTTTATCACTTGTGCGGTATCGATTTGTAGTTTCTCCATTTCGGGAACAGTTTCATTTCGCTTCGGGATCCATTTCATTTCGTTTCGGGACCCATTAAGAGAAAAAAGGTGATGATCATCCATTTTTGGCTGTGCAGGTATAGGAAGTCAGAAATTGGTTCTCTATTTTGTGCTTGCTGCTCCTGCAATATGCAGTCACTTGATTGTGTCCTACTGTATAAAATAGAAGTTACAGTATGCTGTCTCTTGTGCATTGTGCATAATTTGACATCTCTCGGCTTTTACTTGTGTATTTGTCTTCTAGTCTTTTCTCATTTCTTCCAAAACCATTAAAAAATTGAATCAATCAATAATTCGAACGTTTGACCATTCTGTAGAAATGTATATTACTCTTATTGTTTTTTTCTCAGAACTAGTCGCCAACCATTTCCAAAATATTCGTGACTCTTTCGAAATTTCCAGTTAACGGGGGCGATTCAGACCGTAGAGAGAGCGAGAGAAAGAGAGCGAAAAAGGGAATAGTGTGTATTACAGTATACCTAGTGAACACCGATATTCCTAGAAGAAGAAAAAATCGCGCTTTTTCTCCTAGCTCGTTTTTTTACTACCATCGTGGGGAACCATGTGATATTCTTATGAGTGTCCGCTATTAATTATATTCGCTATAATTAGTAGCAAGAATTCATACTCGAGTAGTTGTGTAAAGATGTTACGAAGTAAGTAAGAGTACCGTATCCGTTGGCCAATGACTACTACTGTAACATGAATACTGTCATCTCTGATGTCGTTTTTTTCCTTTTTTTCTCCTGTCGCTCCTCTGTGCGTTGCTACTTCACTTTACTAGTAATTGTAATGTAATGTATATATATATATATATATATATATATATATATACATTTGCAATATTACAATAACTAGCTGATGTAAGTGATAACAAGTATAAGCCTATCCAAGCACACCCACATCTGATATCTTCTCTCTATTTATATGCACACATGTATCGCTATGCCCCCCATACAGTATTAACACGAACCGTGTCTCGCGCTCTTTCGTGGTCCTATGAAGAATGTTTTTAAGCGTATGAGTATGTAGCTATCGCTTATAGAGAGAGAACAACAACTATTGTGTGAAGTATACTCTAATTTGAGATAAAGCTTAGCCTACTGTCATTCACTAAATCTGGAGACTTTACATTGCAAGTTGGAAAGGTATGAAAAGAATTGCAAAGTGTTAATAAAAACGGTAAAGTCGCTTCAAAACTTTATTCCAAGAACGTTTCATGTAACAAAAAGCAATTAATACGGCCTAACAATAAGAGCCATAAGAAGTGGGAGAGAGCGATGAGAGGGAACAAATGAAATTCAAGTGAAATTAACCGGGCAAATATTCGCTCAGACTTCTCTCTTTTAGAGGGGATTTTGGATTTGCACCGGAATTCTCACCACGTGTTCAAGCAAATTGAGGGTAATGAGCGCGTAACGAGGGGTAAGTTTAGAGTCACACAAAAAAGATACAAACAGAGTCTATCGCAAATTTAGTGATTCATGTACAAATATGGAAAGAAAGGCCTCAGCACACAGTACTTACGGAATGGGAAATTAACACAAGCTGGCTTGATCAAGAGAGAGAGAGAGAGTGTGAGAGAGAGAGTGGGAGACTGAGAGAGGGAGAGAGAGAGTGGGAGCCTGAGAGAGGGAAAGAGAGAGAGAGAGAGAGAGAGAAAGAGAGAAAGAAAGAGTGTGTGTGTGAGAGAGAGAACGTCAATCAAGCGAGAGCAGCTTCTTCATAACTCGCCCTTCCTCATCGTATATCTGCTTGCGCGATGGATCAGAGAGGACATCGTATGCGCTCTTGATTGCCTGTGCAAGAGATCAATAAAATGAAACATAAAAAAATATGAATAAAAAAAATAAAAATATATAAATTGAAAAAAATTACAATAGATAAAAGCAAAAGTATAAATTAAGCACTGTAAAAAATAAATAAAAATAAAGTGTAAAAATATAAATTAAGCAATATATATATATATATATATATATATAGTATAATATTACCATTAAAATGGAATAAATTACTATTTCGGCAACTAACTAGTTTACTGCATTATATATATATATATATATATATATATATATATATATATATATATATAAATATTAGAAACTACTAATATATTCGGACCTTGAAGCGCTCTTCCGCTCCAGGAGCCCCGTTTTTGTCTGTATGGAAGAGAAGGCAGCGCGCTCTGTAGGCCTTGCGAATTTCGTAATCGCCCGCGTCTCGGTCAACCTGAAGAGAAGCGAAGTGCCGTGCAATAGTCGTACCACGAACCGGGGCTCGAACCCGGGTCTTTCTACTCAATTGTTGGCTCTCTAACCACTGCGCAAAGTAAGCCAACCTTAAGAGCGCGGTAGAGGCAGTGGCTCCCGAAGAATTTTTCGCACTCCTTGAGCAGATCGTCGTCCTAAACTTTGCTCATGAAATTCTTATGGAAAAGGCAAGGGAACTGTAAAATAACTTCATCGAAAAATTTACTATTTTAAAGTTATTGCTTTTCTCATTCAAAGGGAGGGAACTAAAAGAAGATTTTTTAATTAGATGATATGAATTAATCTATTTTTCAAATTTCGGGTCTCAAAAATGACGCGGCTAGACCGCCGGTTTGGACCTGGCTTCATTTTTGTTCTCTCTCCTCTGGGTACAGTATACCTACTCAAACAGCGTGACCTAAATCAATGTCTGGGTCTGTGAAAGATAGAAACGGTTCCTACATGGGAATAAAGGGATGGTCCGAGGATCGGACAAAAGTGGATGTGGGTAAGACATTCGAGGGCCTCGACAAATTGAGTGGGCAGGCCAAAAATAAGTTGTTTTTTTTTTCAAAAAAATTGTATTAATTTCTAGGTCTCAAACATTGCGTGTGGGTAGGCCGGTGGCTTCTTTTCCCCTTGGAGTACCGCACCCGTTTTACAATAGCCCCTGCGTCACCTCCAGTGGGTCCTTCGCGGGCTCTGCGGGCGGCAGAGTGTCCGGGCGTGGCGTGGCACGCGGAGTGTCCGGGCGCGGCGTGCGCACCCTCCTCTGGCTGCTCGGTCGTGGCGGCGCGGTAGGCGACTTCCTACAAGAAATGAAATTGTAAATATATATATATATATATATATATATATATATACATATTTAAAAAAAACGCCCAAATTTGTATTCTAAAAACCTAGGAAAATTAGCAAATAAATTTCTGACAATTATTACTATTATTATTATTATAAATTAAACAAAAAAATAACAAACCTCTTGCCAAGGGCCCGGCGCCGAAACGCGGAGAGTGCTTCATCGCAGTTGATCTAGAATGAGGGAATGCTAAATTCAAAGTTGAATTTTCGCGCGCTTTTCTTCTTCCTCTGCAGAATGTTCGGCAAAGTATTAAATTAGATGAGAGAGTATACTTAAAAAAACGCTTGTCCAATATTTACTGGGTTTGCGCGGAGCGGCGTGGTGGGAGTGAGATTTTTGGGTGGGGTTTTCTAGGAATGTAAATGAATATTGGGGCTACGTTTTGGTATGTGTTTGGTTTTTTGGGTTTTGGTTTTGGGGTCGGCGCCAGCGGCCAAAGTTGCAACTTTTTGGCGCGCGGTTGCGCTGGGTTGGTGGGTTTGAGCGATTGCAGCTTTTGAAAGGAGAGGAATTGGGTGAGGAAAAAAATAGTAGCAGATAGGGAATGTCTTCAAGATTAATAGGACACAAATTAGTCGAATTCCGCCAGAGGGTCTTTGAAGTGAGAGTGGCCAAAATTTTACCCCGTTTTTGCTCTGTATTTGCTCACTAACGAAAATTCTGTTTCTACGATTTTCGATTCTCGAACATATATGATGTAGTTTTTCAAGGCGCATCTTCTGATCTATTGATCTGCTCCTTAGCCTACCCAGAACTATAGATACAAGGCAAAAACAGGCGGACTCATTTTGTTAGGAGGGAACATTTGAAAAATCAATACTCGGAGATTTCGGATTGGAGCGGGACCGTACATTCAGAATATTGTACAGTTTTACGAGGGCTTTCTAATGAGCCTACTCTTGTTTGGCTTGGATTCCGGGAAAGTGCCCTGAGGTGGCCGTGAAATCTCGAAATTTTGGGAAGCCCTTTCCGCGGCTGTTTTTTCTCAGCAATTGGTGTTATGGCAACATGTTATATACCATTCGGTAGCTCTCGAGATGGAGAACAAATGTCTCATACAAACCATGTTCATATATTGACGTTTTTGATCTACTTGTGGTCCGAGAATGTTCAGGCCACTTTTTCGACCTTAGCTATCACGACACTTTTTGGGCAGTGCTGAAATAGTGCCTGACCCTGGCTATGAGCCGGGGGGTTACACACGGCCCATCCGGGGGGTTACAAAGTGAAAAAAATAGGTTTTTTAAGCCTAAAATTTTTAATTTTTTTTTTTTAAATTTTATTCTCTGTGTACACTTTGCTCTCTCACTCTCGCTTCGCACTCTATCCCTTCAGTTCTGTTGTGTATGCTATGATGAGTATGTGTGTGAAGCGAATGAAGCACTATTAGCATTACACTCGATATATGATTTGATTCTAAAGATTCCCATTTTGGCTTTTCGAAAAGAATCCTTAAAAAGAGAATCCTTTTGCTGAGACGAAGTGATCAAGTTAGAATTGGAAGAAATGCTGTTCGGATATTCACGGAATACATCATGAGAAGGAGGAGAGTTCGAATGTAAATTTCAGAGAGCATCTAAATATGCATGTTAAACTTATTTTTCACCATAAAACTAAAAGAGAGTGAGAAGTGAGTTCAGCCCATATGCACAGCATGCTCTAAAAAATTGAACATTGAACTTTGTTTTTCCCACGTGAATGTATGCGCACATGTGCATAGCTTGCACTGCTAGAAAACGAGTGTCTCGCACACTAAATTTTTTTTCTTCCGAAATTTTGACTTTTATATGTCTCGGTGGGTTCATATCAACGCTTAAGGACCTTAGCAAGCTATCACAAAAGTTTGGTTCACCGGGATTCATTTTAAGCCTAATTAGGGGGGGGGGTTCCATTAGTGTGAGCCTAAAGACAGGATTCCTTAAGAATTGTCACTTTTGAAACTCTCTCTCTCGGCGTTGAAGGGTCTGCAGTTTTGTCGGTGGGTTTCAATTAAGAGAATCGGAGGTGGAGAATGAAAAAAAAATTATTTTCATTAATATTAATCGCATATTACTCATTTTCGGGGGGGGGGGGGGTTAAATTGGTGTGAGGATGATGCCAGGGTGGACGGAGGCTAGAGTGTTACTATAGTAAACACACCAAAATACACTTTATAAGAGATATGCACCAAGAATGTACGGTCCATTCCTCTTACATTTTTTTCCTTGTTTCTTTACTGCTTTTCTTCTTCTCTTTACATTTATTCTCTTATCTCTTCCAAATATGTCTTGTTTTCGCGTGTTATGTATCTATTCATCCAACTCCATTCATTTGCTGTTCCATTCATCCAAGTTCACTCAAAAAAATTATTCAGGGCCTTCGGCCCGGGGGGTTACAACCCTCACATGGGCCAGACTTATTTCAGCACTGTTTTTGGGGCATATTTTTCTTCAAATAGAGCCTAAAATTAGCTATCGAATGGTAGGTCAAACATTGGATTTGGCCCAGGCACATTCGAGAAATAAATTATTTTGTGGCTTTTTGGTACATTTTCATCGCACGACGCAGATATTCTACCGACCCAGGTTCGAAGTCGCGCGCGGGCAAACCCTTTTGAGCGCTTTTGTTTAACCCCCAATTCAACAAAACCTATGCTAGGACATAGAGAAGACTCCAAGGGAGATAATGGGCGTAAAATGTGAAACCAGGTCCCCCCCATAGCTCCGCTAGTTTATATACAATATAAATCGTAAATTAAATGCCATTTTAATTTCCCTGCTTACTAATTATTTTTTTTCACTGAACAACCTTCTGTAGAGCACTAAATCGTTTAATTTATATCTATCTATACATATACTTCTCGATTCACTAATTAATTAATTGTTTATAATTAATTAATTAATTCATTCATATTAATAGCCCCTTCTTACTAGATTCTCCGCGTTGGTCCACGTTGGGCGCGCGTAACCGACCCACGCCACGAGGTACTGCTTGTAACCGCCGACGTGTCGCACGTCGATGATGCCGCTGACCTCGTACTGCTTGAGCGCCTTCTTCGTCTTCGTCTTCGCCGCCACCTTCCGGACGCCCTTCGTTTTCCTTTAAAATGAAAATAAAGAAACCACTTTCAAATACGATTTAAAATGGTAGTTTGTTTAATTTATTTAAAATTAAATTGTTTCCAATAAAAATTTGATTTATTTTCTTCAATAATAATAAATTAAAAATAAGTTTTAAAAAAAATTCGCCGATCTTTCACTGAAAGGTATTCACTTTTTGGCACATTTTAAAGAAAGAATTTAAGCGTTTAAAAAAGGCGCGCAAATCTCTCACAACTACGATAAACGCCAAAACAAACAACATTCACCTATATAATTTTTTTTCCCTTCTAAGAATTTATATGCTATGCCAAGTGCTGACTTTTTCATGCCTTACAGCGAGTAAAAATCGCTGTCGAGCACCCAGAAAAGCAGGGTGAGGAAGAAGATGGTATTGGGCCCGGAAACCAAGGAGGGTTAGCTAATAATAGTCGAGTTTCTTTTACGATCAAATTGTGTTTCTCAAAAGAGCATGATTAAGGTAGGGCTTGGGAAGGCCCAGAATCAGGGTGAGTTTGTAAAATCGACGGTACATTTTGTTTATTTTTTGTTGCCCTGAATGAAGTTGAGTCAAAAACCAAGAAAATACACCCGCGTATGCCTTAAAGAAAGTTAAGTTAAAGACAACATAAAAAAGAAAGATCCTTCAAGTCTCACGTAATCCACTTACACCTCATTTTGCTTCTTCTTATTCTTGCGTTCCTCTTCCTTCTTCAGCTTCATCTTGCGTTCTTCTTCCTTCTTCTGCTTCGTCGCTTCCACTTGCCACTTCTTCCTTAAAGAAAAGGGACAAGAAAAACTATCTGCATACATCTTCATCAAAGAGGTAACAAAAGCCCATTGTCGAGGACCCACATGATTAGGGTTGGGAAAGAGGTAGTGGGCACGCAGTGGTTTCTGCCAAAATCTCTTCCTCAAAAACGCGGCGGCTTGAGTCTTTGGGAAGAGGCTCAGAATCAGGAATGTTCTACAAATCGACGATGCCTTTTTGCCTTCGAAATGTTCTCTGAAGGATCTACCACTAAACACCGGGAAAGGATTCAAGGTATTATGCTGCAAAATATTCCTAAAATCGATTTATGCCATTTTTCGGGATGATCATCCCCGTTTGCTGCGGTAATGATTTTTGGAGCGGAAACGACCTGGCACACGTGAGACCTGTGTGAACCTTGGTGACAATACCAGCATTAATTAAGTAACAGTACTCGTTCTACTTTAAAGAAGAAGCGGCAGATATGGAACAGGCAAAAAAAAGACGAAAAGGGAAGAAAAGAAGAAAATATCCTGGTAAGTGGAAAAAAAAATGACTAGGAAGATGACATTCGCATACCACTCTTATATCACGAGCAAATGTCGCATCATTCACTCTTAACACTATTCGGCGTAGTACTGTTAACCATAGATATCGAACGAGAGAAAGAGAAAGAGAGACAGAGAGAGAGAGAGAGAGAGAGAGAGAGAGAGAGGATTGATTATCCATGAGAATAAAGGATCTAGAAGAAATAGCTAATAATTCACAGAAACTAGCATTAGCGCAACAACTGTGAAGAAGTTCACAGAGCAAGGAAAAGGTGTTGAATAAGTAGCTGAAATAGTTTGTAGCCGCCAATTTGCAGTCAAAATAACAGAGTGCGAACCACAGCTGAAATAGGTCTGACCCATGACAAGGTTGTAACCCCCGGGCCGTTGACCTGGAACACTTTGTAATCGCCCGGGATTGTCATTTTCACTTTATAACCCCCCGGGTTGGCAATTTTTCACATTGTAACCCCCCGGCCCGTGTTCAGAGACATGAACTATTTCAGCACTGGTGCGAACAGCAATTACAACTGTTGGCCGTTTAAGCGCCTTTTAATTGCTGGAATTATTAAGTGGAAACTGTAATTAGGTTATTCGACAATGTTCGCACTTCTTATCCGCTTTCAGGATGCACTAGTCAAAAAAATTTGAGAACAAAAATCACTTAATATAAAAAAAACTTGAGCGAAAATCATAAACTGTTGAAAAAATGTTGAGCGATAATCATTTGAGCGAAAATCAGGACACCAGGTTCAGCACCAAAAACCGGCGAAGGTTCATGGTATTTTGACGTTAAATATGGCGAAAATTAAGATTTCTACTGCATTTATGTCATTTTTCGGGAAAATCATCCCCCTTTTCCAAAGCAACAACTTTTCGGAAGCCTACATAGGCACAAGTGAGAACCCATTTAAACCGTGACGGTGGCAACATCAAAATTTCCATTAATTGATTATCGATAATCCTTCTAATTTAAGGAAGAAGCGGCCGATGGTAGAGGCACAAAGAAGAGAGCAAGAGGAAGAAAAGAAGAAAAAGAAGAAGAAGAAGAAGAAGAAAGGACGAGGAACACGGAAGTGAACGGAGGAGGAAGAGATATAGAAGAAGAAGAAGATGGAGGAAGAAAAGAAGGCAGAATCCATGGAAGTGGAAAAGATCTTCCTGGAAAAGTATACTTAATCGTTCAGAGCAACCTTCATATTAATCGCAATGTCACGGGTTAACACAACTCTAAACAGTCTTGTCAGAAATAAACCAAAGGCAGTGTTTAAATGTCCTCTCGCGCCAAAGATTTCCGAAAGAGTCCAGCAACAACAAAAAAAAATGCAGCATCTTTTGCCATAAAATATGCCGAAAATACCGGTGAATTCGAGTGTTTAATTTTCTACTTTCGGAAGGATCTCCAGTATTCGGAAGAGCCAATTTGTCGCGATCAGTCCATGACAAAGGTGAGAACTATTTTTCAACACTGAGAGCAAGGTGTTATTCGCGAAGCAGACTGTTCAACAGCACAAAACTCATTGGCAATAACGTGATGATCGATCTTTAATGAACATTTAACGTGAAACCATTTTCTCTTCTTCCTCAGAGTAGTTCACAATCGGGTGCTTGTCCCACCCTGTTCACAAGGCGCGGCGCGAAGTGATATTAGTTTTACAGAGCATATTTTCGAAAGTAAAAAGAAAACTTTCTTGTTTCAATAAGAAAACATTAAAATAATAAACTCACTTTTCGACAGCTGCCAACCGGATTCTCTCGGAAGAACGGGCCATTTGGCGGCAGGTTTTGCTCTGGAAGAAGAAGAAGAAGAAGAAGAAGAAGAAGAAAAGAAGAAGAACTAAAAAGCAATCGATAGAAACAAGGTTTTATAATCGGGCGGAAAGGAAAGAAATATAAGAGTAAAGCATCAAAAAAGCGAGAAGCGCCTAGGCATCATTTGAATATCACCACACTCTGGAGCACGCGAAAAAGAAGAAGAATACGAAGTGTAATAGTACCACCACACATTCTCGAATTAGCCCAACAGCTTTTTCGATTAGGCCTCAACTCATTCATAATATTAGGGGAAGCCAGATTAATCACCAAAGCATCTCCGTTGCGGCGGCAAATACGAAGAGAATACGAAGAAGACCAACAACATAGAACACGCCGTAAAGGTAGGTGACTGATACGGAAAAAGAAGCAAAAGGGAAAGAAAAATAAACAAAAAGAGAATAAAAGAATTTCGCGCGCGCGAACTTTTTTGGCGCCATGTTAGCACATTTTGTTAAACACACTAAAACACCCTAGCAATTTTCCACTATTCACCAAATAATTCGGCTGTCTATACGTAAAGGGTTTTAGTATCATTTTAAATAAGCTTTTTTTGTTCATGTCTTTTGTTTGTTTGTTTTTTTTTTACCTTTTCTGAATATCGTCTCACTCTCTCTCTCTCTCTTTCCCTCTCCCCTTTTCTTTATCTCCCTTTCTCTCCCTCTCTCTCTCCCTCTCTCTCTCCTTTCTCTCTCTTTCTCTCTCTCTCTGTCTCTGTCTCTCTCTCTCTCCATTCCCTCTCTGTCTCCCTCCCTTCTCTGTCTCTCCTTCTCTCTATCTCTCTATCTATCTATCTATCTCTCTCTCTCTCTCTCTCTCTCTCTCTCTCGCTCGCTCTCTCACTCTCTTTCTCTCTCTTTCCGTGACTCTCTCTCCTTATTTCGACCTCTCTCTCTCTCTCTCTCTCTCTTTTACACTCTCCTTTTATCTTGTGTTCTCTCCGATGTAGTTCTCGTTTAAATCTATCTTTCTTCGCGATCTTTCGCATTCCGTATCCAGGGCCGAGAGCTCAACTTTCCTTCCATAATATATGTATATTCAAATCATTAAATTCGCAAAAATCATTATTCCAAGTTTTCCGACTAAACTGAGACCACTACTAATTTGATCGCTCCGCTAATCAATATACCCTTTAAAAAATCCAGCAAATTTTACTAATTAATTTAACCATTTTATCTCGTCTTTTTCTACCTCTTAGCCCCTGTTTTTGCTTTATGGAACTTGGAATATTCTGGAATAAAGTTTTGAAGTATCTTTATTCGGGTTCTTTTTTGTGCACATTTAATGAGCAATGGAAAGAGCAGAACATCTCAAGATTGATGTCTCGTGAGAAAAAGTATTGGAATGCATTGCACACGGAAACATACACTTCAAGAACAAACAAATCGCTGATTAGAGAGAGTGAAAAACGAAAGGAGATAATTACAATAGGAAAAATGAGAAAGATCCAGTGAGCGAGATATGGAAAGGTGACATTGAGCACAACAATATCCGTGCACTAGAGAATAATGCTTATAGATCAAGAAATAAGAGGGACAGTAAGGCGACAGGAGAGAGAGAGGGGAGACAGGAAGCAGTATGCGAGAAAGACAGAGGGCGTACGAGAGAGATAGAAAGACAGAGAGAAAGCGTGTGAGAGGAGAAAGAGTGTGAGAGGACGAAAGTTGAGTGAAAGAGAGAGGGTGAAAGAGGGAGAGAGAGAGGAGGAGCGAGAGAGAGAGAGAGACAGAGGGAGAGAGAAAGAGAGGGAGAGAGAAAAGAGGGAGGGAGAAAGAGGGAGAGGAGTATGGCAGGTCCTTGGACTCCTCCTTGCGCTTTAGATCAGAGAGAACGTCGTAGGCCATAGCGATGGCCTGTAAGAGATAAATAAGATATAAAATAAATATTAAAACTAATAAATATTAATTAAGCATAAGTTATGCTTCCTGGGTTTTATTAAATTCAATAAATTTTCATGTAATCTTTTTTTAAATTATGCAAAGAAAATATATATTTTATTTTCAAAATGCTCTTTCCTCCTCTCTTCTATAGTAATGAGATGTGTATGTACCCAGGTGTAGTAAAAAAAAAAATGGTACTGTCACGAATTGTGACAGAGCCAGCCTAATTCCTTCTCAAAGCCAAAAGCCTTCTTTTGACTAACATTTTAACAACAACAACAACAACAACCAAAACCCGCTGTTCAACCCACTCTCACCCGAGATTCCGGCGCTCTATATCTTTCCGCTAATCCACCACCCTGTTATATGATGGGTCCTGAACGGATTCCCTGGGAGACAGTACTGTACCTCTATGGTCTCGTGTCTCGCTCGCCGCTGTCGTCTTCGCTGTCTTGGCCGCTGCCGCAGGAGTAGCCGTGTTCTCCTTGCGAGGGCGACCCCGCTTCCTGCGCGGCGGCGCCTCGATTGCCAGAGTAGGAAATAAATAAATATATATACATATATTTTTATTTTAAGCAACAACTCATTTTTCTGCTGAAAAATCGCACAAAATTAGCTTTAAAAAATCCTCAATATTATTATTATTATATATAACATCACAGACCCAACTCCCATATATTTTCGAGTATACACAGAACCCAAATCCCAGTCTGGTGTTGGCGCGTCTAAATTGGGTTTCTACTCCTGCCCATCTTGCATTCCGGACTCCAAACTACTCCCCCGACTACAACCCAGTTTTGAACAAGTCAAGTCAATAGATTAGTTTCCTGTTATAACATTGATAACCTCTTCTGAAGAGACAGACGGGCGTACTCGTCGATCGGGTCGTCCGGGTCAATCTTTCGAGATGTTCTTGAACCAGGAGGTCGCAGGGAATAAAAGCCACTGTTAGGGAAACAGGGTGGGTCAAAGGGCTTGGGTCCCGGAAACCAAGCCAAGAAACCAAGCGTGGAGAGAGTAAAAAGAGAACTTGTTCTTTCTCAAAAGCTGCATGGGATGCATGGCTCCGAGTGAGTCCCCGAAAGTCAAGGGTGTGGCTCTGTACAGATAGAAAGTGCCTAGATATTAGAACCCTGACTGGCTACTACCACCTGGAGCTTGGAGCGGAGGGGGGGGGGGACCTTGACGGGCTCACCTTGGCCTTCTTGGCCGCCAACGGAGTCGCCATGCTGCTGAACTTGCGTGGACGGCCTCTCTTCTTCTGGATCGGCGGCGGCGACTCGGTAGGCTTTCTAGGAAATGTTATATATATATATATATATTTTTTTTTATTCTTATTATATTCATCAAAAATATTTTTTTCAATTCCATTTTTTCCTCACAAATCACGCGAAAATTAATTTTAAAAATCTTAATATTATTATTATGATTACAAAATAAATAAAAAATTACCTTGCGCTCAGCGAGCGGCGTCGGAATTCGGCGAGAGCTTCATCGCAATCCACCTAAAGAAAGAGTGAATGTCAAAAAGTCAAGCCAGAATTTTCAAAATTTTTTCCCTCTGTAAACAAACATGCTATAAATCAAATTAATTAATGTAAATAAATTTATATATATATATATATATATATATATAATTTTTTTTACACATCATTAATTAACTCCTCATTTTAATTGCTTCTTCTTACCAGACTCTTCGCGACCTCCCATGTCGGCTTCACGTAGCCGACCCACGCAACGAGATATTCCTTGTGGCTGTCCTTGACTCGCTCGCCTACGATTGCACGGACCTCGTACTTCACTTCTTCTCCGTCCTGGGCCTCCTCTTCCTTCTTATTCTTGTGCTCCTCCTTCTTCACAGACTTCTTGATCTTCACGCCGCTTGTCTTTGGCCTTAAAGAAAAGCGCCAAAATATTAAACGGCAAAATCCTTGAGTTGAATGGTCAACTTATATTAACGTTTTTTTCATGAATAAATCAATATAAAAAAAATTCGCCCATCTTTCACGGAAAGCTCTCCACTTTTTTTGGATTTTGTCACATTTACATTTAAGCGCATTTAATTACTGCACATCACAGTGAATACTTTCAAGCGTGATATGCACAGAAGAAATAAAAAAGAATTCACATATATACTCAATCACTTACAGGGCGGGCGCTTTGCTGTTCCGGAAGTGAGATAGCAGAGCCTTGTAGTTGTCCTGCAAAGAAAGCATCTTGAGTGGGTTTAGCCGCACTAAAGTTATAGCAGTGGTGAAATGTGCTTGACTCTGGACTTGGGCCGGAGGAGGGTTACCAATGGACAACGCGTGGATTACAAAGAGAAAAAATGATCAACCCGGGGGTTACATGCGTTTTCCGGGCCTTCGTCCCGGGGGATAACATCGCTGTGAGACCTATTTCAGCACGGGATTATAGACATTTTTTTCTTATTTTTATTAATAACAATATATAACTTACCAGGTTATCCTCAGGCTCCCATGTCGGCTTCTTCCATAACTTCCATTTGACCAGATACATCTTGCCGCCATCGTCGCCGTCACTCTCCTCCAAGATCTTCTCAACATCCCACGATGGTCCCTTCAGCTCTTCTTCCTCCTTCTTCTTTGCCTTTTCCTCCTCTTTCTTCTTCCGTTCCTCTTCCCTTCTCTTCTTTTCCTCTTCCTTCCTCTGTTTCTCTTCTTCTCTCGCCTTCTTGGCCTCTTCCTTGAGCCGCTCCTTCCTTAAAGGAGGACGATTTGCTATACTTAAAAAAAAATGCAAGTTTGAATGCCGCGCGTTCACCCCGAGACTATTTCTCGCGTACTATTTTCACATGATGCACTGCACGGGAGCGAATAAGAGCAAAGGCAATTTTAAATTACATATAAATATTATTTATTCGGTGATCGGCCTCGTTTAAATATATATAAAAAAATACCTGCCTATACATCATCTCTCACGAGCAAACTCCATACATATCGCGCTTCCCGGGTTCGTGCAATTAAAAAAAAAAGATGTGTTGCGAAAAAAAACCGAGGCCACCGCGAAGTGGCTGATTTGTGAGAGCAACAAGCCGCTTAAATCGCGCGGCTAACAAGCGCGCGCATATCGACTGATTACCATGCAATAACTCAGTCAGGAGTAAGAAGTGGGGAGGGGGGATCTTTCAAAGTTATAGCACGAAACCATATCAACCAAGCATTCTCGCTCGTCATTAGCGTTTTCATAATGCTCATACGAAAATAATTCAATAATTTTTTTTTAACATATATAGCTTTGCGAAAGCCAGAAACAAAAACCTTTTTTTTATTATAAAATAAGAAAATAAAACCCACTCCGCAGCAGCAGCCAGGCGCTTATCGTATTCGACGAGAAGAGGAGCGCACGCGCCAACCTGGAGAAAAAGAGAAGAACATGATGCATCATGCTTGAACAGTTAGTGTTCCCCCACGAAAGAGGAAAAAAGAAACAACAAATACTCAGAGAAGGTGCTTTCGGCGGAAACCACAACGTCCGCTTAACACCCCCGATCATTCAGGGAATCAACCTTATATACGTAACCGAATAGTCTGCCAAAACAAATCCTGATATATTATCAATCGCCTGACCACATTTTCCTCGGGCTCCCACGAGTTTTGTCCCGGGTAGTCCTGCCATTGGAGAAGATACTCGATCGAGCCGTCCTCGAGCACCTTCCTGCCGAGAACCTTCTCGACCTTGTAACGCTTGTTGAGGAGTCTCTCGGAGACACGACGACTGTTGACAGACATTGTCTGGATAAAAAAAAATTAAAATTAAAATGAAATAAAAAAAAACTCGAGCAAAACACGTGGCTCATATGGATTTAGAATCGTTGAGCAAACACAAAAAAAAAGAAGTAAGAGACAGGCACGGCTAAGGCACTAGAAATATTATATGTGCCAGATAGCGCAACTATGCTATATAGACTCAAATAGCGCTTTTCACGTGTAAAATAAACAGAATTTACGATCGGACACTATTCGAGACGTCGTCCAAAACACACAGAGAAGACGTCTACAGCACCGTAAAGGCGGTCGATATAAAAAAAAAGAAGCGAAACACCAAGGATAAAGAATAAAACACCAAATAAGACTATAATCAAACCACGAAAAAAAGGAATTACAGCCAAAAACTTAAGCTTGCGCATCAACCCTTCTTTTGGCGCCGTTGGCAGATTCAAAAATATCGTAAATCACACCAGAACGTTAAATTTTGACTAAACACCAACATTTTACCACAAACTACACCTTGAATTTCAGCTATATCTTTTTTTTTTAATAATAGATACAACTAGAATCCCCTTTCTCAACTAATTCATTCATGCATTTCTTTTTCTTTAGGTAAGAAATTTTCCGTATGATGTCATTTTAATTTGTTTTTGTTCCTCACTTATCTGCTTCTTCCTATTTTGTATTTGCCTCTTCTGATCATCATTCATTTCTACTTCTCTCTCTCTCTCTCTTTCTCTCTCTCTCTCTCCCTCTGTGACTCTTTCTCTTTCTCTCTCTCTCTCTTTCTCAATCTTTCTCTCTCTCTATCAATCACGTTTTCTCTCACTATCTCTCTTTCTCTCTTTCTCTCTCTCTCTCTCTCACTCCTTTTTCTCTTGTTCTCTTTTGGACAAACTCTTGCCTCCTCTCCAGCCCTTCTTATGATGTATTCGTAACGAAAAAGAGCAGCATCACCTGAAGTTATGCGACACCCATGATGGCAAGAAGAGAGGGGAATAGAAGAAGCGTGCGAGTTTATCAGGCAAGAATATACAAGTGAAAGTATAGATGATGATGAGAGAGAGCGAGAGAGAGAGAAAGAGAAAGGATGAAAAAGAGAGAGAGAGAGAGCGAGAGAGAGAGAGAGAGAGAGAGAGAGAGAGAGAGAGATAGAAAGAGAGGGAGACAAAGAGAGAGAGAGAGTGGGGTAGAGAGAGAGAGAGAGAGAGATAGAGAGAGAGAGCAAGAAGTGAGGGGTAGAGAGAGAGAGAGAGACAAAGAGAGAGAGAGAGAGAGAGAGAGACAAAGTGAGCCAAAAACCATCTCGTGCCTCGAGGCAGCAGAAAGGGAAACATCGTCTATATTGGATCTTTTTGGCTTGCATAAGAATAGAATAGGTTGGCTGGCTGACAGTAACTTCCCATGGGAGCATAGCCTAGCTATTTTTCTGGCTTTGTTCTCTTTCGCTTTCTACCGCTCTCTCTCTCTCTCTCTCTCTCTCTCTCTTTCTCTTTCTCTCTCTCTCTTTCTCTCTCTCTCTCTCTCTCTCGCTCCCTCGCTCTCTTCCTCACAGTCATACTTTATACATTCGATGTAGTACATTATTACATTTTCCTGAATCTGTAAGGTGCTCAGGTCCGAGGCCAGCCAGACTCACTTATTTTCTTCACCTTCTTCTTTTTGACGCTCGTCTCTTCTGCCTTTCCAGCACTTGAATCCTTTGCGGGCCGTAGACTCGATGGGATTAGAACTATTGTTAGAGGAGAGAGAGAGAAGCAGAGAGAGAGAGAGACAGAGAGAGAGAGAGAGAGAGAGAGAGAGGGAGAGAGAGAACGAGAGAGAGAGAGGGTGCAATTAAGTTATTTTTAAGAATCCAGAGTACACCAGAACCTTATGGTTAGAAGGCAACCAGGCCACTCACTCCTGCTTATTTCCTTCTTTCTTCTTCGATGCCTCCAACGACGAGGCTAACTATCATCCAACACGGTCCGTGAAATGGAGCAAACAAATCATTTACTATTTGTAAGGCCGTTTTTGGAAAAAAAAATTTCATTAACAATTCCACACGCCACTTCATTTTCAATTCAGAATTCACAATCAGCATCACCATTTTTCCACTACTACAATATATCTATTACAATATCCAAACTTTCTCTCCTAGTTCGTTCTGATCTCATGCTCTCGTCCTCTCTCTCTCTCTCTCTCTTTCTCTCTCTCTCTTCTCTCTCTTTCTCTCTCTCTCTCTCTCTCTTTCTCTTCTCTCTGCTCTTTCTCCCTACCTCTACTACTTCCTATTTCCTCTCTTTCTCTTTCTCTCACTTTCTCTCTCACTCTCTCTCTCTCTTTCTCCTCTCTCTTTCTCTTTCTCTCGTGCTCTCGTTCTCTCTCTTTCTCTCTCCCTCTCTCTCTCCTATTCCCTTTCCTCTCTTCTATTCCGCCCACACACATCACACAGACACATGTTGTGCATTCGTCACCTTCAGAAGATCCGAGTGGAGCCGTCTAAGGCCGTCTACCTACCTCCTAGCAAACATACCCAGGGCAGGAAGGAGGGGTCCACCTACCAAGGGTATAGTCTTAAGACGTTCTATCTCGGGGTAGTCCTAGGCCCTTCCATCCTGCTGGGGTAGTCCCGGCCTTTTTATCCCTTTGAGGTCCTAGGCCCTCCAAGCCTGTGATGGCCCTATGCCCTTCTATCCAGAAGTGGTCCTAGGCCCTCTTGGCCTGTGAGCCTGCGGGTGGGTGTAGTATTTTCCCGTTTCCCCCCACATCGTCCTCCTAGTAGTGTGGTGAGTCGATAGACTCGATCGAGCGCGCCACTTGCTGCACCGTCAACATAATTATTCAAATATTGTAGTAGTAACTGCGGCCGGCCATTCAAACGACGCCGGCGCTAATTCGGCGTCATTTCATGGCTCATTTCATGGCATGGCTTGCTTGCCTGGTGGCCACCTAGGCACCAAGTGGTGATGAACATACAAAGAACATTGCCTTAGACAATCATTGTCTTGAAGCCATTGTCTTGTCTTGAGAATTGTCTTAGACAAAATTGTCTTAAGCGATTGTCCTGCCCTTCAAGACAATCTTCTTTGTGTGAATGCCACTATTAACCGGCCGCCGCCACGACGACGACAACTCTCTCTTGTTTGGAGCCATATGCACATGTGCCCCAGAGCGATCTTTCAACAGAGGCCGAGCCAGTATTTTCTGCGCGGTTAAGCTTACAGAAGGTGACGACTAATATTGGTGACCAGAGATATTTCTCTTTCGTGTTCTTTCTCTCTCTAACTTATTCTCTCTCTCTCTCCTTTCTCTCTCTCCTTTCTCTCTCTCTCTCTCCCGCTCTCCCGCTCTCTCGCTCTCTCTCTCCTTTCTCCGTTTTTCTCTCTCTCTCTCCATATCTCTCTCTCTCTCTCTCTTTCTCTCTCGCTCTCGCTCTTTCTCTCTCTCCCGCTCTCTTTCTCTCTCTCGTTCCCTCTCATACCCTTCCACCAACACCCACATGCTCACCACGTCTTATTTTTTCATCTCGACCGAAAGCTCGTCACCGCCCCTTTCGCAACAAACAATACGCATGTACGTTCCAATCTCGTCGGCTTCTCCTAAGATTCGCTTTTAGACTTCTCGTCCCTATTTTGACTATTTTCCTTCCCAATTCTCTGTCTCTCTCTCTCTCTCTCTCTCTCTCTCTTTCTCTTCCTTGCTACATCTCGCTGTCTATCCTTGTCTCTATCTCTTTGCATGTCTCTCTCTCTCTATTTTTTGCTCTCTCTCTCTCTCTGTCTCTCTCATAGCTCTCTCAATCTCCCTATGTCAAGCGCTTTCTCTCTCTCTCTCTCTCTCCTTGTTACTTTTTTCCTCCTAACTACGTATTCTGTCGATGGAATTCCATAGCAGGTTTGCAAGGGCGAGAACACGAGTAAGCCAAAAATATCACATGTAATAAAGAGAAGCCGTAAATGACCTATGCATTATCAGCAATGCCGCTTCTATCGAATGGTCACGCGCTCACATGCATTGCATTAATGAATAAATCCATTGCAAAATTGGTCTCAGGGCCCCATTTTGTACTCTAAAAGGGGTCTCAGGGCCATATTTTGTATTGTAAAAGGGTCTCAGGGCCCCATTTTGTACTCTAAAAAGGGTCTCAGGGCCCCATTTTGTTCTGTAAAAGGGGTCTCAGGGCCATATTTTGTATTGTAAAAGGGTCTCAGGGCCCCATTTTGTACTCTAAAAGGGGTCTCAGGGCCATATTTTGTATTGTAAAAGGGTCTCAGGGCCCCATTTTGTACTGTAAAAAGCTTCTCAGAGCCCCATTTTTGTATTGCAAAAGGGGTCTCAGACCTAATTTGTTTTGCCTGAGAAGTAGGAAAATAACTCGAGGAATTAACCGCGTACACATATTCATAGCTTGCATTTGGTGGAGTATGCATGCCTCAATGAGTTTCTACTCGTGTTGCCTCTTTGTTACTCTCTGTAGAGCGTAATGTCAAAATATGCCCTTTCCTATGTGAATTATCTCATTTAATCTTTACATTGAACTGAACTTATCAGACAGAGTTTTTGACGTCAGAAATGTACCACAGAGGTGTATCTAACTAAGAAGAAAAGAGTGCATAAATCATAATCATTACTAAATTATTTTGATTATAAAATTATGTAAAGTACGGTACATGTCATCATCTCAATATCATTCCTAGTCCTATTCTGCCTTGAACGGACTCTTTCGCTCTTTCAACGCTTTACTCCCTTGAACTCAGCTGACGCTTCTTCTCGTTATTCTCACTTCATTGATGGCATTCAGACGATACAATACGGAAAAGGTCTCGTTCTCTCTCTTTCAGTCTCTCTCTCTCTCTCTCAGTCTCTCTCTCTCTCTCTCTTTCAGTCTCTCTTTCTCTCTCTCTCTCTCTTTTTCTCTTTCTCTCTCCATCTCTCTCTTCCTCTATCTGGTCCTGTTTTCCTACTCACTCTAACCACTGTCATCTCTCTCTCTCTCTCTCTCTCTTCCTTCTCTCTTAATCTCTCTCCACTCCACCCACCCCGCCGAAATGATAACTTGACGCTTTAACCGCTTCTGATAAGGTCGGCAGGCCTCTCTGTGCATGAATGGCAAGGTTCTCTCCACTTCATATTCACGATGCTCTCTACTTATTCTTGTTCTTCTTCGCCTTCTTTTTTCTGGTCCTAATCTTTCCAAGCTCTCCATATCTCTCCCTCTCTCGCTCTCTCGCTCTCTGTCTATTTCTCATCCTCTCTCTCTCTCTCTCTTTCTCTCTCACTCACTCACTCTCTCTCTCTCGCATCTCGCTCTCCTTTCTTCCCTACATCTCCCTCCCCCCATTTCGCATCTTCGCATGCTATCTCGCGCTCTTTCGCCCCCAACCTCACTCTCTCCCCCACTCTCTCTCTCTCCTCTCTCTCTCGCTCTCTCTCTCTCTCTTCCTTACTCACTCTCCCTCTCTCTCTCCCTCTCTCTCTCCCTCTCTCTCCCTCTCTCTCTCTCTCTCTCTCTCGCAGGGCCCTCCTCCATCCCTCTCCTCATTGTCTCTTCACCGCTCGCACCCGAAATGCGGCTCGTCATCCGTCTCCTCCTATTCTCCGTTGCCGCACTCCAAGTACAGAGTCAGTTTGTTTTCATTTATTATATTTACTGTTTAACTTCATATCAACAATGTTTACTTAATTTAATTACTTTAAAAAACCTTCCCTAATTATCATTCATTTATTTGTGGCTCTTGCGAGCCATTCGTTCGTTTCCCCATCCAACTTCTGTCTTCGCTATTGGTAGAGGCTATTTTGAATAGGAGAATAGGATGTCATTTTCTGTAAAAGGGAAATATCTGCCTCAGAACGAAAGTGAACGTTCGTTGAGCAAGCAAGTAAGCCAGAGAAAAGAAAGGATAGAATGAGAAGCAGAGTCATGGATTACAAAGTTGGACATACATAATAGAGAGAGGGAGAATGGAGGGAGAGAGGAAAGAGAGAGCGAGAGAGAGAGGAAAGAGAGAGCGAGAGAGAGAGAGAGGAAAAAGAGAGCGAGACAGAGAGAGGAAAGAGAGAGCGAGAGAGAGAGAGGAAAGAGAGAGCGAGAGAGAGAGAGAGACCGAGGGAGAGAGAGGGACCGCGAGAGAGCGAGAGAGAGACAGACAGACAGAGGCAGAGACAGTTACAGAGACAGAGAGAGAGTAGCACTAGCAAAAACAAGAAAATGACGAAATACAAGTCTCCGAGATGATGACAAATTTGCTGTTTTGATGGAAACACCGCCTCCAAAGAGTACTCTGGTTGCTTCAGTCATCATCTTTCTTGCTTTCTCCCAAGAGGAATCGAACCCGGATGTTCTGAATGATATATCTAGCCGCTTGCCACTCGGCTACCAAAGCCCTCTTTCTAAGATGCTTTCGCCGCCGCGCCCGAGCAGGCCGGTGTCGAGGAGCGTCTTCAGGCCATCCAAGCGCAACTCGCCGCTTTCCGCCGCGATTACGAGCAGCGACGGGTAAGAGGAACCCTTTATTTAATTTAAAATATAAAAAAAAACAATTAAATTGATTAATTGTTGTACTGTGAGAGGAGAGGTCATGAATATCATCCATCTATTTCCCTCATTTAACTTTATTTTAGCGCACTTGTCTTAGGCTTTATCGTTTGAACGTACATATACATACATATACTTCGATGCATCTTTTGTGCTAAAATGTAGCAATGTTTACACGACTACTTCCTCACGCTCCTTAACCATATTCCGAGACAGATGTGTTCCATGCCACTTGGATTTGTGATTTGTGAGTGCGCGCGTACATCCGCCGTTTCTCGGGTGCGGCCCGTTTATCATGTTCTTTTTTTTCTCTTTTCTTTTTGAGCTGCCCGAGGGTCCCTCATTTATCTTGCGCTGTCAAGCGGCGGCTAGACTAGAAAGAAAGGCAGCATTCTGGTTCAGACACACCCAAGAGTCACAAAGTTACCCGGCGACAAGTGCAAAACAAGTGTAGTGTATTTTATTACTTTAATTAATTAAAATAATTAAAAGTTTATATAGCCTTGTGAAAAAAAAAGAATTTTCATATATTTTATTTAGCCCGATTCCATCCAAGGTGGCGACGCTTCGCAACAACGTTCGCCCAAGTTTACGCCTTTCTTCGACCTAAGTCAGTCTTCGGCTAAAATTGCTTTACATCAAAGAAGCTTTTTACAGTATCCTTTGAGAGCCTCATTTATATATGTATTTAAATATATAAATTTATCAAAAATAAATACATTTATCAATGAATAAATATAAGTATAAATAAATAAAATTAATCTTACCACAGTATTCTTTGATAGCGCTATGATAAAGGAATAAAAGTGTAAGTTTATTATTTAATTATTTATTAATGAATAAACTGTGTTCACAGGCGTCGCTCCTCCCCCACAGAAGCGCCTTGTGGCGTGGCAGCCAATGAAGCGTGCGCAGGCGGCAGCAGCAGGAGCAGCTGAAGACACCAACACATGTGAGCGATATTAATTGATTAATTAGTTAATTAATTAATTAACTTTGTAATTTATTTGTTAATTGATTACTTCTTTAATACATTAACGATAATACTAATGACAAACACTAGTAGATATATTTTTTGTTGTTAAATAATTGAAATACTATTGATATTTAACTTTTATCTTTTTTTATAATAGAAATTTTTTTCGTAATTAAAATAAAATATGTTCTTCTCTGTTATGCTTTACTGCTACATATGTATTTTCTGCTTGTATCATCAAGATTAAGTAAAGAAACAATAATAGGATGAAATAGTAATAACGAATAACTAATTAAATTTCAGACGGCGCTCCGGCAAAGCAGCTGGTCGCGTGGCAGCCGATGAAGCGGAGCGGAAGCTCGAACATCTTCCCCGCCGACGACCGAGAGCAGCGTTAGTTCTCTCTCTCACACTCTCTCTCTCTCCCTCTTTCTGTTGTCTTCTCTCACTCTCTTCTCTCTTTCTCTCTCCCCTTCTCTCTCTCTTCTCTCTTTCTCTCCCTCTCTCTCTCTTCTCTCTCTCTCTCTCTCTCTCTCTCCTTCTCTCCCTCTTTCTTCATATCAATCACGTCATCCCTTTCCGTTTCGGCGCCCAAAAATCATGGATTAGTAGTGTTCGATTTCCTTCGGCATCATTCCTTGAATTCATAAGATTCCACTCTTTATCTTTCCTGCACTCTTTCTCTCTCGCGCGCGCTCCCTTTCTCTCTCCCTCTCTTTCTCTCCCTCACTCTCTCTCTCTCTTTCTCTCTCCCTCTCTTCCTATCTCTCTTTCTCTCACAGGAAAGAATGCGCCCAATATTTGCAAAGGAATGTGCTTACGCAAGTTGTTTAGGTGCCCATCAAGGCTATTATCACCCAGAAGCTGCCTTCTACTTTTCTTACCTTTCTTTCCTCTCTCTCTCTGAGTGTCTCTTTCTATCCCTTCTCTCTCTCGTATCCCTCACTCTGATTCTCTCTCTCTCTCTCTTACTAATTCCTGGCATTTCCCTTATATCGTTATCTATGCCACCCTCTTTTTCGTTTCAACCTTCTTCATGCTGTATTGAAATCTTTTGTGTCTTTGTTTGCTTCAGGATTGACGCGGCCGCTCTTTGAAGTCTTGGTATATTTTGTTAGCACCGTAATTTGTTTATCACAGATTCATACTTCTCGGTCGTACAGTAACCGCGCGCACCGAAAATATAGAAATGGTAAAATAGCGTGCCGCCAGAGTTTTGCTCTTGTCATTGATGAATTGATTAATTTCGGAAAGTAATGTAACGCCGTTGCTTGTTCTAGGGTCTATCTTTGAAAGAAAAAAAACTGTGCCGGGGAAGGAGAGTCTAAGCAGGGCTCTGAGGCCCTTCAACTTCTAGTCTAGTTTTGCCGTTCGTTCTAGTTCGATTAGAATATGCACACGGAACAAGGCAGACAGACCTGCGCCGATTTTCTAGGTGAGGGGAAATGACGAATTTCCGGGTTGTGAGCCTAGTGTGCGAGGTAGGAAGGAATATCCCCAGCTTTATCCATTATTCATGAGATTTATGTAGCCGCTCTCTCACATGTGGAGCTTTGTATTTGTTTTGTTTTGTCTTCTCTTCTTACTTTTCTCTCCGTGTCTCTATCGCAGCTTCTCTCTCTCTCTCTCTCTCTCTCTCTCTCTCTCTCTCGCTCTCTCTCTCTGTCTCTCTCTTTGTCGCTCCGTTCCTCTCTGTCCGTTTCACTATTCCTGTCTCTCTCTGTCCCTCTCTCTTTCTCTCTCTCTCTCTCTCTCTCTCTCTCTCTCTCTGTCGCACTATTCCTCTCTGTCTATCTCAATTTTCCGCTCTATCGTTTTTTGTCTGTCTCTCTCGCCCAAATGACGTCATAGTTCCCCTTTCCATAGGGTTATTCACGTTCATCCACATAGCATTTTTTGCGCCATTCAAATGATCTTGAAGGGTGGGAAAATTGAAATTAAGGTAAGGTCGAAAAGTCTAAAAATGGCCGACGGACACAAACTGTTTATCAGGAAGCGAAAGGGCGCCGAATCGCCTAGACAAATTAGATATTTTCCAAGGCAGAAATTTTGTGAATTCGCTCTCCTTCTCTCTCTCTCTCTCTCTCTTTCTCTCTCTCTCTTTCCCTCTCTCTCTCTCTCTCTCTCTCTCTTTCTTTCCTTTCTCTCTCTCTCTCTCTCTCTCTCTCTCTCTTTCTCTCGGTGCCTATCTATCTTTATTTCTCTGTAACTGCTTCTCTCTCTCTCCCTCTCTCCTTTTGTATTCTCTTGAAGTTCACCGAATATCCTCTTTGACATACAGTTTTGCCGTTCCGGCGATTGCGCTTTCATGTTAGCTTTTCGTAATCGCACGATTCAGCAGCTTGCAGCCTTTGTTAGAGAGGAGAATGGAAGGAGAGAAAGAGAGGGAAAGAGAGAGAGAAAGAGAGAGAGAGAGAGAGAGAGAGAGAGAGAGAAGAGGGAAGAGGGAAGAGAGAGGGAGAGAGAGAGAGGAGAGAGAGAAGAGGGAAGAGAGAGAGAAAGATAAAGAAAGAGAGAGAGAGAGAAGAGGGAAGAGAGAGGGAGAGAGAGAGATGAGAGAGAGAGAGATAGTGAGAGAAAAGTTACGAAAGTATGGCGCCCGATCACATAATCTTCACACCTCTGACCATGAGCAAGAGCCGTTAAACCCTCCTTACTGCGTCACTGCCTGCCCACCTCGCACTTCCGGACAGATTTCAAATCATTTTAGCACTTTTTCCTCATCCTTTTCGTCAGCCCGCTGATAAGCGGCGCATTTACATATGCACAGAAATGCTGACAATTGTTTTTTTTTAATTCCAATTTCTGACCAATAAAATGAAGAATCCTATGTGAATATATCAAGAAAACATCTAAAATAAAACACGAAGAGTTTTGGCGGGAACTTTCAAAAATTTAAATATTTGAATTTCAGTAGTTCGCGCCGTCGAGTCGCGCCTTCTCGAGGTGCTCGCGGCCGGCGAGCGACTGGGCGTCGCGCCCGCTGACGTCCTCGACGACATTCGACAGCGGAATGCGGCCGGAAACATCATCTACTGAAACACCCCCCCCCCCCAAATGGGTACCCGAACACCCACCTCCTTTCCCGAATGGGTACCCGACCAACCACAAAAGAGTACCCCACCTCCCACTCCTACCCCTCACAAAAGGGTACCCAGCACCCAGCGCCCAAATCGGTACCCGACCACCCCCGCCCCTTAGGGAGCCCTATCAGTCCCCCCACCCCCGAAAAGGGTAGACCGCCCCGCTCCCCTCATTTTACCCAATGATGGCTTGGTCACAGTTATAAGCCTTCACAGGTACTACCTTCTCCCCTATCCCATCGCCTTTTAGATCACTGTATCATCTGTTTTACAGTAGTTTTCAACTTTTCTTCTCCAAATAATGAATTGTAGACTTGTGCAAACATATAGAATATATGTATGTAATGTAAGCCTACATACATACCATATGCATATACCCAGTCAGAAAGAAAAGGTGACCAATCAGTGTGTGTGTGTGTGTGTGTGGACCTCAACTCGCGAGTACTGCTAAATGGCCCCGGTTTTCTAGATTCGTATATCTTAATGCCAGCGTCTTCTTTTTCTTGCTACGGTGTGATAAATGGATGTACTTGTTATAAACGAATCCTTTCGCGAAGTTGGAAAGCTGACAAGAGAAGTGGACTTGATGAATTACAATGATTAAACAGGTGTTAAAATTTTTTTTAAAAATATTACTTTATTGTCGCTCAACCCAAATGAAATTTGTAATGGTGTTGCTTCTCAGCATGATGATTCGCGACCATGAAGAAAATTTTCCATAATATGCATAATTTATGTAGATGGATTGTTTCTTTTAAACAATTTTTAAGCGATTCTGCCCGAAATGATGCTTTTGAGCTGCTTTATCAATCATGCACGACTCCGTGGAGTTGAATGAAGCGATCAATAATATCGCTGGGTGAAGGTGATCTTGGTGTCGGCGTAGTTGCTCCAGATGTAGATGAACATCCGCTCGCCCTCGGAGAGGTAGTACGACTCCGTCTGCTCCTTGGCGCAGAATCTGAAAAGGAACATTTGAATTTCCCTCAAATCTTGGGGATACGGTATAAACTGACTTGAATCCGGACATGCGAGTGTCCTTGGCGGTCCAGATCATGGCACCTCCGTGCATGCAATCCGGAGCCTGCAGCTTCACGTCGACGGCGCTGACGCGGACTTCGAGGTGCTTTCCGGCGGGAGCCTCAAATATTTGAATCTCTTTTGGGTGTCTAAAACCTGTGCATACCTCAATGACGTAGTAAGCTTCCTCGGGGATCATGATGGAAGATCTTCTCCGCGAGTCTCCGACAGCGATTGTCTCCGTCTTGATGGCGGTGGTCGGTGTGATGCGGCGGAACTTGGGGTCCTACAAGAAAAGTATTCTTGATAGGGCATTCTATGACCCGAACAACCTGGAAATAGGAAAAGACTTACCACTTGGTTGCAAGTGGGGCCGGCGTATCCGGTGGGGCACTTGCACTGGCGGCAGTTCTTGACGTCCTGGACACCTCCGTTCTGGCAGCTCACCGTGACTCCGCGGCAGTTGGCCTCTGCAGTGGGGATGACTCCTTCCAGGTTACTATATTCTACAAACTTATGTTAAAGTAGTAAACGAACCAAAGCATCCGTAGTACTTGTTGATGAGGAGCACATCGTAGAATGTGGGCAGGTGGTTGTTCATCGAGAATTGGTAGCGCTTGTCGGTGGCCACCAGGGTCGGGTAGTTCCAGTTGGTGGTGAAACTTTAAGTATTTGCTTTCACTCATTTCTTACAAATTAGCGCCCATTCTAATGGTAAAATATGTAGTTACCTGTAGGGGTGGTAGTGCATGTTGCTAGAGTATTCGTAAGGAACACCAAAGTTGTCCAGCTCTCCGTTGGGGCCCATGTCGAAGTTATGAGCCTGGCCTCCCTAAACGATACGAGTAGGTAGTAAACGAGTATTCGTGTCGGTGATATAAACCCACTTGGATGTACTGCTTGTTGATGATGACGTAACGATCGCGGTCATGACGGGATTGCGTGTGGTAGAGACCGAGGGTGTGGCCGAGTTCGTGAGTCACGATTCCGGGCTAAAGAAACCAGAATTGTATATCTCCACTATACTTCTTTGATTCGAGCAAGCAGAATATATACATAGAAGAAGCACAGAGCTTCTATTGATGAATACTTACATAAGTGCATCCCTGTCCGATCGAGACATCCTGCGACTGCTGGAGGCGGCCAATCCACGAGTAGCAGCCATTGCCGTTGATGAAGCGGATTCTCTGAGTTCCAGCGGCGCCCTCCTGCAGGTGAAAATTTATTTTAGTTTTCAAGGAGTCATTAGCCACTCAAGAGGGGCTTATTAAGATCATGTTTATAGCTACCACGTTTGAATCCAAACCTGGAAGCGGACGCATGTGTTGTCCTGCCAGAACTTGATAGCTGCGCGGATTGAAGGAATGCCGTCGGCAGCTGCAATGACGCATTTTAAACATGACTACATAGTATTCATTAGATCTCCTCTTTAAAAATAAAATGAATTATAATTACAGAACAGTCCATCCATTTATAATCAATATTTCCCTACGGTAGCTGGGGTCGAAGGAGAAGGGAATGACGGTGTTGGCGCCCCAGATGTTGCTCGGGAATCGGCTCGGCTTCCATGCCTGGCGACGGGCACGGGAGGTCATGTTGCGTGGGTCGATGACGTCGAGGGCCGCCAGCTGCTCCCTGCAGATAAGGAGGTGATTAAGCTAGAGATATGGCTGATCACTTCGGATATCCTTGTATGACTCATCCACTCACTGGGTCAGGAGGATGTCTCCTTCGTAGAAATCAGAGGAAAGACGGCTGCGCTCGTTGACATCCACGAAGTCGTCATCCATTGAGTTCGGCTTGAATCCTCGCTCCGTGATTTCCTGAACAGATCTCAAATTTACTACTATACCATGTAATTCATTATATTTATTTAAATCCAAAATATCGATTTCATCTATTTAATTTCCATGTTTCAGCCAACCTCGAGTCTCTCGGTCAGCATCTTCTGTCGTTCCTCGTCGTTGTCCTCGAGCTTGGCAAGCATCTTTCCTTCGAGCTCCGCCAGCTTCTCTTTGTACTCTGGCAGCGACACGTGCTTGGCGATCTCCGCCTAAGTTCATTGAACATAGCATTGTTGCAGACTTGAGTTATAAGAAATTGCTATTGTATTAATTTAGTCGTTCATTAAAATTAGTCCGTGGACAATTCGTTACACAAGTTGCACGAACCTCTTCGGAAGAGATGTCCTCGGCATACGCGCCGCAGAGCAGCAGCGAGGTCAGAAGGAGGTAGATCATCCTCAAATAATTAGAAGCAATTATATGTGTTTTAAAATATTTAATTGAAGGATGAAATAAAATGTTGCAAAAGGACATTATTAGTGGAAATCACTAGAGCAAAAGGTGAGGAAAAAGGAAACCTTGGCTGGATGGGTAGGTCGGGAGTGCGGCCTACTGAAGTGCCGATTCATCGTCGCCGAACACTTTTATACCTGGCCGTTCGTTGCTTGTTCAGCTGCCGTGTACTGGCGGGCGCAGGCCTTCCCTTCGGGAAGGAAGTCCGATGCTGCTTTTCTTTTTCGAATCATGAAGGAAAGCCGCACATTCATTTAGAGATGAGAGAATAGCTTCCAAAAGGTGCCCCTCATTTCCCAAAAGTCTCATGTAAACAGCTGCCATGCCTTTTGTCGAACACGCCGCAGCATCACATGGGCTGCGAAGTACAGCATCACATTTAGTGCGACGTACAGCAGCTCCGATTCGGAAGACAAACAGACATCAATGTTTCGCGGAACATTTGTTCACTTCATAAATGATCTAATGACCTCCTCATTGAGTGATATCTGAGAGCATCATATAAAATCATTATAAGTTCTTCTAATGAAATCTTTGTAGGCTCCCTTGGGCGTGAGCCTCTTCTCAACTCGAAGAAAACAAGGGCGTCACTTTCTCTGTTCGAAGCTTTCCGAATCTCGTATATTTTAGAGAAGCGAGTTTGAGAAATTCGCAAGAGCATCTGAACTTGCACTAACAGTTGCACTAGGGCGTATCATTGATAGCAGAACACCCGACAAGTAACTATTTGTTTGCATAAGATGAGATAGGCCGCTTGACGAGCGTAGATATGTCGAGCTTTTTTCAGCTCATCCATCTTCCCTCTCAATAAGCATTTCGAGCTCGAAATGTCATTTTCGCTGTCGCACTGACATCTGAAACAACAAGCGGTGATCAGTATAAAAGTGTTCGGCGACGATGAATCGGCACTTCAGTAGGCCGCACTCCCGACCTACCCATCCAGCCAAGGTTTCTTTCTTCTTCTTCTTCCTTTTTATTGCTTTTTTCACCTTTGCTCTAGTGATTTTCCCAATAACAATGTCATTCACATTTTATTAACTTTTTATCATTCGATATTAAAAGACAGAATACATTCTACTTCATTGAGGATGATTTACCTCCTTCTGACCTCGCTGCTGCTCTGCGGCGCGTATGCCGAGGACATCTCTTCCGAAGAGGTTCGTGCAACTTGTGTAACGAATTGTCCACGGACTAATTTTAATGAACGACTAGATTAATACAGCAGGTTCTTATAACTCAAGTCTGCAACAATGCTATGTTCAATGAACTTAGGCGGAGATCGCCAAGCACGTGTCGCTGCCAGAGTACAAAGAGAAGCTGGCGGAGCTCGAAGGAAAGATGCTTGCCAAGCTCGAGGACAACGACGAGGAACGACAGAAGATGCTGACCGAGAGACTCGAGGTTGGCTGAAACATGGAAATTAAATAGATGAAATCGATATTTTGGATTTAAATAAATATAATGAATTACATGGTATAGTAGTAAATTTGAGATCTGTTCAGGAAATCACGGAGCGAGGATTCAAGCCGAACTCAATGGATGACGACTTCGTGGATGTCAACGAGCGCAGCCGTCTTTCCTCTGATTTCTACGAAGGAGACATCCTCCTGACCCAGTGAGTGGATGAGTCATACAAGGATATCCGAAGTGATCAGCCATATCTCTAGCTTAATCACCTCCTTATCTGCAGGGAGCAGCTGGCGGCCCTCGACGTCATCGACCCACGCAACATGACCTCCCGTGCCCGTCGCCAGGCATGGAAGCCGAGCCGATTCCCGAGCAACATCTGGGGCGCCAACACCGTCATTCCCTTCTCCTTCGACCCCAGCTACCGTAGGGAAATATTGATTATAAATGGATGGACTGTTCTGTAATTATAATTCATTTTATTTTTAAAGAGGAGATCTAATGAATACTATGTAGTCATGTTTAAAATGCGTCATTGCAGCTGCCGACGGCATTCCTTCAATCCGCGCAGCTATCAAGTTCTGGCAGGACAACACATGCGTCCGCTTCCAGGTTTGGATTCAAACGTGGTAGCTATAAACATGATCTTAATAAGCCCCTCTTGAGTGGCTAATGACTCCTTGAAAACTAAAATAAATTTTCACCTGCAGGAGGGCGCCGCTGGAACTCAGAGAATCCGCTTCATCAACGGCAATGGCTGCTACTCGTGGATTGGCCGCCTCCAGCAGTCGCAGGATGTCTCGATCGGACAGGGATGCACTTATGTAAGTATTCATCAATAGAAGCTCTGTGCTTCTTCTATGTATATATTCTGCTTGCTCGAATCAAAGAAGTATAGTGGAGATATACAATTCTGGTTTCTCTAGCCCGGAATCGTGACTCACGAACTCGGCCACACCCTCGGTCTCTACCACACGCAATCCCGTCATGACCGCGATCGTTACGTCATCATCAACAAGCAGTACATCCAAGTGGGTTTATATCACCGACACGAATACTCGTTTACTACCTACTCGTATCGTTTAGGGAGGCCAGGCTCATAACTTCGACATGGGCCCCAACGGAGAGCTGGACAACTTTGGTGTTCCTTACGAATACTCTAGCAACATGCACTACCACCCCTACAGGTAACTACATATTTTACCATTAGAATGGGCGCTAATTTGTAAGAAATGAGTGAAAGCAAATACTTAAAGTTTCACCACCAACTGGAACTACCCGACCCTGGTGGCCACCGACAAGCGCTACCAATTCTCGATGAACAACCACCTGCCCACATTCTACGATGTGCTCCTCATCAACAAGTACTACGGATGCTTTGGTTCGTTTACTACTTTAACATAAGTTTGTAGAATATAGTAACCTGGAAGGAGTCATCCCCACTGCAGAGGCCAACTGCCGCGGAGTCACGGTGAGCTGCCAGAACGGAGGTGTCCAGGACGTCAAGAACTGCCGCCAGTGCAAGTGCCCCACCGGATACGCCGGCCCCACTTGCAACCAAGTGGTAAGTCTTTTCCTATTTCCAGGTTGTTCGGGTCATAGAATGCCCTATCAAGAATACTTTTCTTGTAGGACCCCAAGTTCCGCCGCATCACACCGACCACCGCCATCAAGACGGAGACAATCGCTGTCGGAGACTCGCGGAGAAGATCTTCCATCATGATCCCCGAGGAAGCTTACTACGTCATTGAGGTATGCACAGGTTTTAGACACCCAAAAGAGATTCAAATATTTGAGGCTCCCGCCGGAAAGCACCTCGAAGTCCGCGTCAGCGCCGTCGACGTGAAGCTGCAGGCTCCGGATTGCATGCACGGAGGTGCCATGATCTGGACCGCCAAGGACACTCGCATGTCCGGATTCAAGTCAGTTTATACCGTATCCCCAAGATTTGAGGGAAATTCAAATGTTCCTTTTCAGATTCTGCGCCAAGGAGCAGACGGAGTCGTACTACCTCTCCGAGGGCGAGCGGATGTTCATCTACATCTGGAGCAACTACGCCGACACCAAGATCACCTTCACCCAGCGATATTATTGATCGCTTCATTCAACTCCACGGAGTCGTGCATGATTGATAAAGCAGCTCAAAAGCATCATTTCGGGCCGAATTTGTACAATCATTTAAAAATACAAATAACCTTCGCGAATTCTGAACAATTAAAACCCATCCACCATGCCAACTTCCTTCAAAATGAATGTTTTCTCGAAGTACTTGCGGTTTTCTTGTCAGCCTAAAATGGCTAGCGATTTCCGGACTCTTTCCAGTTTATGCCGACTATCATTGTTTTTTTTCCATCTGTCAAGCTAACTAAATAAGCCAAAGAAGTGAGCGCTCTTGCGTATTTGAGAGAAAGCAATGGATGCCGTGTCACTGTTGTGTTTCTCGAAGAGCTCAGAAGACATTGGAGATGAATAAAGGATACTTTATGCATACATACATACATACATACTTATCGGTCATTATAAGAAACCGTTGAATCTCCATCATTGAAAGAAAAAAAACTACAGCATAATCAATAGAAACTGTTGAATCATTAGCATGCAAGCGATGCTCCCCCCCATCTCCATTTTTTTTAAAGTGCACGCCGACCACCGTGGTCGAGAGCATTCGAGAGTTCTCGCGTCCTTTGGATGACGTCATGACATTAGATCTGAAATGTAGTCCAGTAAACATCAATGCAATTAACCAACGACATTTCTTAAAAAGCGAGGGCCTGAAAGTCTGCTCAGTGCTATACGGCCCCTACGTGTTTTGGGGCCGTAAAGTACAGAGTAATCAGTATTATGGTAGATTTAAAGGCCCCTTGAAGTGTCTCATGCAATCGATACTTACGAGAAATATGCTATACTTCTAATTTTTTTTTAGACAAATGGGACAAAAAGATTAGTTAATGAAAGAGTTGCACGAGAGAATTCAGCGACAAGTAATGTAATGCTCTCGATCTCACACAAATCTTTGGATCCACCTGAAGAGGATACTGTAACCTCAGCGTTGCGTCATTCTCTTGTCTGATTCCGACAAGACGACATATCGAGCGCATCAGACGACATCTGATCTAAACTCCTTTTTTCTATCTGACGACAAATGGGATATCGAGAACCAAATGTTGAAATTTTTATTGAAACAGAGCAATATATATAGACCGGATAAATGAGAGAGATTAAAGGAGCCATAATATAGAAATATTGTGGAGGAGTAACTAAGATAAAGACGACAAGAGAGAGAGAGAGAGAGACTGAGAGAGACTGAGAGAGATGAAGAGAGAGAGAGAGACTGAGAGACTGAGAGAGATGAAGAGAGAGAGAGACTGAGAGAGATGAAGAGAGAGAGACTGAGAGAGATGAAGAGAGAGTGAGAGACTGAGAAAGATGAAGAGAGAGAGAGAGACTGAGAAAGATGAAGAGAGAGAGAGAGAGAGAGAGAAACCTTTTCTTGGAAGACGAACATGAGCACCGGGTTCGTGAGAGTGTTGGCGGTCGAGCAGAGCATGAGCAGGCTGGAGGAAGTGAGCACATCGAAGAAGTGGTCCGCGTAGTAGAAGCACATCTCGGAGGCATACTGGAGCAGCGAGATCAGAGTGAACTGGACGGCCTGGAAAGAGAGAGAGAGAAAGAGAGAGAGAGAGAGAGAGAGAGAGAGGAAGGAGAGAGAGAGAGAGAGAAAGAGACGAAGATAAGAGACAGTGGTGGGTGAAGAGAGAAATAAAAGAAGATGTGAGGCAGAGAGAGAAAGGTAGAGAAGAACGAGAAAGTGGGAGAGATGCAGGGGAGGGGGGGGAGTAGTGTCAGAATGACGAAAATTATAGTGAACTGAGAACGTGGGAAAAAAGGACGAAAATGATAGGGAGCTGGGAACGTGAGGAAAAAGTTTTCCTAGACTTCTGGCATCTCCAGCTAGCATTGTCATTAGGGATACAGAAGTTGACATTTAAATTAGAGTATATGTAGGTACGAAAGAGTAACTAAGATAAAGACGACGAGAGCGAGCGAGCGAGCGAGAGAGAGAGAGAGAGAGAAGGACGATGAAAGAGAGAAAGAGAAAGAGAGAAAAAGAGAGAGCGCAAGAGAGAAAGCGAGAGAGAGAGAGAGAGAGAGAGAGAGAGATCGAGTTCCGACATACAAAAAAGATCTCCGTCGTGTATCTGCCTGTCGCGTCGCCGACACGCGCACGATGCCTGAGCAGCGCGACGAAGACGGCCGCGTAAGCGCCAAGCACGACAGCAGGCAGCGTCCAGCCGAGGGCGCGCAGCATGAAACCGTAGACGCCGCACGCACTGGAAAGAGGGGGGGGGGTTAATGGACTTGAATTTGGGGAGGGGGGGGGGGTCAATGCACTTGAATTGGGGGGGGGGGGGGTTCAACGAACTTGAAAGGGGGGGGGGGGTCCTTCCTTCTTTAGATAAACTCATATTTGACTTTTTCCATGTTAATCACAATCGCTTCACTTCCAAAAGAACCCTATCGTGACATGAAACAATTAGGTATGTACAGTTGACTTTCATGAACGAAACGCATGAAAAACGACCCCTTCCACAGAAAAATCTTTGTAGGATATCCATATTCGATTTTTAGACATTAAAAGGTGGCCTTAATTGAATAGATAGCAAGTCCTCTCGTTTTACCGCCTCAATGCTATTCTTTACTACATATGTATATAAGACAGTGTGAATTAAAAAGTTTGGTTTTTCTCTGCAATTTTCAGTTTTGCTGTTATTTTTGGCAAGCAAATTTGCCAGTTTTCAAACCCAGTTATTATGCCATGGCAATTTGTATGATTGTCAAGAATGTCATCAATGTTTATTCCTCATTATTCATCATGCCAAAATCAACAGCTGTCTAAAATGGCGAAAACAGCCTAACCGAAAAACAAACGAGTCAAAAGTGGCGAGGCAAAATTTTACAAGTGTTAAAAGAATATGGCACAGAAAATGGTCGAAAAATTTGTCACATCTTCTCGAGGAGGAGTGGGCCTTTTTGCCAAAAAAGCAGCTGATAAATCTGCCAAGATTACCAGCCAGAATTGATCAACTGCTAAGTTTGCCAAGCCAAAAAAATAGTGTGAAAAATTTGCCAAATCAGCTTGCCAATTTTGACGGCTAGCAGAAATGGCATGGCAGTTTAAACAGGTGTCAAAAAAGTCCGGCAAATTTTATGGCTATCAAAATTGGCAAGGCATTTTTTACGGTTGTCAAAAATGGCTCGCCAATTTCAACGACCGTCAAATTTGGCCAAGGTTGAAATTTCAATATCGAACCAATTAAAACATAGTGTAAGAAAAATGGAGTACGGAAAAGCAGAAAATTAATGGAATTATAATGATAACTATATAAAAATCGGTTAAAAGCAATAAGTGGACTTGTGAATTATATAACGGACAAACATGCATTCAAAGTGAATCCTCTTATCAACTGATTTCAAGCCTTTTTGAATCGGTCTCCGTTGGTCTTCTTCCTCCTCCCCATCTTCCAAAGTTGCTGGAAATGTCGCGTATCCGCTCCTGTATGCTCTTGACTGCGCCTGGAATGACGTTGCCATCTCCGCTCAGCAGCACAACGCGGTCAGTCGACATCGGAGAGCAGTGACCACAAGACCTGCAAATCTCCTTCATTATTCTTCATTCACATTTTGTGTCCGTTCTTCTTCTTTTACGTTAGAACCCTAGCATCCGTTCTAGGGCGCATACGTTCTTTTTCTCACATACTTTAGCTTTCTTAGCCGTTTTAACTCACCACTCATCTCTCTAATTTAGACTTTCCTAACCCCTTTTCTCTCTCTCTCTCTCTTTCAACCCATTCAATAATCACCCTTCTACCCTAGTCCCTTTCCACCAACCCCCTAGTACTGCACAGTGTCTTCACCTAAATGTTCCGGGCTTTCGGCCCAGGGGTTACCACGCTGTCTTTCGTCAAACCTATTTCAGCAACGCAGATAAGGAAAGAGCGACTAAAGAAGCTAGAGAAGGGAGTGGAGGAGAGGTGGGGTACACTGTTACAGACAAGGAGGGGAGGGGAGAGAGAAGGAGCTTTCCGGGGGCCCCAAACACAATCTATTTCTCCAAGTATATATTCCATGCTCTATTTTTTTCCCATCTTGCTCTAACCTTGATGTTGGCCCTGGTGGACTCGCGAAGCACATCAATCTTCGATCCGTCCAATGAGTGCTCCGGCGTGCGACTGGTGCACGAGCAGCATGACTTCTGCTTGCCGCCGTCGCAACAGTCACGGCGCGTCGTTCCCTGAGACATATAATTTCATATGTTTTCCTACACTAGTATTGGTAAATTACATTTTATTAATACACCTTTCCTTTACTTCCTACAAAAATTTGCTGCATTTTTATGTCCTCGGAAAAAAGAGATTGATAAAAAGAAACACCAAGAGCATAGTCTGCAAGGCTCAGGAAGCACAACATCACACCCTTAAAGAAGCCTTCCATTCACAACGACCATAATTAGTGAGGCAATATGCTCAAGGATTACGTAGAGTCAATGATGGTGAGTGCACCAAAAAGCTACCGTATCAAAAGATATAACAAAAGCAATTGACTTATATTTCCAATAAAACACCCACATAAGATGGTTAGCTAAAAAGTAATTCAGTAAACTATAACAGTATCCTTTCTTCCATATCAACAGTACAGTAACCTACTCATTCAAAACCTGTTTAACAAGTAGTGCTGAAGAACGTCGGCGCATGCGCCGTGTTGCACCCCCCCCCCCCCCTGGCCTGCTCAGAAGCATCTTATTTTTTGTTTGCAAAAAGGCATTTTCTCCCAATAAATGTGATTTTTGCCCGAAAAAAGTTTTTGGCTTTACACCCCTCCGGCCTGGAGTCATGCACCTGGCTTTGTTCAGCACTACTCCGTCATTAACCTTCTAAAAGCATATTCCCAATTTTTTTTGAAAGATATTCCCAATAAAACACATTCTCAACGGAATCTTTAAATAAAGATTGCCTTGATTTAACCTGAAATACAAAAAAAACAAATAGTTAAGCAAACTAATATCCCAACATTTACAACGTGCCTTAAATAAGGGAAAAAACGCTGCTTTCAAACTAAATCAAACACCCACAATCACAATATCCCACGTTAGGATATTCAGACGCAAAAAAAACACAATATTAGAACAAATTCACCATTTTCCTTTCACATATGAACAAACTGACAACAAGTTATGGTTGCCATAATGAAAAAAAAAATTAAACTAATTTAAAAAAAAGGTAGAATATCCAACCGTTGATTTAATTAATGAACAATAAAAAAGATAAACCGAGAATTTCACTCGATTTCCCATAATTCAATATCCCTAACCGAAAAAGGAAAAGAAAAGTTTCGCTCAGACATTAATCGGTTAAAAGGAAAATCATGTTAAAACTATTCCCAAAAGATAAATGCACTACCAAATGAATCTTTAAGAAAGATTACCTTGATTTTATCCTTAAAAAAACAGCTGGATTTTAGTCCTATGTGAAACCAAGTTTAAAAAAGATCAAAATACCTACCCCGTTTAAAAACAAAACTAAACACCTGTAATATTAGACAAATAAAAATAAAGCCAGAAGGTGATGTCTAACATAGGAGGGGAAGTCGCGCCCCTAGGCGCCGGCCGATCAGTCCTACGGTGGCTTCCGCGTAGTCGCCACTACAAAAAAAGTTTAAGTTGAATCGAATATCATCAAAAAAGGATAAAAGAAAAAAAAATCATTCGATTTCCCACTATACAATACGCATACTCGATCTTAGAAAAGGAAAGCCAAAGTATCAGCTAATGGAAAAACAATCTGAAAGCTATTCCCAAAAAGAATGCATTCTCGAATGAGTCGTTTAGAAAGGTTGCCTTGATTTTTATTCTAAAACAACTACTGGAATTCATTCCAATGAAAAACAAACATAAATAAGAACAAAATGACTACGCCATTTTTAAGTAAAACAAAACACTTCGAATATCCCACAGTTAAACAAATAAAAATAAACCTAAAAAGTAATTTCTAACCGTTAGAGACGGCATCGACTCTGCCGTCCATGGGCGCCGGCGGACGCGCGCTCCGGCGCCATCCGAGTAGTTGCCGCCCTGGTGCTTCATTTCGATGCCATTGCGAGGATGGCGGTACTACAATCGAAAGAAAAACAGAGAAGCAAATATTCATCGTCATACATTAAATAAATGGAAAGAAAACCTAACAGCAATCCACGAAAACAAAAGCCACAGCTTTACCGAGGAATTTCGAAAAAAGCGACAGTTAATTTTTTGCACTTTGCACGATGCAGTACGGCGCACCTAATGACATGGTGACTAATTGCCCGGCTACCATTATTAATTATTTGCGTAATTTTAAATCACGTGAACCCTGCAAAAATTTAAAAATACGTATAAATAATGAAATATGGTCTAATGTACCCTGTAATTCATCACTCCGTAATTACGTGCACTGTGCAGTATGCACCTTGCAAAATATTAACTGCACGCGTTGCGGTCGCGTCGCTGCTTTAATAAATGGCAAATGAAGCTCATTCAATGCTCCGTGTTCATGTTATTGTTTATTCTTTTTGTTTTTTCTCGACCTGTTATTTATGTGATAACTGTACACTTTAAGTGACGTTAGATGCTTGGCGCCCCCTCCCCTACCGATATGGACGCCGCGACATCCTGGCACGACCAGCCCGAGGCACCACTTTGAGGTTTTGGCATTCTCATTGATATTTGTTTTGATTTATATGCGTTCATTTTATGATTTATAATTAGGTCTATCCCCGGGCAAAAGTTGAGATTATTTTGGGTGCTATCCTAGTTAGGAGGGGCATAATTTGTCCTTGTTTATTTTGAACTGATTTCTTTATTTACACGTAGCCGAAGCTTTGCCCGCGGAATGCAAATCTGCATTGAACTGCCTCGAATTCGATTATAATTGGCACTTTACAGCGTAATATGACGAAAACTGGCAAAATTACGCAATAATGGCTAAATTCTTGAAAAATCAGTGCAAAGGTAACTTAATAGTTGTATTAGATGTCAACTCTACGTTCCGCTTGACAAATAAGCACCACTGATAGCCATCTTTCATGGGAAAATAGACAGAAAAAAGGTTCCCGCAAATTCGGATAACTTCCACGGAGGAAATTTATGGCAAGTTCCGCTGCAATTAACACGCGGAGGGCTTTTCTGTGCGGGGAAGACCAATATCAGATTAAATTCATATCGTGATGAGTTACGGTATGTATACGGTATATGGCCTTTTTGCTCCAAACTAGATGTAATTCATTTCGTTTTTGTTATTTTTAATGGAGAACACGAATTTACTGATAATTTTTCTCGTTTAATTTATTTCAAACAAAGCAGCAATGGTATGGTATATACGCTGTTTGGAGCAACAAGGCCATATACCGTATACTTACCGTAACTCTTAAAATAACACGATGAGAAATCACGGGCACACCTTTTATGAGCTTTTCCTAACATTAAATAGTATTCTTGTTTCAGAATTCTTTCATAATATCCCCTTTCATTGACAGGAAGGCATGCGTGTCAGCGTCGACCTGAACAAGTACCAGATCCATCTGCTCCTCCCTTTCAAGAGTGAGCCTACCGTCACATGATGTTCGTAAGCAAATTATTGTCATGGTTTTACGGTTTTATTCAGATTTTCTTTACATTGAGTCCACTCTTGTTGAAAATTCCTTTTAAAAATAGTAAATAATGGAACTTTTCTATTCATATTTCAGCAAGAAACGACTGTCTTGCTCGAAAGTCAAGCTGCCTCGCTGCTCGAATCGTGGCCTCGAAGGCATGGACGTGTAGTGGGAGTGCCGCCGGAGATGGATGACCGAGGCCAGTTTGAACAGGTTCTGCTTTATTATTGTTTTCCTCTTGTCTATTATGATTTCTATTTTTCTAAGTTAAATCGATTTGATATTTTCTAGGGTTAGATTCTTTCATTAATTTGCACTTGTTGGCCAATAGTTTTTATTGTGTCTGTTTTTCCAAAAGTAATTGTTATGTAAATGAAAGAGAATCTAGCTCAGGAGGTGCCGCCGGTCGTCGCCGTGCTTTCTTTGGTTTCGACGTCGATGATGGTTCTGGCAGCGGCGGACCTGGCTACGGCCCTCCTCCTTCGTGAGTCTTGCGTGGCCAGGGATTCTCAATGATCAAGTCACATGAGGACATGCATCTCTCAGCTGGAACAGTTTTTCCAGTGATGATGGCCATTCGAGTGGCTAGTATGTTAACCTTGCTAGCGTTTATGAACTGACTTTTAGAATGTTGTAAAGACTTATATAATATCCATTTATGCATACCTTATTGTAGAAGCAGTCTTCATTCATAACTGATCTAAATAGTTTTTTTTTATTGTTTCCTATTTGTTATATTAGGATGCATGTGTGAATTTAGTGATCTGAGGACAGCTAAATGCTATTTTAATAGGAATATTTCGTCATGAGCCTTGTTTGGGGTCAAAAAAATGATTTGCCTTTTTTAACGGCCGTCAAAACGGCCATCCATTATTTACAGCCGTTAAAATTGGCTTGCCACTTTTGAAGGGTCAAAAATTTGGCTTGCCATTTTTGATGCCCGCTGAATTTGCCAAGTTGCCATTTTTGACGGCTGTCAAAATTGCCAAGTTGCTCGGCCGACAGCCGCTTCCTCGTGGCACGTTTAACAGCTGTTAAAAATGTCAAATCCTTTTGCCAATTCTGATAGCTGTTTATTTTGGCTGTGACATTTTTTATAAGTGAAGAATTTGCCAAAACCCTTGAAATTTTGAACATATGCAAATTGCGCCATGAAAAATTTGGAGGCCATCAAATTTGGCATGCTATGAATCCACGTTTAAAGACCTCTATTTTTGCCACGCCAAATTGTTGTCCTGTTAAATATGCCGAAGCCGGGTTGTCAATAATTAGGGCACATTTCTGTGGCTCAGCCATTTTCTTCGCTTGTACATTGTGCCCGTCATTTTATTAACCGTCTTATTTGTCATGACAAGTTTGAATCAATGAATAAAATACTGCCACATTCGCTTGTGTGTTTTACCTGCCAAATTTGGCAAAAATAACAGCTTAATCGAAAAAATTCAGAGAAAAACCAAACTTTTTAATTCACACTGTCTTATATGCATGATCTCGGATTGATTTCATGTCATTAATTTATTCTTTCTTTTTCACTGTTAAACTTCTTTTTACCACGACTCCCTTCGGTGTGCGTAAATAAAGTATGAAGTATATGAATTCCACTGACGAGCACGCGTACGTGTAGCGCAGCGTCACCGGATTCACCCGCTTGCGGCAACCGAGCAGCGACGAGTGCACGACGACGACACCGGCGACTGTCCACGGCGCAGCGACCGCCGCAAAATGCGCACGCTCGCGCACGCCGGCGTACATCTGTGCAATGTTGAGGAATACCCGGCGATTCTAGGGTGCGGATTGCAGATTTGACTTTCTCGCACCCTAGAATCTCCGGGTATTTGACTTGGGATATAAAAATCAACACCTTCGACATAAAGAAGCGACAGAACCGATCGAGAGCGATGACGGTTGTGATGTATTGGCCAGTCTCAAAGTGAGTGCAATTGAATTTCAACCAAAAATTCACAGAAGCTTAGCCAATTGGTTGCGACGCAAGACTGCGATGCGTATGACCAGGGTTCGATGCCCCGACCTGGTAAAAGAAGGAGTCTGGCGTCGCGAGCGCGATCAGCACGACGTCGTCATATTGGACGCCAAAGAGCGCAATTGGCAAGAAGGCGATCAGCTCTTCGCAATTGAATACTGCAAAGAATTCTTTGAAATTTTTTGAGATCTAATTATGGAGTCTATCATTTTGTTTTGTCTGTATATTCATTGTAATAATTATTTATTGCAATACAGAAATAGTTTAATTTGTAATACAGAAATTTGTAAACTTGTAATACGTTGTAATAAAGATAATCATGAAGTTAATAACGTACAGATGCTGCAGAGCGCGAGGCTGATGAGGTGATGCCTGAAGCGACGCTCGATCGACGTCTCCGTGCTGTGCAGGACGTAGAGGAGAAGAGCGTTCGCGAGCACGCCGACGACGGCGAGAGCGCCGACCGGCAAGCCGATCGCCAGTCTGGAGACAAAGGCAAAGTGAGAGAAAGTGGGGAAAAGTATATGAAGTATCTCTTGTATGTTACGTATGTGTATCTCCTTTTTTTATATATTCACATATGACGCGATTTGCGAGAAAATCCAAAAGAAGCTTAGTGTAATGGGGCCCCTGATATTTCGATTCTCTCGCAAATCGCGTCATATATGTATACACATATACATACATACGAGAGATACTGCTTCCGATGTTTACAAAAGCCATCTAGAAGAGTGAGAGTTGTAAGAAAGCGACCGAGCCAAACAGCTCATGGCCCTATCCCACTAGGCTGTTGGCGCCATTTTTTGCGAACAAAAAAAAACATCGGAAAAGAGCGAGCCAGAGAACGCAATACCCTACCATACATATGTATATACAAACCGTATTCATCGCGCTATCATTGATTTTATCATGAGATGTGAAGTCAAACTTTCAATGATATTCACCCCAGTGGTATTGTTGAATTCGGAATAAGAAATGGTATATGTGTCCTTTTCCTGTGTGCACACACACCTGTCAGCAATCGTAGGGTCACTTCTGCCTGCGCGTAAACAAGCCAGCACTGCGGCGTCTTCCGTCATGCCTATCCGAAGGCTGAGACAAATGGTAGACAGAGAAGCGTGGTCGGCAGAGACTTCTAAGTAAGCTCACTCAATCCGTAGATGAATCCGTAACCCTGCTGAATATCCGTAGACCTCAGCTGATCTGTCCGATATTGCCACGTCCCATCTATTGTAAGTTATTATGATAATGTAATCAGACAGTAAAACTGAGCGGAAGAAAAGTGCTGAAAATTACACGGACAATGCTTTGAAGCAAGCAATTTTTCAGGTTGTCTGATACCAAACACATACATATGTATGTACATATATGAGTCTAGAGACTTACTGCCGGGGTGAAAGAGACAGAGGAAAAGTTATGTGTAAGTGGCAATTATGTAGGCGTGCGCGCGCGTTTCTCACCCATTTACAAGCATGCATATTTGTATATGGAAGACAGCGAAAAATGATTAGGGAGGGACACGAATTCAAGTGACTTATTTCGCCAACAGTCGAAATTACAAACTATCTACGTACATATGTACTTATCATAGGTACGTATATATGTACATACATACATATGTACGTAAGCACCACCACTTAAATTAATCTTTATCTACTTCCTTGTTGCTGTATTATTTCCTTTTCTAATGGGCTAGCCCTGAAGCAGCCTTATTACATCAGCTCATGGTAACAAGTTTATACTTTTCCTAACGTATTTTATTCGAAACGTGTTTCATGCCTGCTGATAAAGATAACGATAAAGATAAAGATAAAGATAAAGATAAAGATAAAGATAAAGATAAAGATAAAGATAAAGATAAAGATAAAGATAAAGATAAAGATAAAGATAAAGATAGAGATAAAGATAAAGATAAAGATAAAGATAAAAATAAAGGTAAAGATAAAGATAAAGATAAAGATAAAATCTTGCTAATTTTCCGCGGAACATAGTGCAAGAGTCAATTCTAGGAAGGAAAGACGTAGACAAGTATTCTTATGGCCAAAGTCAAAGGGCGTCGTAAAAAGTAATCTAGTATTAGCGGGCAAAAAAAAACCAATGGTGACGACACGCGTACGAATGGAGAATTTAGCGTGTCAACGAACTCATTGTGCGACACAACTTTTGCATGCACAATTATGTTCATAATTGTAAGTTCGACAGCTCCACTCCATATGGCGCAATTTCGACACAGTGAGGATATGTATGTATGAATTTTTTTTGGCCTTTTTATCATTTCATTAGAAATAAGAACAATAAAGGGTTTATATCTGAAGAACACAATAAAAAACACTGTCACAATTTCATTTCCAAAGTGTCACTTTTCTGTGATTGTGGCTAATAATGCCGATGAAAGAACAGGGTGCTGACAATGAGATGTCTCTGCGTCTCTCGCACGGCCATGCACTCTCGTCTTTCTCTTCTTCTCTTCATGCGTATGTGTATGCTAATATGGCTATATTTAGCTTAATGTCATTTTGTGCTTACATTCATACATACATTTGAATAAAACAGTCTAACAATAAGCTTACCAAAGAGATAAAGAGAAAAATATAATCAAATGAGAAAAATACTCATAGTCTGTTCGAAGAACCAATCATTTTCTCCTTCTGGAATGTATGAATGTATGTAGTAAGAAACTCGATCTCTTCCGAGAAAACATTTCATTTGCATTCACGCGAGATACATTTACAATTTGTTTTGTCAGATTTGAACTTTACAAATATGTATGTATATTGAGTACTTTTTTCCAGTAAAAAGATTACGAAAAGTGCTTTAGACTACTCATATAATATGTAATTTTCGCACATTCGAGTAGATTTGGCCGCAATGTTTTTTTCAATTTTTGCACAAAAACACTAATAATACAACGAACTATCGACCAAAACAGATAAAACATTGAAATCAAAACTCAACAAGACCCGTATTCTAGCGCAACGCTACAAGGACATTGCAAACATAGCAGGTATGAAACCAAAGAGAGAGAAAGAGAGAGAAAGAGTGATAGCGATTGATACATCGAGGAAGAGTAGAGAGAGAGAGAGAGAGAGAGAGAGAGAGAGGAGATGAGAAGACATGGGAAGGGAGAACGGATTCTCAACTCGGAGAAGACGAGACGGTCCACAATGATGTACACATGGTCCCGCTTGTCGGCCAGGTGGGCCAGTCGGGTCGGGCCGAAGGAGACATCAGCTCCAGCTAGTGCAGCTTCTTCCACGAAGGGTCATTGCAAATAGTGAGGGAGAGAGAAGTGGAGACAGAGAGAAAGAGAAAGAGAGAAGAGTAGAGAGAGAGTGAGAGAAAAAAGAGACCAAAGGGAGAAGAAGAGAAAAGAGGGAAGAAAAGAGGCCTCGGCTGTGCCATCCCTCTCCATCGGTCATGGGGAAACGGAGTCCACAAGGGTCCCAGTTCACGGCAGCTATCAGTTTCCCGCTCCCCTCCTCCAATCTTTATTGTTCAAGGCAAGTAGGGTAAGCTTGCCGATTTCCACGCATATGTATTTAATCAATTATTTGCCTTGATCTACTTGTCGTAACTGACCATGAGACTTGGTTACATTCAAACATCTTGGACAGTGAAATTTTAAGTTATCTTCCCGACTCTTTATTTCGATCTCATCGAAAAGGTGTGGCCAGCAAATGTTCCATGATGTATGTACATTGTACATAAATATAGTCGACAACTTTGAAAGACATTCGCTAAGTATATGTATATAGAAAGAATATCACAGATATATGTAGTTCAATATTGTACATGAAAGTTAGCCTTCATTGAAGGCGACATAAGAAGGTGTTGCGAAATAAAAGAATGCCGAATAAATATGGTACAATCAATGGAAAAGAAGCAACAGAAAAAATACAGTTGCTTTGGTATACTTAGCTATATATGCTACATATATGTAAGTGTAGCCAGAACAAATGGCATGCATACAGTGCAATGAGCATGAGTAAAGGAAGGGTGATTGAAGTTAGAAGTAAGACAAGAAAACTGCTCGCTTTAACAGATATTCTCAAGAAGCTACTGAAAATGTATAAAAAAAATATACAAACATTCTAACAAGTAGTCAAAAAAAAAAGTTACCAACTTGATGGAAAAAATTATCTATCTTACTTTTTTTTCCTACAAAACGAATTGAAATTACGGATCATAATAATGAATCGAAATCGCGATAAGAAATTTTTTGCTATTGCAGGTTAGAAGAAGTAAAAACCCGCCCATAGACAGGCAGTTTAGCCTTGGACCATTTTCATACAGCGAATCATTTCTGACGGTTAAATCCGTTAAATCTAATTTAGGAATATATATATGTATGTATACCCGCTAATTTGTTCTATGCTTTCGTCTCCAAGTTGGAAGAGGAGGGGGCGGCCGGCTCTGTTGTTACTATGTCCGCTGTCGACATGTACTCGACGCGTGGGCCGGTGGTGGCTCCAAAAGGTCCAGAGGGGGTACCAAAGGGCCCGGAGGGAGCACCAAATGGCCCGGAGGTGGTGCTAAAGGGCCCGGAGGTGGTGCTAAAGGGTCCGGAGATGGCCCCAAACTCTCCGGCACCGGCTAGAGCCGTCTTCGAGTAACGGCAAGAGACGTGGGCTTCGAAGAAGGCGCACGCGGCCGGGCGGAGGAGGAGAGTGGAGAGCAGCGAGACGACGAGACTCTCCGAGATGATGGCCACGTGCATCCAGACTGGAGAGAGAGAGGGAGAGAGAGAGAGGCAGAGAGAGAGAGAGAGAGATAGAGGAGAGAGAGATAGAGACAGAGAAAGATAGATAGAGACAGAGAAGGTGAGAGAAAACAGAGAAAGAGCTAGAGAATGAGAGAGAAAGAAGAGACGGAGAGAGAGAGAGAGAGAGAGAGAGAGCGAAAGGGACACACTCACAGTGCGTTGACTCGAGTGAGGGCAGCGTGTGAGAGACACATCCCATCGGAGACATCGACTCAACGATGGGATGTTGGATGCCGAAAAAGAGCAGAAAGATGTCGAGCAGCTTGAACATGAGCACGAGACGAAAAGGGCGCACTTCGTCCTTGAGATTAATCCATTTATTGCTTTGAAATAAAAATTTTTTTTATATTTTTTTTTTACATTTTTATAAGTAAAAAAATTTACTTTTATTTTTTCTATTTTCTTTGCTATTGAAAACATGTTAGTTTTCTGATGTAAAAAAAAAAGCCGGACCGAACGGAGCGAATCCTTGGTTTTCGCGCCTTTTTTCAAATTCAAACTTGGCGCCAAAAAATTTCGCACTAACCGTTTTCGCGACGGTCGCAACGATCATGTGAGCGCCGTACGCGCCGAGCAGCAGCGACGGAATGCCGAGGAGGTCGATGACTTTGAGAATGCTGAAGAGCGATAAGAGAGAGAGAGAGAGAAAGAGAGAGAGAGAGATGGAGAGGGAGGGAGAGAGTGAGAAATTAAAAGAGAAAGAGTGGGAGAGAAAAAACAGCTTGCGAGACAGCGAGAACGCGATAGATAAAGAAAAAGAGCGAGAGAGAAAGAGAGCGAGGTAGAGAGAGAAAGAGAGAAAGAAATGGAGAAAGGTAGGAAGGGAAAGAGGGAAAGAGGGCGCATCTTAATTATAAATTGAATATAAATAAATGTAGAAATTGTAAATTTGAATTTCCCGCAAATAATATAAACTACACAATTCCTACCCGAACGACGACGTCGTCAGCTCAAAGTAGATGACAAGTGAGAGAAGAGTGGCGAGGAGACGTAGGCACGGCGACTGGAGGACCATCAGTTTGAGGCGGAGGAGAGCGCTGCTGGAGAGAGAGAGAGAGAGAGAGAGAGAGAGAGAGAGATAGAGATAGAGAGAGATTGAGAGAGAGAGAGAAGCATGACGTGACTGAGATAGAGAGAGAGACAAGGCGAATAAGAGAGAAGGAGAGGGAGAAATCTGAAGAGAGAGAGAGAGAGAGAGAGAGAGAAAGAGAGAGGGAATACAGAAAAAGAAATACTGTAGCACCCAAAATGCACTCGTACCTCCTGAGCGGCACCTCCGGCAAGCACGGGCAACAGCAGCAGAGTGGCGGCGTCGCGGTCGAGAAGTGCGTGGAGGTCTCGGCCATCTTACGGACTGGAGGGGGAGGGAGGGGGTTAATGGTAATTACAGTAACGGCTATTGCAATAATGGTTGTTCTATATGAACAAAGGTCCAGCGTAAGGCGGCAACATTTAAGAAACGCGGTTTACAGTATAAAAAATTCTATCATTATTTTAGTAATGACAACACATTGTTTCCTCTTTGCTCTCACCCAGATACTCATGACCGCCGAAGAGTTCGTGCAGCAGAAGAATGACGACCCAGAAGGCGAACGAGAAATAGCGGAAGAGGAGAAAATTGGTTGCGTCATTGTAGAAATGGAATTTGAATTTGGAAAAGAGTAAGATTAGATAGGAGAAGAGAGGGCGTTCATTGGTCGGAGAGATGAAAATACGGAGAGGACATGAGGCAAAAGAGAGAAGCGATGTAGAAAGAAGATAGAGATAGAGAGATGAGAGATTGAGTGAGAAAGAGAGAGAGAGAGAGAGAGAGAGAGAAAAGAAACTAACAGAAATCCAAGCAGCTGTGTCAATGGCCCAACGCGAGGCACGTACATCGTCAGTAGTGAAAGTATCGAAATAAACTAAAAAAAACTTTAAATAAAGGAAAAAGAAAGATAAATATTTTTAAAAATAATTACAATGTTGACAAAAATTTATTTTAATAAAAACTATATACATATATATATATATATATATATATATATATATATATATATATATATATATATATATATATATTTCACCGGTGCCGTGCATGCGAGATAAGCGAGCAGGAGCCGTCTGGTCGGCTGCGGCACGTAGTCTGAGAAGGCGGGAATATTAAATTTTTTTGAATTTTGGAAAACAAATTACAATAATTAATTGTAAATCATTTTATTTTTCTCACAATTTTTTTAATTATTATAAATATCTGCTGTATAAACATAAATTATAAATAAGGAAAACAACAAATTCTTTAGTAAAATTAATTAATTTATTTATTTATTTATTAATGCTCTAACTAGTAATGTAGAAGAGATGGCATGCGGCGAGCGCCGCCGTCCCAACGCAGATCAGCGAAGCAGCGAAGAGCGCGCCCGTTGCGTGGTGCGTGAGGGCTGAAGGGAGATAATTAATTATTGATTTTATTTTACTTTTATAAATTAGACATTCTCTTCAGAAAGAAAACTTTAAAACTATTACATAAATAATTATCATAAATTTTTTTTTAAAGATCCCAACGGCAAATAAATGGTTTATGTTCGGTTTTTTTAAAGACGAATAAATTTAAA
>CALZFC010000001.1:1160000-1315000 GCA_945643635.1 Allodiplogaster sudhausi | reverse complement strand
GAGTCGTCTCTTTTGAAAGTTGGAGGAAATCTGAAGAGAGAGAGAGAGAGAGAAAGAGAGAGAGAGAGAGAAAGAGAGAGAGAGAGAGAAAGAGGAGAGAGAGAGAGAAAAATAGAGAGAGAGAGAGAACAAAACGGCGATAAGCTTATGGTTTTACTGATTTATTTGTTTACTGTTTTTCCTTAATTAATTATTAAATTGTTCAACCGGGCAATTCGTCAACGCGTGTCCGACACAATGTATCGTAATCGGTTTAACAGAATACAAAATAGTGTAAAAAAAAGTAATTCAACAAAATTCAAATAAATGTCACAAAAAAAAAAGTTTAATGAAAAATGTTTTTAATAAAACTGCTGACACAATCTCGCGCCATGTCTGCTCTCGTGGTGCTGAGCCCAATTTCACTGCAAGCTGCTTGCCCGAATCGAAAGGAACCCCCGTCGTCAGCATGGTCTTCTCGCAACACAGAATCCACTCCTGCCCATACAGCGTCGTAAACGCGACGGATATCGGGCGCGAGGGACGCTGCAAAATGTTTGTGAAGTTATTGGAAAAAGGAATATAACTGCTTGAGCTTTGGTGAATAAAAAAATATATTTAATAAAAATTTATTTTTAGTCTATTTTTCAGCGGATACATACTCTAGAATACTGTAAGACTTTTTATTATTAAAAAAAAAGCCTAATTCTAACGATACTGTATATGTGAGTGTACAGTATGCAATCGTACACTTCAATCACGTGCACGTTCGAAATTGCTACTCTGGAATACGGTAGAGATAATATTTAAAAAAAATATGTATAAAAATAAATAAATAAATAAATAAAGGATCTTTTCATGTGATTCATATTTGAAAAAAAAAACGCTAAAAAGTAGCTTAAAAATAGTTTAAGGAGAATTGCCTGAAAAGAGTATAAACATATAAAATTTTGTTGATGAAAATGCTTCAAATACCACATTAACAAGTATTGTAAAAATGATTTTTAAAAAGAATAAAAAAAGAAATTACTTTTGCTTGCCATCCGACACAATTGAGAGGTGCTGTTGCTCGAAATGCTGCTGTCCGCTCGATATTGATTTCTGAGTCTGTAAATAAAACGAAATTAACGATTAAAACAATCTTTTTTTTTGACTTCCAAATACTATTTGCGAACATATTCAAAAGCAACTAGCCGGAAAAATGCAGTCAAAAAAAGAGAAAAAAAAATCTCTCTCTCTCATCCACTTTCAATTTCCTTTAGATGCGAAAGATGGAAAGAGCTCTTTCTCTTGCCATATTTCTCTACATATTTTTTCTCTTCATCTTTCTCTCTCTCTCTTCATCTTTCTCTCTCTCCATCTTTCTCTCTCTCTTTCTCTCTCCATTCTTCTCTCCCTCTCACTCTCTCACCAACCTCCAGTTCACAAGACCCTCCGTTGGTTCGACGCGTATGAACCGTATGCAGTACACTCCATTCGGCATGTAGAATAGGTAGGTGAACAGCGGAGCAACTCCATCCGCGTCCACTCCGAGTGCAGCGACCTCGCCGAAATTCGACGGCAGTGGACTCGGTGTGCGGTCTAAAGTCCGCTGATTGTAGGGTGCACGACGTGATTTTCAAGATGTTCAATATCTAAACAGTATCCCCCGCTATCAGGGCAATAGCACGGTACATAATACAGGCCACCGTTGTTTTGGGCCTATACCGGCAGCGATCTCAAAATTTGATGACCAACAAAAAAAATCGCCATTAAGCTTAAGCTTAAAATTAAGCTAACTAGAAACTAGACCTCTATAATAAAAGTGGCGATTATAGGATGCGCGGCGAATTGGTGCCTATTCAATAATTACAGTAACCCCAAATTACAGTAAACCGGGTCCTTTTTTTCGAACATTTTCTACAACTAACAATAAGCTAGCTATAAATTTTTTTTAGTTTGGTAAATGCTTCCCTTATGGTTAGGGCCTCACTGGATAATCAATTAGAGCAATCAATAATAATAACCCTCCCCAACCTGGAGTGTACTGCATGACTTGGAGTTCAGTGGGCTCTTCGTCTAGTGTGGTGTCCACCTTGAGAAGACGCTTCTTGGCCAGATTAAAGATGAAGAAGGCGGGTGATGTCGCAGAGGTATTCAGAACGCACGGAGCCGAGGTCGAGCCGGCACTTCCGAAAGGGAGGTGCTCGCGAGGGATGGCTGAAGAGAGAGAGAGAGAGAAGAGAAAGAAAAGAGAGTGAGCAAGAGAGAGAGAGAGAATGAGGGCTAGAAGAAGAACATCGAACTTGGTAAGCTAGTTGCTGCCCCCGATACAACATTTTTTTTAAAGTGTTTGATGCTTGGTTTAACTAGACAAGAAATGCTACAACAGTATTTCCGAGACCGAACCAATTTCACGACTGTTCGACGGCGCCCTAGACCCGGCGGACTTTCCTTCTCGTGGCCTTGGCAGCACTCTGAGAATAGCGTCTGCGTCCGGGTTCGAGTCGTCCTCTTCGATGAGCACGAAGAGCGTGTCGTTGGCAGCCAAGAGAGTGCGGCGGTGGTGGGAGGAGGGCAGAGGCAGGCAGTACGAGGACTTGGAGTAGAAGAAGAGCCGTGTCATCTCTTAATATTAAAGAGGCTGTCCGGGGGCCTTAAAATCTGTCGTAATCCTTAAAAAGGGCATGTAATAAGAGAAAGGGCCGTGTCACGATGCTCAATATTAATATTAAGCATTAATCGAAACATAATAATGATATATTCAACGACAATAGAGGCATTCAATAATACAGCGTATGTGCATTTTCCATGTCTCTCTTCCCACATCGCCCTCCACCAAATACCACCACTCACATGCAGATACTTATATATTCATTTACATACGGCTATCTGCTAAACCTCCACTAATCATTATATCTCTCACAAAGTGCATGTTCTATATGAATGCCGCTAAGAAATGAAATGATGACATGAATGGCAATAATGTTGGCAACGCAACAACAACATTAATAATAGTAAAAATACAATCGTAAAAAAAATGAATTAAAAAAAAGAAAACGAGACAGGATAGTTCGGCGTAGAAGAAGCCTTAGAATGCGCGAAGAAGTCAGTTTCGAGAGATGAAGGCTCTCAAAAAAGTTAATTAGCATCGAGACACAGTTAATTAGCACTGAGAAAAAGGTAATTAGCATTGAAATGACGATGAAATGACTTGCTGGAATAAGTGGATACTTTTGCAGCCATTTCATCAGAGGCATAAATGTGTCCCAGCGAACTACTGAATAATATAGTCCGTAGCATCTTTACAATCTTTGAAGAGCTGCGCGCAATTCAGCCTCAAAATATTCAAAGCAAACGCGCGTTAGTAAAGAAAATAAAATTCAAAAAGAACCCCAATGAGGGCCAGTTTCATTTTCCATCTATTCTAACTTTCCGTTTTGGTCGGTGGTTGCTTTCATCTCTCAAGATCCAGTCTTATTTCCTTCTTTGACGTTGTAAATGATTAAACTCATAAGAGCAGCTTGATCGACAGTTTCTTCTAGAAATCGCTCAAAGATCCAGTGGTTTATGCTCGTTAGCTATGTTGATTGGCTTTCCTTGTTTTATTGGAATACAAAGAGCCTTGATTTCGTTTGAGCTTCTAAGACAAATTGGGCACTTTTTGGTTTCTGCTGCACGACGCACTCATGAAAATTTCTTCCCAAAATCACCCAAGAATGGCTCTTTGATGCGTGGAATAGGATGCGAAATAATTCACCCGCTCATGTTGCCTTCGCAGACTTTGTTGAGTATAAAACTATTCAATGCTCTTATCATGTGCTACTTTAACCTCCGATGGTCGCATGTTTTTGATAGTATTCTTCACCTTTGTAAGAAGTTCTTCCTGAAAGAAATGATGAAATATTTTGAGTTCTCCTATTTTCTAGACCTTCACTTAAGATGCACTACATCGATGACGAAAATGATGATCCCGAATCGGTGGTAAGTGTCGGTTTTTATAGTTTTTGTTGTTTGCTTATAAACGCTTGATGGTTTGGTGTCAATTCACTTTCCCCTGAAACCATTCTTCAACGAATAAGAGCTAAAAAGCGTTTTTTTTTCTTCCTCTTTATATGGTATACCTTTCTTTCTCTCTCTCTTATAAACTATAAGACAGTGTTGAATATTTTTAATATTTTAGTTTTTCATTATTATTGATTGGATCGTCTTGAAATACGCAGCACAGAGTTTTTTTTCTTCCAGGTTCCAGTCAGTGCCGTGATTTCTCGCGATCAGAATGGCGTCGAAGACGAAGAAGTAGAAGAATTCAACAACAGCGCGTTTGGTTGGTGTGGCTATGGTTTGTCTCGAGCTAGCTACGGCTCGTAGCTCGAAACCTGTACTGAACAACGTCGGAGGCATGCGCCGTGTTGAACCCCCCCCTCCCCCCCCCCGACCTGCTCCGAGAAAAGTAATTTTTCGCCCCTCCAACAAGACATTTCCTCTAAATAAAAGCCTTTTATGGCTTTGTACCCGGCTTGGAGTCATGCACCGGACCTTGTTCAGCTGCACTGGCTACGGTGTTTAGTTTTCGCTTAACCGTTATTTTACTCATAAATTACTATAATTTTTTTATTTATTTCCAAAAGATCTCTGCTTTTTGTGCAAAAAGAAATTTAATAATGTTCGCTCGAGTTCATTTTATATAATATTTATTAGGTCACTAAAACAGTGTAATTAATATTGTAATTCATATACAGATGGCGTCTCAGTTGCTGATGACAACATCCAGGATGACTACCAGGTTTTTGTGAATGTTTTCTTTTCTTCCCCAACCATGGACAGGGATATCTTTTTTGTTGTTGTTGTCGTTGAAAACATATTTGCTACGTTGTGTAAGTATGAAGACGACCTCGATGTGGTGCCAGGGTGAAAAAGCCATGGTGGAAGAAGAGTACCCACTTCCTATTTTTGGGGCCTTAATGGGAGAGCTTAATCTCACTCAATTAAGGGGGGGGCAATTTGTAGAGCAAAACATCCGTCTCTACAGTATCGCCTATCTTTCATTCCGAGCCCAAGACCCGTGTTTGTTGGCAACCTTGGTAGAGCCTTTTGTTCCTCCTCTGTTTTTGAACACACTATGTGTTGTGCAATCGGCAATCGTAATAAAAAAAATCTCCCTAGTAGGCCCGCACTCTCTAACCCCACCCCCAGAGGAAGGAGAAAAAAAGGGTACTGTCGATTTGTGTGCACAGAGCCACCGCATTTTTTATTTAGGGCCGCCTTAAGCGCCCCCTCCCCCCTGCACCACTTTTGCTTTTCGGGGACAGATTCTTGTTGTTTTATCGACGATTGTTTCTTGTCTCCACATTTTCTTACAAAAAAAAAGAACAAAGTTCACTGTTTTGTCTGCCGAAATTCGTCGTGCTTGTTATGGCTCAAAAGCATTTATGTCTCGGGTTCAAAGAATAGAAGTCAGAAAACTTTTGTCTTTAATTTTTTTGTAAGTAAAAGTCAGTTTATTTAAGTTTATTTAAGCAGCGCGTCCTGAACACGATCGACGAAGTTGACAATGAAACATCTCGCATCACTGGTTGGCTTTCTTTTTATATTTTACATTTTCTTTAATTCGAATATATATATTTCTTATAAATAAAAAAAATTAACACATTAACTGTATTTCCCTTATGTTCGGTTTCCTTCCGCATGGCTCCGGAAAGGCCCGCAAAATCAGGATGGGTTCATAAAATAAGCACGGTGCCTTTTTAACCCTGTGCCCAATCTCCAAAATCTGTAACCACTCCTCTATAAGGAGGGTTCGCTATAATATCTTATTTAATTCGGACACCTTTAAGTAGAGTTAAATAATAAAAAATATATATATATTTAATTTTCAAATTTTAGCGCCAAGTGTCCGCAGCTCTCAAGACTCATCTCGGCTGTCTACATTTGCAGATGCAGATTTCGTCAGCGGGGGTTAGCTCACTTTCTGTACGCTCGCTCTCTCGCTCTCTCTCTCTCTCTCTCTCTCTCTCTCTCTTTGTCTCTCTCTCTCTCTCTCTCTCTCTCTCTCTCTCTCTTACTTTCCCTCTCTTCTCTCCCTCTCTCACTCACTCTCTTTCTTTTCTCTCTTTATGTTCTCTCTCTCTCAGTCCCATTAGCCCAACAATTTTTCAGATGAAGCTCGCAAGCGCATCGATGACGCGGAGAGGTCGAATGCCGAGAGACTCTTGCTCATGCCGAATGATCGGTAATTTTTTTAATATTATAATTTTCATTTTTTATTTTACTAGCTATTCAAATTTATATATATATATTAGAATAAACATAAATTTAATTTAAAAAAAAGAACAATTTATATTCTTTTACAAAATAATTTTAATCCTCCTTATGGTGATTATTCATCCTTTTCTTCTTTTTCCAGCTTCGATCGCTCTTATCAAGAGAAAGAGAACAGCTGGGAACCATCAGTGCCCTCCCATCTTGCCAAGAGGACTAGTGTTCATTTCCAGGAAGAGGACGAGGAGGAGGAAGAGGAGCTAGAGAGTGTTGGAGAGGTGTGAATTTGTTAATTAATTACTTATTTATTTATATAATTAATTAATTAGTTATTTAATTACATGATTAATTAATTACTTATTTATTTACATAATTAATGAATTAGTTATTTATTTACATAATTAATTAATTACTTATTTGTTTATATAATTAATCAATTAGTTATTAATTTATTTAGTTTTGTTTTAGTTATTTGTTTATTTATTTATTTGTTTCTCTTGCTTACAGGAACTTTTTTAACAAACTCTATGCATCTACATGAACTGAAATGAAATATTATTGGTTACTGTACTTTGAAATGTTGAGAGATACCGTATCCTTTTTATTTCTACTTTGGTAAGCAACTGGAAATTGAGCCCGCTAGTCTGAGTACTCATTATTACGACAATTTATTATTGGTACTTTTTGAAAATGTGGTCTAAATATTAATTAATTAATTACTTTAATTAATTAATTACAAATTCAGATTCTCCGTGGCCTCGACTCTACGAATCTGCACAACAAGACAGCGGAGAATGCCGGATTGAAGAGTAGTAGGACGCCAGAGAAGAATGACAGAGAGGCAGAGAATGGAAGAGGAGACGCAGAGAAGCAGAGGAAGAAGGCAGCAGAGAGGCAGAGGAACGAGCCAGAGAAGCAGAGAACTCCAGGAAAGAAGCTGCAGCAGACCCAGAATACGTCAACTGGCTCTGTACACGTGAGTACGCCAACACGATCGTTCAGTGACAAGGTTAAAAAAATTTTTTATTTATTTATTTTTAAAATTTTTATATTTATTATTTAAAAACAAATCTTATTTAGAGTAAATATTATAAGGATATAATAATTATAGGTTTGTTGTGTATACTGGTTATATAAAAAAAATTATTAGTGAACTTGCGAATGCTGGAAAAAGAAAGAGAAAAAAAAAATTCTCTTTTTCCTAGCCTCCTCGACCGCCCCGGTCGACAAAGGAAGGAGCGGCTACCGCAGGAAAGACCCGAGGAGGCCTCCCACAACTCTACCCGCCGATTGGCAGAGAGAATGTGAGGAGAGAGAGAGAGAGAGAACAGAAAGAGAGAGACAAAGGGAAAGGAGAGAGAGTGAGAAGAGAAAGAGAGAGACAAAGGAAAAGGAGAGAGAGAAGAGAGAAAGGGAAAGGAGAGAGTGAGAGGGGAGAGAGAGAGAGGGAAAGAAAAGGGAGAGAGAGGGGGGGAGGGAGAAAAGAGTGAGAAAGGGAAAGGATATAGCGAGAGAGAAAAAGGAGAGATTAAGGGAAAGGAGAGAGTGATGATACTAATGCGGAGAGGCGTTGATATCTTTTATCTTTTCTCGAGGGCCAACATGAAATGGGCACTGGAACAGTTTTTTTTAGCTGTAGCTCCTTTTCAAGCCTAAAACTACAATTGCAAAATATTAAAAAAAAACAAATGTATCTTGTAATTCTTTTGATCGATAGGCCATCATAAATTTAGTTTTTTTTGTACTTTAGACGGCCGCAAGAAATTCTTCGATGATCTCGCTCACTGCAGACTCGCCACCAATTCGACCGGGCTCTGCCACCTTTCTCAGCATGGACGTCATCTCGACTCCACTAGGTGCGTACACCCCCCCCCCCCTTTCCTCCCCCCCCCCTTTCCTCCCCCCCCCCCCCCCCCCCCCCCCCCCCCCCCCCCTTCCTCCCCCCCCCCCCTTTCCTCCCCCCCCCCCTTTCCTCCCCCCCCCCTTTCCTCCCCCCCCCCCCTCCTCCCTTTCTTCCCCGCCTTTCCTCCCTCCCACCTTTCCGCGCCCCCCCCCCTTCTCACCCCCACTTTTTGATCTACCGTCTTACAATTAGATCTCTTGTATCCATGAAGTGAGTGGCGTGTATCAACTATGGAATAGAAGATAAGGTAGCAAAAAGTGATGCATCGTGGATTTTTGTTGCTTACACGAACAATTTATACTAGAAATGCTTACGACTATAATAATAATAACCAAGATGTAATATTAATGATGTTTTGAAGAAAAAAAACTGATAATAATGGGATTATTTTCTTAGTTATTTATTACCATTACTTTTTAAATCTAATTTTTGAATTTAGTTTTTTTTTTTAGTCAACGGAATCAAACGCGATAGCGACGCGCTGCACTCTGCCTTCCCGGGCGATATCTCGGCCGTTGTTCCCGAGGAGAGAGGGCAGACCAGGAAACAGCAGCACCAACAACAACAAAGATCAAAGGAGCCGACAACGAGATCAAAGCCACCCGCCGCCTCCTCCTTTGATCTCAGGAACGCGCCGCCGACTCGGATGGAAGCAGCTCTTGCGAGTCCGTCTTCACGATATGGAGGTGTGAGAATATGAGGGGGGCCTTAAAGGCCCCATGTTAAAAGGGGGTGGTGGCATCGTATAATTAGGTTAAAAAAAATTATATAATAGAGCAGGGCATAAATGCCACTGTCGACTACTCTTGGAAGAAATCAAGGGGATTGGGGGCCCGGAAAGCAAGGATGACGAGGGTAAAAATAGAATTTTTATATAAAACAAAATTTTGGGTGGAGTCAAGGCCCCCAAAATCAGAATGGGTTCGTAACAGTAGACGGAGCCATTTCAACCCTGATATAGAGAAAGACTGTTTAAAAATAGGGCATATAAAATTAGGGTCCCGCCGGGAAAGTCATGCACAAAGCTGACCAATTTTTGATTGCTTGCCCAATTTATTGGTTATGTAAATCAATAGAAGATTGATTTTTAAGGGTTTTATATGTAAAATTTTTTTTTAACAGAAAACTAGAATTGAGAAAGAAATGTTTGCAATTCTTTGAAATTTTTATTTTCAGAAACATCAACCTTGAGCGAGAGTGCCGTCATTGAATTTGCAAAGGTTTTTGTTTTATTAAAAAAAAATTTTTTTCTCTCTTTTATTCTTTGCTCTTACCTAACTTTATTTAGTTGATTATGCACCATATAAGTACACTTTGACAAGTAAGATTATGAATTGGAAGAGGAACTTTAATTTGTAAACAAACACAAAAAACCATAATTTAGAATGGATTTAAGAGAAAAAAAAATTGTAAAAAAAAAGGTTTTTTAAACCCAGAATGAACTGAACAAGAAGGAGAGCGGACGGAACAATTTTGAATTTTTTTTTTATAATTTTGTTTTCTAGGATCAACTGAGCAAGAAGGAGACGGGCGGCGCATATCTATCGGATGCACTCGAGGAGTACAGGAAGAATTACAAGTCAAGGGCGAAGGCCATGAGGGGGGACCCTGCAGCCGCAGCCGCTGCACGCACTGATGAGCACCAGTTGTCACTCAGGTTGGTTGGCTGGTTGGTTGGGGAGAGAAGTGGATGGTGACACGGGTGAGAATTGAGAATTGAGGTGATACCTGAAATCAGCATGGTGTGCATAAAAAGATTTTGAAATAAAAAAAACTAAAAAAAAAAGTTTTTTTTTGTTAAAAAAAGCAAGAGAAAAACACAAAACAAAAAAGGCGACCCTGGAGTGAGTCTATAAGGGGTCCATGTCTATCTGTGGCCTATAAACAATACAAACACCCCTCAAGCTGGAAAAAGTAGCTTGACTTTATGGTTCATTATATGGCCACCGTTTTCCTAATAAATTTTAACTAATTAACAATTTTAAATTTAGCTCAATCCAACCCAATTCACAGCATGACCGATAGCGAGCGTGGAGGAGGAGGAGCAAGAGGAGGAGATGTTCAGACGACGCATTCATCCCGTTCATCCGTTCGAGGAGGAGGAGTAGTCATGTACGCCGCCGAGAGTCTCACGGAGCGAAAGGCATCTTTTTTTTACGAATAAAAAAATAATTAAAATATTATTTTTATTTAGATTTGTATAAATGTGCAATTTAAATTTTAATGCAAAATAATTAAATTAAAAAAAACATGAATGTAGCCTTTTCATCATGAATATGAATATCAATGATATGATTATCAATAACATGATTACGTTTCTTTTCCTCTCCAGGGATCCTCGATGGTAAGCTCGACATGCCGAAGCGAGTATGTTCCTGCTCGAAACAGCACCGGATCAGCGCTTCAGGGATACGGTACGAGTCGTGTCGGGATCACAAGAGATCCTTTAGATTTCTCTCCCTCTCCCCTCACTTTCTCTCTCTCTCTCTCTCATACCTCTCTCTCTCTCTCTTTCCTCTCTCTATCTCTATCTCTCTTTCATCTCTCTCTCTCTCTCTATCTCCTCTCTTTCACTCTCTCTCTCTCTCATCTCTTTCACTCTCTCTCTCTCTCTCTCTCTCTCTCTTCCTCTCTCTTTCCGATATCTCTCTTTCTCTTTCTCTTTCCACCCTCTCTCTCTCTCACACACACTCGCTCTTTCTTTCGACTCTCTTTCTCTCTCTTTCCTCTTTCTCGCTCACCTTTCCAATCTTCCTGAAGCGCGGACATGGTGGAAAGAGTTGTGTGATTACTCCACTTTCTCTTTTAGTTCCTTTTTTCTTTCGTGAAACTGGGATTTTGTCTAAATGATTAACTGTTCAAGATCATATTTCCCATGGATTTGGTTGGGAAGAAATAAGAAGAAGAAAAATAATTTAACAAGATGTTTGTGATTGTAGCATTTTAAATTGACTTTTAAAACGAGAAAAATATTGGTCTGTCTTATATACTTTATTTTGAATAAAGCGAGGTATTTAAAAAAAAATTGTCGCTTGGTGAAAACGCAATAATTGCTAATTCCAGGATCAGCCGGATACGGTAGTGCATCTTCAATCGTGCCAGGACCATCGTCACTCTCGGGTTACGCTTCGACAGAATCGAGTGGCAGACAGCAGAGAGTGCTGAGTGCTGCGGACACGACCACAGGGAGTACGGGATCGGTCGAGAGCAAGAAGGGACAAGGAGCGAATGAGTAAGTTGATAGATAGTTAGACAGATAAGATAGATTAGATTAGATAAGATTGATTAGATAAGATAGATTAGATAAGATAGATAGATAGATTTGATTTGATAAGATAAGATAGATTGATAGATTGATAGACTTTGAAACAGGGGAAATATTGTTCAATCGTATGTACTTTATTTTGAATCAACAGAGAAAGGGGTTTAAATTTTTTTTATGTATCATGTTTGCATTGAAAATTTTGCTGTATTCATTTCAATGCTGACGCTTTTGCATCACTTAAGCAGCAGATTGACTTTTTGGGAAAAAATAAATATGTTTTTAGGTTAAAAAAAATTTTTTATTTGTTATTTTTTTTAGATGGAAGTGCAGGTCAGAGCAGTCGTTCCTCGCTGCTGGCTTTGTAGAAGTTGGCTCTAGTGTCGAGCTCACCTTCAAGGTTCTTTTTTATTGATTGATTTGTTTTCATTCCTAATTAATTTTTTAATTAACAGAAAATTTCGAACCACCAAGGTTAGGCACAATATATATATATGACGCGATTTGCGAGAGAATCAAAATGCTCGGGGCCCTAGAAAAATCATCATCTCCGATTTTGCTTAAAAGTTGTTTCTAGGTAAAGTTCGACCCGCAGAATCGAATGGGATTGGTTTTGGAGCCTAAAAAATTCATTTTAAAAAGTTATGAAGAATTGAAAAATGGCGCATCTTTTTGAGGTGGTCGAGTAGGACGCATGTTTATGAACATCTCTCCGCGCACAGTAAAGCAATATTAGTGAAAATTTTAATTTAGATAGAAAAGATATTGCTTATATAAATTATCAAAACAGAATTTGAAAATGTTCACATATCGATTTTTTACGTGTTCTCAAACTCAATGAGGAATGTACATGTTATATTTCAATTTACACCGACAGTTTTGTATGTATCGTATAGAGCATAAAAGTGGCTTTCTAATGATATATAGGATGTTTCATTTCGACGAACTATGCGGCTTGTGTATGCGTTTAGGTCATGCGCAACTGTGAAAACTGGCGCAGAATCGCGGCGCGACGCGATTCTGCGCAAGTTTTCACTGTTGCGCATGACCTTCTAATATCGATTTTCTATATATCTAATGATATTTTGTTTTTAATCTTTCTTTCTACTTTTTTGAAACGATTAAGCTTATTTTTGAGCAAAAAAATGCACTTTTCGACCAAATATTAACGAATTCATTCATCTCCACAAAGGAGACCAAGTTGTCGTGAAAGTGCGTTAAATTAGCTACAAAGTAACGTTCTTGAAACGGAAATTAAAGGAAGGTTTTTCTCGCAACAAATCGAAAAGCGACTAAAACCAGCTATAACACTATGTAAATACACCAATTCACCAGATTCAGCAGGGATGTCGAATTCTAATATTCCAATTTACACATTCGAATATTCTAATTCATGCGGTGACAATCTGGTGAATTGGTGTATTTACATAGTGTTATAGTTGGTTTTTGTCGCTTTTCGATTTGTTGCGAGAAAAACCTTCCTTGAATTTCCGTTTCAAGAGTGTTACTAGTAGCAAATTTAACGCACTTTCACGGCAACTCGGTCTCCTTTTGTGGAGAAGAGTGAATTCGCTAATATTTGGTCGAAAAGTGCATTTTTTTCTCAAAAATGAGCTTAATCATTTCAAAAAAGTAGAAAGAAAGATTAAAAACAAAATATCATTAGATATATAGAAAATCGATATTAGAAGGTCATGCGCAACAGTGAAAACTTGCGCAGAATCGCGTCGCGCCGCGATTCTGCGCCAGTTTTCACTGTTGCGCATGACCTAAACGCATACACAAGCCGCATAGTTCGTCGAAATGAAACATCCTATATATCATTAGAAAGCCACTTTTATGCTCTATACGATACATACAAAACTGTCGGTGTAAATTGAAATATAACATTTACATTCCTCATTGAGTTTGAGAACACGTAAAAATTCGATATGTGAAAATTTTCAAATTCTGTTTTGATAATTTATATAAGCAATATCTTTTCTATCTAAATTAAAATTTCACTTATATTGCTTTACTGTGAGATGTTCATAAACATGCGTCCTACTCGACCACCTCAAAAAGATGCGCAGTTTTTCAATTCTCCATAACTTTTTAAAATGAATTTTTTAGGCTTCAAGACCAATCCTATTCGATTCTTCGGGTCGAACTTTACCTAGAAACAACTTTTAAGCAAAATCGGAGATGATGATTTTTCTAGGGCCCCAGCCCTTTTGATTAATTTTGATTCTCTCGCAAATCGCGTCATATATATATGCACATGAAAAGAAAAAAAATTATAGGCCACAATCTACTCCAATGACGTCGTTGTGGTGTCAGCGAAATTAGAAAACGACATCCAGACTTGCTTCAAGGTTTGTATTTACTGTTTTCGCCCCATTTGTAATTCCCTGCATTTTTCATAGGTATTTTCGTTTAAAAAAAATTGGCCAAATTTATGCAATCAATTTGAGATTTATTTATTTTAATTTTTTTAAAGATTGTCAATGGCAACAATCGAAAACTCGCAAAAGGAGGACCACTCGAAATCGGCATTCTATTCTCACCGACTGCACACACATTGTTATTGTTTCTTGATTTTAGTTTTATTTAGAATTCAATAAAGATTTTTTTTTCATAAGAAAAGGAAGAAAAACAATTAAACTAAAGCCTTCTTTCTTTAGCTATTTGGACAACCTCAAGCTGAAGATTCGCTCGCTTGGCAAAGAACAGAGCTTCACAGTAAGTGTTACTCTGTTGGGTCTCTCTCTCTCTCTCTCTCTCTCTCTCTATCTCTCTCTATCTCTCTCCCTCAACCTTATCTGACTCTTTGTCTCTCACTATCTTCTTACCTTCTCCGCTATCTTTTTTCTATATCTCTTCCCTCTTTCTCTCCCTTTCTCTCTCTTGTTGTCTATATCTCTCCCCTCTCTCTCCCTCTCTCTCTCCCTCTCTTTTCTCTCTCTCTCTCTCTCTCTCTCTCTCTCTCTCCAGATCCCCTTGACTGGCAGTGGCTCGATCGCCGCTGTTACTCTGAATCCTCAGCGCGGCCTTGTCTCACAGCGTGGCACCTACCACCTGACACCAGTCGAAGGACGAGCCACGTCATTTACACTGCACAACCATGGCAGAAGGTGGGTTGGGTTGGCGTAGTGGCAAAACGGCAGCAAGATGAAACGGAAAGTCGAGAGTTCGAATTCTGTTGAACCTAACACAGAATTCCAATCGCATGATTGCTGAAGGTTGCGGAGGATTCCTTTAAAGCTATTTACAAAGGTTAATATATACAATATGTGTGTACTTAAAAACTTAATTGGCTTATTAAGCCTCTTGAATGAAATATGCTTGTGTATTCCTTCAGATCGGCATTTGTTCGCATATCGGTAGACAAAATTGCGCGACTTGCTGGAAAAGTCGTCGATCCCTCTCACTCCTTCGTCATCAGGCCAGGAAAAGAGCAGGCGAGATATTGATTATTGTTATGCGTCAGATTAATAATCCTTAAAGTCAATTTATATGAATTAATTACCCGTATATATATTAGAAGTTGAAATGATTCTCTAGGACATTTATATAAAATAAGAAATGATATTTTAAATATATAAAAAGAAGTTGTGAGAATTTGTAGAACATCTTTACTAGAAAAATAAGAATTTAAGGAAGACTTAATTAATCGAATTTTAAGTTTTTTTGCCCAATTGAAATATATATGTGAATATTAAAAATAAATATATGACTAAGTAAATAAAAGAATAAATAAAATAAAAGCAATTCCAGCGTGTTGTGCTGTCGCTGACGCAGCTGGAGAAGCTGCTTCCCGTCCGTGCAGACTCGCGCGCCGCGTCGACACTCTCCATGGCAACCACCACGACTTCGGAGCGATCGACGACGTCGTTGAGCCTGGTTAGGGTTTTTTTTTTAGTTCTTAAGGCCTAAGTACAGGGAAGGAGGTTTAAGAACAGGGTTTAGTTCATAAGGCTTAAGTGCAGTGTTTAGTTCCTAAGGGTTGAGGACAGGGAACAGGGATAATTCTTTATGCTGAACGACAGGATACGAGTTCTTCATGCTTTAGGACGCTAACTTTTCACGATATAAGGTCGCAAAGCTTTAAGGCTTCTTATAAGGAGGCAGGATGAAAAAGCAAGCCCCCCCCCCTAACAACAGTAATGTTTGGTGCAAATTGTTGCAAGAAAATGGTTTTTTTATTGCCCTCTCTGTCTTTCCGAGGAAAAAAGTCCATACTCCCTACTCACCCTGTTTTGTAGGACCCTTGTTAGAAACTTTTATTCCCTGTTAGTAGGTAAGATATAACGCTTCTCTCGTTCTCTTTCTCTCTCTCTCCCTCTCTCTCTTTCTTTCTCTTTCTCTGTATCCCCCTCTCTCTCTGTCTGTCTGTTTCTCTCTCTCTCTCCCTCTCTCTCTTTCTTTCTCTTTCTCTGTATCTCCCTCTCTCTCTCTCTGTCTTTTTCTTTCTCTTTCTCTCTATCTCTCTCTCTCTTTCTCTCTCTCTCTCTCTCTCTCTCTCTCTCTCTCTCTCTCTCTTTCCAGGCCGACGACAACGCTTTCGGAGTGCGCATCATGTGGGGCGAAGAGAAGGCAAGGCAGCGTCTCCTGCGGTTAGAGAGAGAGAGAGAGAGAGAGAGAAAGAAGGAGTGAGAGAGAGAGTGGGTGAGAGAGAGGGTGCGTGAAGAAGACAGAGAGAGAGAGAGAGAGAGAGAGAGAGAGAGAGAAAGAAGGAGTGAGAGAGAGAGTGGGTGAGAGAGAGGGCGCGTGAAGAAGACAGAGAGAGAGAGAGAGAGAGAGAGAGAGAGAGAGAAAGAAGGAGTGAGAGAGAGAGTGGGTGAGAGAGAGGGTGCGTGAAGAAGACAGAGAGAGAGAGAGAGAGATCTGAGGTGAAAAAGAAAGCCAGAGAGTTATAGATTGAAAGTGAGATTGTTGGTTCTCTTTATTAATTGTCGTTATTTTATCGCATCATCTCATATGCTGTTTTCCTACATTTTCCTCGTGTAGACCATATAATTTAATTTAAAAAAAAAATAAAAATTATTATAATTAAATTTATTATAATTAGAGTAAAAAAATTTATTTACAAAAATTTTTTTATTATTACAAAAATAATAACATAAAAAAATATTACAAAAATAATCTTTATTGCAGCTACGAGACTGAACGTGGCCGTTGCGAGCACATCGAGTTTGACGGTGAATTCTACACGGACTGTCCATTCTACAACGAGCAACCGACGCCGAAAGATGTATGGGATTATTATTATTATTATTATTATTATTATTACTATTATTATTATGTTATTTTTTTTATTTTGTAATTAGTTAAAACATATCTACTCTATTAGCAGTCAAGATCATTTTATAAATGACGTTCTCCCTCCCTCGCATAGCTATTATTCATGGAGAATATTGTTTTTGAGGCGAGAACGGCACGTTTTAAGGAAAAGGAATATGCATAAACATTTTTTTTTCCATTTCTGTGAAATATATAGTAGTTCATCAAGAGGTGTTTAAATAATCAATTATTTTAATTTAAATAATAATTGTGAAATAAGCGGGATTACAGGAGTAGAGATAGAATGTAATCGAGTTTTTTTTATTCAAAAAAAATTTTAAAAAAATTACAGGACTACCAGTATGGTGCCTGGGATAAGGCCGTATTCAGCAGCTGCCTGCGCGGCATTCGCCTCTATGTCAGTTTTTTTTAGGAGAGGGGGTCGTTTTGTCTTCATTTTTTCTTTCTTCCAAAAAGGCATTTTGGAGTACTGAAACTTTATTCATTGCTATTATTTATTCATTAATATTGTTATTATTATTCTTGTTATTATTATTAGCAGGTATCTTTGAGTACAATTAATATAAATAGTGAAAACTATTATTAATATTTAGTATTATTATTATTATTTGTCAATATTATTAATATAAACGAGTTATTATCTCTTATTAAGATCGCCCGCCAGCCATCCTTCCGCGCCTCTTCGTCTGCGTCCTCCTACGCGAACACAACCATCACGGGCGAGCAGACCATGCAGGAGGAGGACACGATTCACGAGACGATCGACCGAAGACGACTGTACATCAACGATAACACGGTCATGGAGACGTCGTTGAAGAAGTGAGAGAGAGTAGAGAGAGAGAGAGAGAGAGAGAAAAGAGAGAGAGAGGAAAGAGAGAGAGAGAGAGAGGGAAAAGAGAAAGAGAGAGAAAAGAGAAAGAGATCTCTTCTCTATTTCTCTACCTTCCCGTCACCACTTTCTATATCTCTCCTCGCTTCTAGACGACTTACTATGGATGTCCTACTCTTTCCTTTTACTATCCCACAGAAGCATACCGGACTCACGCTGTTCTTCTTTTATTTATATATTCTACAAGTAGGAGAAGTCAATTTTTGTCATTTTTTTCTCTCGCTGTCTCTCTCTATCTCTCTCGATTTCGCTCTCTCTCTTTATCTCTCTCTATCTCTTTATTCTCAACATTTCTCTACTCACTTGTATTGTAAGTGTGAGCGGGTCATTAATTATAAGCCGACAAACTGTTTTCGGTGGCTCTTTCAATTTGTCTCTTTTCTCTCAGTCGTCCTGGATAGGCTCCTAGCTGCTTATTCACTTGTGTAGTGCCTTACCAGGAGTTACTTGTATATGGTCTGTAAATGGTAGCATTATTAGGATCGCCCAGGTTTTTTTTTATTATACTCAAGGTGTGGATGAATGATCATGTGATTGATGTATGAGGGCATAAAGAACGTACTCGAAATGCCCCAGAATAACTCAAAAGAATTTTTAAAAGCAAAAATGTTTTCACAGTCTATTTGGAAATCTTATTTGTTCAGCAGCATTATGAATGTTTTTTTTCATCTAGAAGTGAAAGAGAGCGAAAAGTACATACTTTATTCGTGCAAGCAACAAGAAAGGAAATGGAAGCTCAGTCACTTCGTACACGTTCCACTACCGCGAACGGCTGGCTCTTTAGGCAGCGCCTACCACTTGTAGAGGTTCTTGATGGCAGTGCCCATGACCTGAATTTAGTCATGTTTTGCAAGTTAGAATAGGAAGCAACATGGCGCGGCGGAACATTTTTTTTACCTTCTTATGATGCATATTTTAATTAGTATTTAACTTAGCTCAAGGCTAATGGTAAGGTCAGCTTGGTGGGTAAATTATGGCTAAGGATAAGTAAAGTTAAGTTTAATCATGGCTAGGAATAAGTTAGCTTAAGGTTAACTATGGCTAAGGATCAGTAAAATTAAGTTTAACTATGGCTAAGAATAAGCTAGCTTAAGGTTAAGGTTTGCTAACCTTTGGCGCAGCGGCGTCGACGCACTTCCAGACGGCTGACTTCCACGCGTTCACCTTGGCCTTGGCAGCGTTCACGCACTGCTGGATGAGGTCCTTCGTGAAGGCGCCGTTAGCGATGGCGCAGACCTTCAAGATGGCGAGAGATAAAGAAGGAGAGAGAGAAAGAGAGAGAGAGAGAGAGAGAAACCACAGAGAGAGAGAGAGAGAGAGAGAGAAAGGGAGAGAGCACCAAGAAGATTACCCACCTGGGTATTGATGCTCGTTGCAGCCATCTTGTTCTTGGTCATCGTGTTAAACTTGTCGAGGCACTGGAAATTAAATAATAAATTTAATTAATTAGCTAATGGTAAGTATAAGTATAAAAAGCTCCCATCCTAATATATTGCCTAAGACCTGTCTTGAAGTTACTTATTGTTAGAAATATGCATATTATGAATTTAAAATATGTAATGTTTAAAGAAGCACGAAACAAAAATATTCTACATATTTGAATGTTCCTGACAAACTCGTTGTCATGTCTCTCTAAATCTTATGCTCTCTCGCGCCCTTGTCTCAGGCAAAAGAGCGCGAATTCAAATGTGAGTTTTTTGGCTCCTTTAATTATTCTAATGTTATCTAGCATATATATATGCGCGCAGAACAAATTGTGACATCAGTTGTCACAATTTGATTCTCTGTGCGTATTCTATTCAATGATCTCGGCCTCGACAACCAGCTTGTATGGCTGGTTCAATTTCGGCAGCAGTGTAGGCATGGCGATATTGCCAACGGCCTCAATCGTGGTCTTCTCCTTAAAAAAATTGTTTTTTTTTTATAATCTTTTTTTTCCTAATAAATAAAACAATAACTCAGTGATCTCTGCATCTAACTTATCGTACTCACCCCCCAACTATTTAGAATTTAGGACAAAAATGTAATAATACTAAACGCGAATCAGTCTAAAAATGAATGTCTTTTTTGTTGGAGGTAAATTAGAGGTATGACACCTTTTTGACGCAACTCGTAAAGCTGGTGAGCACGCTCAGCAAGGACATGTACTTGGTGATAGGGACACCCTTGATAAGTTGATTGATGATGCCTAGGAGAAAGATAAATTAATTAACTTAATAAATTAATTTAATATAATTTTGTTAAAAAAATATGAATTAAAATAAAAAATATATGTATAATAATAAATTTTTTTACTTTGCTTTTATTACTTTATTTAAATTATTTAAACTTACTTTAATAAAAAAAAAGATAAAATACAAAACGAACATTTGTCACCGCCTCCTTTCGCCCAGCACTCGTATTCCTCTGTAAATTATTATTGTTGATCGTTCTTTTATTTTTATTTTTTTAAATTTAGACTTTATTATTATTTTTAATATCTTTTGATTGCATGAATTGGCAGCCACAAAGAAGAATTCTTGGATTAATGTTAACGAACGGTGGCACGTGGTGTTTAGTGGCTGATTCTTGGCGAGTCCGTTCTGGATGAGAAGGCTTACGGACTGCAATTTTGGAACTTGTGTTGTAATCTTTCTCCGTTTCTCTCTCTCTCTTTCGCTCTCTCTCTCTCTCTCTCTCTCTTTCTCGCTCTCTCTCCAGCGCGAGTGAGAGAGAGCGAGGGAGACAGAGTGACAGGTAAAAAAGAAAATAACTGAGATTGAGAGAGAGGGGGGAGAAAGGTGATAGATAGAGAGAAACACGAACCTGCTGGAGGCTGCTGCTCGAGAAGAGGTTCGTGAGAAGCGTCGAGATCTTGGTGCACGTCGCGCCGCAATTGGCTGCAGACGGCTGAGCAGCGACGGCCACGAGGAGGAGAACAAGGAGAGAGTGCATTCTGGAAAGAGGGAGAGAGAGAGAGAGAGAGAGAGAGAGAAAGAGAGAGAGAAAAAGAGAGTTAAACAGAGAAAAGAAGGAGAGCAAGCTTGGGAGAAAGAGCGAGAAAGAGAGAGAGAGAGAGAGAGAGAGAGAGAGAGAGAAACAGAGAGAGAGGGATGGAGAAAAAACAGGAGAGAGAGAGAGCGCTCGAAACTGAGAGAATTGAAGACTGTGTGAGAAAAAAATACCAAAAGGAGACTTACAAAATTTCACTCTAGAACACGAATAGTTTTTTTAATAGGTTGAATGAAAAAAAAGAATTTTTATTGAAATGTCTTTAAATGACAGTGCCGTTAAATGATATCCTTTTTCAAAAGTTTATTTTAAAAATTAAAGAAACAAAAGTTGAAGAAAAAAAAGCAAATCATCAAAATGAACGTTTCGATGTGAGCTTTCTCAATTGTGTGCTTGTGATTGGATTGAAGGGCACAACCATTTATACTCGTCATTTTGTGCATACATTGGATCGTTCGTCGACACTAATTGGCGCGATTTAGACTACTCTTTGATGATCAGTATCTCTCTCTCTCTCCCTCTCTCTCTCTCTCTCTCTCTCTCTCTCTTTCTCTCTCTTTCTCTCTCTCTCTCTCTCTCTCTCTCGCTCTCTCGTCCTTTACTGAACTTCCGCTTGTAACCAAGACATTAATCCATTTTACTCACTTTCTCTGTAACGCTTTGGCACATCCACCCACTCGGCATAATCTGTGAATTCTGATCCCTAGCGACGGAGAGAGAGAAGAGAAAGAATAGAGAGAGAGCTAGTAGCGAGGGAGAGAAGAGAGAGAGAGAGATAGTGTGAGAAAGAGAGGGAGGGAGGGAGAGAGAGAGTGCGAGAGAGAAAGAGAAGAGAGAGAAATAGTAAGAGAGAGAGTGCGAGAGAGAAAGAGAAGAGAGAGAAATAGTGTGAGGGAGGGAGAGAGAGAGGAGAAAGAGAGTAATCTTCCTCGTAGTTCCAACGTGTACTTTGCAAAAAGCATATTCAGCTTGATTCCCCAATGAATTGGCATTTCTCGGACCAATTCTCAAGAATTTTTTTCTCTTTTCATCGCTTTTAAAATCTCACTCAATCTGTTTCATTTTCTCTTTCTTTCTTTCTTTCTTTCTTTCTCTCTCTCTCTCTCTCGCCTTCTACCTCTCTCCCTCATTCTATCTTTCTATCTTTATCGCTATTCTTTTTCTAATTTATTAAAATAAAATACATGAATGAGCGTATATGAAGTCACAACTATGTACATACATACTACATATTTCGTTCTTACGCCGTCGAATTGTGCCGTATAGGCTGCTATAGAACACTCATTTTTCATGCGCAGCGTCAAGAAAGGTTCGAGAATTGCACAGAATGGCACCCCCATGATTATTAGCCGATTTCTGTCGGGAGTTGAGATTTTATCTCTGTTTTTTTTTAGAGATGTTTTCAGCGTCTTCTAACATAGGTGGAAAAAGTGGAAAAAGAAGTTTATCCAAGTGGCAGTTATTGTAAGGTTGAGATTCGAGATTCGTTAGCACAAAATTCTCTTAAATAAACAACAACAAGAGGATTAAAATTATGGCACAAGTACATACATATGTAATATTTTAAAATAGAAAAAGAGTTATTTTCAAGAAAATAAATTTATAAGATGAAGAAAAAAATTTGTGAGGTAGATCGGAAAAATGAAGACATTCAGTGGCTGGAGAATAATTGGGCAGCAAAAGCACGTCCGGGAATTCGATTCTGTAGTCGTGGTTGACATTCAACTGGAGTGGACGACTCGTGCCAAAGATGGGATGGTGATAGGTAGAGAGAGAGAGAGCGAGCGAGAGAGAGAAATAGGAGGAAAGAAAAGGAGTCGAGTGATCGAGGAGCCGAGCCTTACTTGTGGAATCCGGTGAAACGTATTTTGCCATGAAGTGGCGGCAACTCGCCGCGAACATTCGGGCACAACGCGTCAAGCGAGATGAGCGACGCGTTGCGAGACGCGTCGCGTCTCAGCACGCTTCCCTCGACCGTCACTGTCGGATAGCCGAAGAACATTACATCAGTCTTTACTCCTGGATTCGCCTGAAGATATTGATGATATTGATACATATAAGACAATGTAAAATATAAAAAAATTTTCCTCAATTTTCAGATAAGCCATTATTTTTGGCGAGGAATTAGAATATTCCCCTGTTTGCCATTTCTGATGGTAGACAAAATTGCCAAAGCCCTGACTTGACAATTTTTCCGTTTGGCAACAGTGGAATATTCTAATTCCCTGCCAAATATAATAGCTTGTCCGAAATCTGAGCAAAAAAAAAACAATTTTTTAAACTGACACTGTCTTATAAGTACATATATAGAAGAGATGTAATGAGCTGGAGCAAGAGAAAAATAATAATAAGTAAAAGGGTCATGAAAATTGCTTTAAATATGATGTTTATTGTGTCGTTTGGCAGCATCTCAATTCCAGTTGCTTTCGCGACCAGCTGAGAGCGGGCGAGATCTACAAGAGCTCACAATCAGGCGAATAATTTACAGAGAGGGAGGGGGAGACTTAAAGATATCAGGAGAAAGTAAGAAAGAGAGAGTGTGTTCCTCCGTCGTAAGATGCAGAGAGATGCAGATAGAGAGAGAGATAGAGAGAGAGAGAGGTTTTAGAAAGTATACATATATGTATGACGGTGCAAACTAAAAAAATGGTCGTTTTTGCGTTTTCGACCCGTTATGCGCACTTTTTTGGAATATTCCACACTTTATTAGAATATTCCACACTCTTTATTTATGTATGTGCATATGTATTTGTTATTTATTTCATTTATTTTTTTCTCGTCCAAATCAATTTGTCACTATCCACACAAATGAACACGCACAACCAATAAATTACAATATACACGCCAATAAATTTTTAGAGAAAAATGAGAGGTTCGCCAACCTGTTGTTGTCAGACTGTACCAAGGCTCTAGAGTCAAAGGACGGTCCATAGAGCAGCAATCAGAATGTGTGCCATTTCAGTTGTCGGTGGGCGTTTATGATCATGGTGACTACGCTGCTGGTTTGGCTCGCCATCTGGTGTGATTTCGGCCTTCTTTTCTCAGAGGCCAGTCATCAAGACATATGGTTCGTCTCCTATTGTACACTGTTACAATGTCACAATGCTACTTTTGTACACTATTCACATACATGTCACAAACAGTCCCGCCGAGGATCTTGGTACCAAGGACGCGTCGGACGAGTCGGACGCGTCCAAATGCATCCTCGTTCATAACTATTGTTATAGGAAAAACTAAAATATTTTAAATGGTAAATAAGGTTGCTTATAGAGAGCGGGAGCTACTATTAAAAAATCGATAACTTTTTATCATTTGATAAGAAGTTATCAGTTTTTGCTAATAAAAAATTTCATTTCAAATATTTTTAAACGAAATTTCTTCTGTACCATTATTTTGTCTCTACACACATCCCCAAATATTAAAATTGAAGATTGTATCATTGATAACGGAAATCGATAAATGAGAACTTATCACGCATGTTCATATGATGTAAAGATTCGCCTTACGATTCTGAATCTAATTCTGTAATCAGTTTTCAACAGAATGTGCCGGTAAGGGTTAGGCCCCGCCCCCTCGGCCTGCAAGGCCTCCCTGCCCTGTTCTCTCTGAAGAAAGTCTTGCAAAGCACACACAATCAAAAATACATTGTTAACCGGCACATTCTGTTGAAAACTGATTACAGAATTAGATTCAGAATCGTAAGGCGAATCTTTACATCATATGAACATGCGTGATAAGTTCTCATTTATCGATTTCCGTTATCAATGATACAATCTTCAATTTTAATATTTGGGGATGTGTGTAGAGACAAAATAATGGTACAGAAGAAATTTCGTTTAAAAATATTTGAAATGAAATTTTTTATTAGCAAAAACTGATAACTTCTTATCAAATGATAAAAAGTTATCGATTTTTTAATAGTAGCTCCCGCTCTCTATAAGCAACCTTATGTACCATTTAAAATATTTTAGTTTTTCCTATAACAATAGTTATGAACGAGGATGCATTTGGACGCGTCCGACTCGTCCGACGCGTCCTTGGTACCAAGATCCTCGGCGGGACTGTTTGTGACATGTATGTGAATAGTGTACAAAAGTAGCATTGTGACATTGTAACAGTGTACAATAGGAGACGAACCATATGTCTTGATGACTGGCCTCTGAGAAAAGAAGGCCGAAATCACACCAGATGGCGAGCCAAACCAGCAGCGTAGTCACCATGATCATAAACGCCCACCGACAACTGAAATGGCACACATTCTGATTGCTGCTCTATGGACCGTCCTTTGACTCTAGAGCCTTGGTACAGTCTGACAACAACAGGTTGGCGAACCTCTCATTTTTCTCTAAAAATTTATTGGCGTGTATATTGTAATTTATTGGTTGTGCGTGTTCATTTGTGTGGATAGTGACAAATTGATTTGGACGAGAAAAAAATAAATGAAATAAATAACAAATACATATGCACATACATAAATAAAGAAGAAGAAAGAGACGGTAAGAGCGAGAGGTAAAACTGAATGTGTATGTACATATAAGAGAGTGTGAATTAAAAAAATTGGTTTTTTTCTTCAATCTTCGCGTAAGCTGTTATTTTTGGCACGGAATTAGAATATTCCACTGTTTGATTGAGAAAATATCAATAACTCAATTGACACGATTGTACATTTAGACATGCTGGACGAAATAATTTATTTCTTTGATTTTCAGACAATTTTTCTTAGAATTTCATATTATTTACATTGTATAACTTCCTGACGATATCTGTTTGGTCTAATAGCTAATTAATGGCATGATTTTACATGCTACCTGCCTCCAGTACCTGATTCATGCTGCTTTCGGCCTGAGATCCAGAAGGTTCAAGCGGATAAAACCGTTCATTATCTACTATACCTATTGTAATAATGATGCCAGCATATTTGCAGATAACTATAGAACTAATTCAGATGGAATGGCGTATCACATGTTTATCAGCGGGAACACTACGACAATGCTCAACTCCCAAAAGCGTCAGCGGACAGTGTCCCACCGCCCCCTCGGCTTGATGGTGAGAAGCATCCCTGCCCTGTTCTTTCTGAAGAAAGGCATACAAAGTACACACAATCAAAAATATATTGTTAACCTTCACTTTATTTTCAAAACTGATTACATAATTAGAATCAGAATCGTTAGGCAAATCTTCTCAGCTAATGATCATGCTTGATGAAGCCTGATTTATCAATATCCGTTATCAGAGATACAATCTCAAATTTTATTATTTGGGGATTTGGGTAATGGAATAGGAGAAATTTCATTGAAAAATATAAGAAATGAAATTTTTTATAAGCAAAAAATGATAACTTCTTATCAAATGTATAGAAATTATCGATTTTTATCAGTAGCATCCGTTCTCTATAAGCAAACTAATGTACCAGTTAAAATTTTTTTGTCCTTCCTAGGAAAATAGTTATTGACGACGATGCATTTGGAAGCGTCCTATAAGTCCGACGCATCCTTGGTTTCAAGATCCTGGGCGGGACTGCACGTAGCTTTTGTTATCGTTGGTTCTTTCGCTCTATAGTTGCTTGGCTTCCTCCCGCACCTGCGAGTAGATGGGAGTTGAGCATCGTTGTAGTGTTCAAGCAGATAAACATGTGATAAACCTTTCCATCCTATCGTCTTCAACAGTGAATGGCAAAGAAGTTGACTTACTATTAGAATCTTCAACCATTCGTATTCAGCAGAACCGTTTCGTCAATACAATGATATATAATCAAGTTTGAACGGTTCAGTGGTACAAAGATTTACCCACTGTTCCTCATCAACTTCTATTGTCTTAATATTTTTACGACGTGTGTTTTCATTCACCGTAATAAATTGATTGATTGATTGATTGATTGATTTGAGCCCTCAAATACTGCTCTCCTTTATAAAGGACTGAAGCTCGACCGCATATAGAATTAGGTATCCTAAGACGAAGATAATATTATTTTTCAGGCAACAAATAACTATGCACTTTAGTGTGTATTTATTGCCGATGCTGCACATTACAAGGTCGAAACACTCGACGATTCAATCTGTGATATGAAGAAGCTTTATCGATGATCAATAACGATATGTCGATTATCTAATCATCGCTGAAAATCGATTATCATCGATCGTTTTCCCCATGACCTGAGAGAGAAAGCTTCATTATTATTGTTTTAATCATCTTTTTTTTTGCTTCTTTAGCGCCACATTTTATGATAGAAACTGCGACGCGTCCGAGATGCTAACCGCGACGCGTTGCCGATTCTTTCATGGTTCGCGATTTTAAAGAAGGGCGATCACCGAAAATTCACTAATATGCATTCATTCAAACATGCAAAAATCTCGAATGGAAGTCCATCGGATCAAACTAAAATGTACGGTAAGAGGGAACACTTTTTGCCAAATGCATGGTTTTATTTCAAAGCGGAATGTCAATTTTGATTGACTATTTTGATGTTGTTTTGTTCTTGCTAAACGTTTTTCAGAAAAACTAACACAAAAACTTTATTAAGCTCACTGAAATGTCAAAGTCGCGATGTCTTTGTAAATTTTATCTTCCCGCGATAGCAAATGTACCCTAGTTACTGTATACACCACATTTTTGCACTGAGACACCAATATGAATTTGAATCAAAAGTTGCACTTTCAAGTGCATTTACTTGAATGTGAAATTTTTTGTGGTCTTTCATGCGCATATTCTTTATCTATATGCTAAAAATTATTCGAAAATACATTTAAAAAATATCTCATATCTCGTGAACGACTTTTCGGTGATCGCCCTCCTTTAAAGGAGGTGAAAACTAACATTTTTCGCTAAAAGGATGATGTGTACAGAAGTGTTCGGATTATGCTTGCGAATGCATCATCAAAGAGTCAATTTTCTAAACTAAATTTAAAAAAAGCTAAGCTCACATTTTTTTACTCAGTAACTTCCTGTCTTTCACTTTCCTACTATTTCTTTCTCTATTCTTCTTCTTCTCTCTCTCTCTCTCTATATATATATATATATATTCCCGTTATTCCCTATGTATTCGTGTAAGGGTCGACGAGCGTTTAGCTGTAGTATGTGTGTCTTGTGCGGCAGATGTATACTTTGTTAAACATAGATTATTTTCTATTCTTTGCCATTAAAGATAACAGTGTGTTCAAGGATGGCAACAGAGGAAATTTTTTTTTGAATTATTTTTATTAAACAAGTTCAGATCCGAGCACTCTCATCATCATCAATAATGTCAAGCTTTTTTTTTCAAATATTTTTTTATTTTTTTCTTCCAAAATGCCCGTGCGCCGTAGAACGGAAAAACATCGTCTACCAGTTATACTTGTCGTAGATGACCTTGTTGACCATGACCTTAAAAATAAATATTATTAGCTTCTTTTTTTTTGAATTCCTTCATCTTTGAACTATTTATTTTACGCTATTTATTGCGCGGTTCTGAAACAGGAAATAGTATGTAGACTGCAGTTGCAGCGAAACGATCTTATTTTCCCTTCTTACACAATTGGCGGAAAATTAAAAGAGTTATCGTTTCCGAAGAACTCACTTTTGGCGCTGCTTGCTTTACGCACTCCCACGCGGCGCTTTTCCACGCAACAACTTTTGTCTTGGCGGCCGTCACGGATTGCTGGACGAGGTCGTCCGTGAAGATGGGGTTCACGGTGGCGCACATCTGGAGAATGGACGAGAAAGTGGCAGAGAGAGAAAGAGAGAGAGAGAGAGAAAGAGAGAGAGAGAGAGAGTGAGACTAATATGCAACAGCAAGGAGGGTGATAGAGATCGAGAGAAAGACAGAGAGTGGCACGGATAAACAGACGGAGAAATTCAAACCTTAGTAGCGATGTCGCTTGTAATAGCATTGCTCGCTCGCATAGTGTTGTACTGACTGCGGCACTGGAATACGATCATGAGAGAAAGAGAGAGTTAAAGAAAGAGAGAGAGAGTGAGAGAGAGAGACTCAAACAAAGAGACAAAGAGTGAGAGAGAGAGAAAAAGAGAGAGAAGGAGAAAGAGAGAAAGAGAGAGAGAGAGAGAGAAACGAACCCGCTCGTACGCCGGATTCAGCTTGGGCAGCAGGGCCGGCAGGGCCGTGGCGGCGATCTCGTCAAGACTGCTGCTAGCCTGAGAAGATTCAAAAATTTATGTTTGAATTCGCGCCATTTTCAATTACCTGATCTTATCACGAAATGGTTGAAAGCAATGACTGCTAATATATTGAGGGGATTGGCGTTGATGACCTTTTTTTTTAAAAACAGTTAATAGTACAAGTGAAAAAAGGTCGTCGATTTATTTACAAAATAATATTGAAAAAAAAAATGAAATTAACCTTCTTGAGGCAACTCGTGAAGGAGCTGATGACGCCGAGCATGCTCAAGTACTGGCTAGACTGGAGGCCACCGAGCAGCTGGTTGATGACGCCTAGGTTGGTGGAAGGAGTCACCGGGATTCGAACCCGGGACCACCTACTCATTGTTCGGTGCTGTTCAACCACTCGGCTATGCACACACCCACCCCAAAGTGAGCTCATTTAGCCACTCGGTCCACACATGATAATAGGCATTCTGGATTGTCCGGAAAAAAAAATTTCGTTCACATTCCTACATTTCAAGGTTCAAATAGGCTCATCTGTCTTTACCTCTCTGTCTCCCTAGCTCGCTCCGTTTTTCTCGCTGCCTCTCTCTCTCTCTCTATTTGGTACATATTTGTCTAACCATATAAATATGTATGAATGTACCACAAAAGAAAACGTGTGTTTTTAAACGAACATTTGCTGCCGCCGTTGTTCTGCCAGCATTCATATTCGTCTGTAAATAATATTTTAAAATGGTGTCACAAATATTTCTCATAGTAGCAGCAGTTTCACCTTTTAGCCTTTCAAATAAAATGTAAGTATTATATGTACATACTTTCGAATAATTGACTCAAGTATTGATCTGGCACAATTCGAGATCCTGAAATACTTCATAACTTACTATGACAAGTGACGTTGAGAGGCAGATTCTTGGCAAATCCACTGTTGATGAGAATGTTGATCACCTGTAATTTATTAAGCTAATTATGTAAGATGCACTAGGGTAATTATAAAGAACAGTTACGGAGGATCGATCTATAGAGGTGGCGCAGAGAACAAGTGAGAGGTAGAGAGAGAGAACGAGAAAGAGAGACTGAGAGAAGCAGAGAGGGGAGAGAACGTTATAGAGACAAAAGATAATCCATTCATAGTACCTTTCCGAGGCATGGTTTCGTGAACAGCGTCGTAAGCGAAGCGTAGATCTTCGTGGAAGTCGTGTCGCAGTTGCCATCGACTGGCGAGGCAGCGATAGTCACAACGAGGAGGACGACAAGGAGAGAATGCATTCTAAGAGAGAGTGAGACAAAGCGAGAGAGAGAAAGCTAGAGAGAGAGAGAGAAGAGAGAGAGAGAGAGGGAGGGGGCAGGAGAAAGAGAGGGAGAGAGAGATGGTGAGAGAGAGAGAAGAGAGAGTGAGATGGTGAGAGAGAATTGGGAAAGTGAGATGGCGAGAGAGAGATAGGGAGAGAGAGATAGGGATAAAGAAAGAGCGATAAAGCATGAAAGAGCAATGAGGAAAAATTAAAATTCTAGAACGATCCAGACTTGCTGTAGTTCACTTCCTAACAATTAGCAATTGTTGGAAGTGAAAGAGAGCAGCACAAATCGCTAGTCTGCATCCTTCTATCCAAAAGAAGAGAATCCTAGCATTCCAATCTAAGGGTGGATATCCAGCTTCGGAGAGTGTTGTGAATGATGAATAAATGCAAACTCAGGTGCCATATTTATACTACTCGTCTTGAACACGGTTGCCAGAGTTCGCCAGCTCTAATTGACACGTTTTGGCAACCTTCTTGATCTTCTTCTTTCTCTCTCCATTTCTGTCACTCTCTCTCTCTCTCCATCTCTCTTCAACTCCCTCGTCCATGCGAACCTCCCTCCCCCTACGCTAATCTATCAAAAATAAAAGCGAGTGGGCGGATGTCCAAGTTCTCTCTCTCTGCACCTGCTCATGTAATATCTGCATCAATTGGAGCTTAAGAGATCTCGCGATCCGTGCACAAAACACGGCCTCGGTCGAAGGCTCAAGTCTATTCATGCTTGTATGCACCTTGATCAAAATACACTCGACTTAAAACGGTGGCGAAGACTGTAGTGGGAAGGCCAATTGTATGTAGTAGCTCCCCCCAGTGTTCATTCATTCCATGGTGTTTTGTGTGCTGTTCATTTGCATATATATATATATATATATATATATATATATATATATATATATATTTATATATATATATATTTATTTATTTATTTATCATATATATGTATATATGTATAAATATGAATAATGCTTACTAGCCTTCCATGTTTAATTATGTCAAGTAGCTTAATAACATTCGTTGATTCTAGCAGGACTTTCCCTGGCTAGTTTTGGCTTCCTCGCGCTCGTCGTATTTTAGCAGCGTTGCTGTTTGATAAACTTGTGATAAGCTCCCCACATCGTCTTCAATATCGAATGGCAGAGAAGTGGACTACAATCACAGCGTCTTGTTATTGTGCGACATTAGCATCAGGCTCTATTTGCTATTCAGCAGATCCGTTTCGTCAGTATATTTACAATTAGAATACATTCATTTTTGAATGGAATTAGAATACGAATTAGAATAATTAGAATACATTCATTTTTGAATTTTTGAACGAAATTGTGGAATTTCTGTTAGTTCTTCTTCTTCATCAACTTTTGAGGTACGCCTTTTATATTTCGCACCAATCATTGAATGGAGACATGTGTGTAAGGCGCTACTAATTCGTGGTGTTAAATTTAGTGAACTAAACAAGATATTGACTACCTTTTAAAGGAGCAGTTCACTGAATAGTTAACATATGGTTTTATGAACTTGTAACTATTCGCATCTCTCTAAAACATACATCTAGAAAGTTTTAATCATTTTTGTCCACTTGCAACAAAGTTAAGAGCGCGCAAAATATGGCTCGGCCAAAACATTTTACTGTAGCTGTTAGCTACCCTCCTATTTCACACGCTCTCTAACCAGCAGAAGGGCCAAATATTTGAGGGCGCGCGTTCAAAATGGCTCTAATGTACTACTGTAGAAACATTCAGTGCATGGTTCCTTTAAGGATAAGATTTGGTAATTTGTCTGTCTTCTGACACTGATATTGTATGTTACATGACTGAATGTCAAGTGTATTGCAGGACATACAAGTCATGAAAGACGGTCTCGCCAGCGGAGTGATGGCTAACCAGAGCCTTAAGGCAATAGATTATTTCGTAATAGATCCAAAAGTCGACGATTCGAGCGCCAACCAATCGTGCCTCATTAAAGAAGCCAAGAATACTCACTCTTGTATTCGCGCACTTTTGCCTTGCAAAAGTGCAAGAAAGCTTGCGATTTAGAGAGACGTGACTGCAATAATCAGAAAATGCAAATGGATTACAGAGTTGGATTTGGTGTTTTTTTTAAAAATTAATATCTGAATAAATCAAGTGTTGAAATTCCCTTTAGACTTTGATCAAGGATAACGTTTAGTTGTTATTTCCCAGCATTTTAATGTATTCTTGGTACACACAGAAAAAAATGTGACACACAATTATTGTTCCATCCAGAATTGTAACCAAAATTGTGACACGGGAGCTCACATCGAAAATTACGATATCGGATGTCACATTTTGGTGGCAATGATGTCACATTTTGTTGGCAACCCGCTGCGAGAGCCAAAAATGTGACATTGTTCCACTGCGGGCCGTGCTCACTCCTCCATCTCTCGCCCGTAGTGGTCGCAAAGCACAATATAAATGTAGAGTCGAAAAAGGCCGCCTAATCTAGGTTGTGCCGGTATGGGTGGAGTAATTCGCCGAAATTTCAAATACGGAAGGCGTCATGCTCTATGCTTTAGATGCTGACTCCGCTGTCTCGCACCCAAACACCATGCTGATGATCGGCATGCTGCAAAACTTTTTTTGGGTTTCGAGGTTATTCCATAATCTTATATGAAATGATTCAAAAATACAAGGCATGGATGAAGAGGGAGGGAGAAGGGCGCGGGGCGAATGGTGCTCAGAGGTCACATTTTTTGTCACATTCAGATGTCACATTTTCCGCGGCTAATTGTGACATGGGGTGGAACACATATGTACCGAAGTAAAATCGGTACATTATTGTGACATCAAATTGTGACATCCCTTGTCACATCGTTTTCTGTGTGTACTGTAGAATTCTCATTTTTGACAAAGATTTTTCCTATATTTTAAGAACCTCCTTAATATCTTAACAATTTCTTTCCGTTTGATGACATATGTATCTTTTCTACTTCTTCTTTTTCAACTTCGTTTTAAAAAAAAAGAGAAAGTCAGAGCCTTAAAAAGAGAGTCAAAAAGAGAGTTTTAAAAAGAGAGTCAGAGTCAATAGTCATGTATATTTCTTTTCAATGCTGAAGATTATAAGATCGAAACAAATGATTTATTCCGTTAAGTGAACGAGCATTATCTCGATGGTCAATATGTCGATATGTCGATCAGAGCTAATCCTCGCTGAAGGCGATTACCACGTGTACTGATCACAGATCGTTTTCCCCATGACCTGGAACGAGAGGAGAAGCTTTCATTATTTAGGGTTTGGCAATTATTATTTTTATTTCTAAAGCGCCATATTTCATCATTGCTCGCTATGCAACCGGGACGCATCAGCGACGTGTCGCGGATGCTTCCATGGTTCCACTTTAAAGAGGGCGAAAGCTCTAAATTATGGTCTAATTGATTTGTCGGAGCATGGACCAGTGAAATACATATATTTCCATCTTCCGTGAATTCACGTACCGTAAGCGCAAGGCGGCAACTTTGAACCGTCCAAACCAACACTCTTGCCTTGCGAGAAAAGGGAGGTTTCAAAGCAAGTATCTTATCAAATTGCCAGGATCACTTTGCTCAAACCTACCATACTATCTGATCGGTCATTTGTGTTTGGAGTTAGCGTCCTTAAAGCTCCTTTAAGGAGTTAAAGGACACACACCTGTGGCGCGGCATTCTTCACGCAAGTCCACGCTGCCGGCTTCCATGCGTTCACCTTCGTCTTGGCCGCAGTGATGCACTGCTGGACGAACGTTTGAATGAAGATATCATTGGCGACCACGCAGACCTTGATGAGAGGGAGAGAAAGTAAGAAAGTGAGAGAGAAAGAGAGAGAGAGTGAGAGAGAGCTAGAGAGAAAGCGGGAGAGAGAAAGAGGAAATAAGAAAGAAAGGTGAAAAGGGGACGGGAGAAAAATGAAAGATCTTGACAACTGAGGACAAGAGAGAGAGGAGGGGGTTATAATGAGATGAATCAGAGAAGGGTAAAGAGAGAAAAAGAGTTAGATTGAGAGAGAGAGATTGACAGGGTGAGAGAGAGATAGAGTAAGAGTCGAGAAAAAAAAGACTACCTGTGCATTGACACCACTGGGGTTAGCAGCATTGGTTGTCTTGAGTGTGTTGAACTTTGAAAGGCACTGAAACAAATGGAATTTATGGTCAGATTTTTTTTCTTCTTCTTTTAAAAGAGACCACTGAGGAAAAGCAAGTCTAAAATCTAAAATTTTAAAATAAATACTTAATAAAATCTTATATGTTGGACTAAATGAAAATCAAGTTTAATGTAAAAAAAACCCCCCCGCAATCTGAGCGGGTCTCGACGCGATCAGATTGGTTGGCGAGACTTGATGGTACTGACCTTCGCGTAAGGAGTGTTCAACTTGGTCATGAGTGGAGGAACTGCGTTGGCAAGAGTCGTGTCAACATCCGTGCCCGCCTGAAATTATTTTAGTTTTATTAATTGTTTTATTCTTAACTCTTATAATTGTACAATAAATGGTGATAAACATGGGCTTAAAAATTCGTTGACATTTAAATAGTATACATATGTTGTAACTAATGTTGTGAATATTTTTGTAAAATTTTCGTAAATATAGTTAAAAATAAATTAATATGTATTCATAATTTCTGAAAAAAAAAGAAGTTTAACGGCCGTGCCTACATTTTTGATGCACTTTGTGAAGCTGTTGTAGACGCTGAGAAGCGTCAAGTATTTAGCGGCCGGAACACCATTGATGAGCTGGTTTATGATGCCTGGAAAAGAGAAGAGAGATGCAAGATACAGACAAAGAGAACTAGAGGGAGAGAGAGAGAGAAGAGAGAAGAGATAGAGAGAGAGCAACATTGAAAATAAAAGAGAGAGAGAGAGAGAGAGATGAGAATGAGGAGATAGATAGAGAGAGAGAGATGATACAGTTAGAGACGTAAACATTTATGTATCAAAAAAATATTATTTGATGTGAAATCGCAAACATTTATTGCCGCCTCCGTTCTTCCAGCATGCGTATTCCTCTGCAAGTCGAGCATTAATTTTTTTTGTAAAAAAATTCCTAGTTATTATTATTATCGTTACATAAACATTAAAAATCAATATATATAATATATAAATATATAAATTCGTTGAGCCTACAAAATTTATTACATCATGCCGTAACTATAAAAAATTTCCAAATCTAAATGCAAAACCAAAATTCAGGCAAAATGGCGCCAATCCAAAAATGGTTTTTTTTTTATTTTCGACATCTTAGAAGACTAACGTGCACAGGTGACATTGAGCGCCTGATTCTTGGAGAGGCCGTTCTGGATGAGAAGGCTGACCGACTAAAGTGCAAGAAAACGATTTATAATCGAAAGTAAATTTTATGGGTTGAACAGTACTTCTTGTACGCCTGCAAGGAAGAATGCTGAATTGAGATAGCCCAAGGTAGAAAAGAGAGAAAGAGAGAGACGCAGAGAGATATAAAGAAGTAGAAAGAGAGAGAGAAAGAAGTAGAGAAAGAACGAGAGAGAAAGAAGTAGAGAGAGAGAACGAGAAAGATGGAGAGAGAGAGAACGAAAGAGAGAGAGAGAAATGAAGAGAGAGAGAACGAGAGAAAAACCGCTTACAGCGTTGAGGGCGGGAGTCTGGAAGAGATTGGTGAGCAACGTCGTGATCTTGGTGCATGTCGCAGAGCAGTTGCTGGATGCAGTCTGAGCAGCCAATACAACGAGGAGGAGGACAAGGAGAGAGTGCATTCTGAAAGGAGAGAGAGAGAGAGTGAGAGAGAGACAGAGAGAGAGAGACAGAGAGAAAGATAATGAGAGAGTGAAAAGAAGAGAGAGATAAAGAGAGAGTGAGAGAAAGAAAAAGAAGGAGAGTGTTCGACAGCGACAGCAGAAGGACGGCAGCTAGAAAAAGGGAGACGGAAAGCGGAGAAAAGAAAAAAAAAAGATGATACGATGATTGTCTAGTTCCGATTTAGCTCAGATACTGTATATTATTCATACACGCTTATATTCTCAGTAAAAATAAATGCCATACATTTAAGCGAATACAATTTTTCATCGAAAGACCATGAGGCATTTGGTGCATTTGGTGCCGATGCCCGTGACCCTACCCGTGGGTTCCTGACCCGGGTGGCCCGATCCTGAGGGTCCCGATCCCGTGTCAAGACACCCGGGACCCGACCCAGGGGTCCATGGCCGAAACACTTGAGTATCCGGTAGTTCCTCTCAGACACGTAATAGTAATCTATTTCGTGTGTCCGTTCTGTTCAGTGGAAGAGCACAAGGCCATTTATACTCGTTGTCCTCTTTGATCAGACATCAGAGTTTGTACAATTTAATTGAAGCACAAATTGGGTGCCAGTTGCAGCAATATCTCATCCTTGGTGCATTCTTTCTTTGACGGCCCTGCTTTTGCACGTTCTTTCTCTCTCTCTCTCTTTCGGCTGTCTCCCACTTGCCCCACTCTCTCTCTCTCTCTCTCTCCCTTATCACGCCTCTATTCTGTGTTAATTTTGCTCATTGTCATACTTTCTATGAGAATTCAGCTTGTATGAGACGTTTGTGCTCGTGTAATCCGCTTTATTCTCTTTCTTTCTTTCTTCTTCTGCTTCTCATTCTCTCTCCCTCTCTACCACTCTCTCTCCCTCTTCCTCTCCCTCCCTCTCTCTCTCTCTCTTTCCCTCTCTCTCTCTCTGGCTGAACCGTGATCGGCGCAAAACTACGCAAAACCACACGATTGAACGGGGTGAGAGCAGCAAAGACCAAGTATATCTCACCACGAAAATCCGCCTCCTCTCCTGTCCATATTCTCATTCGATATCCTCATTATTTTTGTCTCCGATCTTTCACGCCTTCCATCATCACACAAGGTAGAAAAAGGTAGAAAAAGACATAAAACCTTGGAAAAAAATGTATTGCTAAAGTCTAGTAAGACTCATGGTTAGTCATAGAACAACAAAAAAAACACTATTGTAAGATCTGAAAAAAGGAGATATATGTATGTATACATATAGTTGTACAAAAGTTTTCTTTAACGATACTTTTTCTCAGAATCTGTTTTTCAGCGTCTGTGTGTATAAAGCAATGTGTTCAAGGCTCGATTGATTACCTCGATTTATTACAAGTAATCAGTCATCGTTATTTAATCATTTTCGGGAGCTTTATCCGCCGTACCAAATTCTATTATCGATAATTTGCTCGTCGTTTTCTCGTTTGTATCTTTGGAGGCGGTCATGTCTCTCTCTATCTCTTTGTCTCTCTCTCTTTCTCTCCATCTCGCTCCCTCTTTGTCTACCTCTCTCTCTCACTCTCTCTCTCTCTTTCTCTCTCTCTTTCACTCTCCTTATTAACTCCCTCACCGCATCTCGGGATGTTTTACATCCACAAGAAGAGGACGAGAATGTTGGGGGTTTTTTATGAGTCTCACTCTTTCGTTGACCAAACATTATCGCGTTATTTGCATTCGCTCTGCTCATAGGGGGTTTGCCTTTTCCTCGTCTCATTGTCAGCTTATCACAGGATTCAAGGTATTGACATAGAAGCAACAAAAAAAAACACTTTTTGATGACATCTTGAAGGGTTCTCCAATTTTGGTCCATCGAATTATTACAAAAATGACCAACATATGTATGTACAATATTCCATGCTTCAATATTACAATTGACTGTAGACAAAGTATTTCTGCTTGTTGAAATGACATAACATATGAATGCATATTGCTACCATATCAGTATTTCTGTATGAAGTAACCTATTTTGCCGTAGGCGTTTGGTGACTTCAACATTTTGTTTTTATTTCCCTGTCATCTCATCCTGTCTTTATCCAATGTGATCATTTCGGCACAATTACATTTTCGGGCACGTGAAAAAAAACATTTAATAATAACCTCCTACTCAAATGTTGTCACCAACAAGTACAGAGTAAGCGCAACTTGTTTTCCCATGCAAATAGTTAATGTAGCACTAATTACTTGACATCAAGTATACGAAAGAAAGCAAGTAAGTAAGTAAGAATGAATCAATGAAATGATGGATGAGTCCTGGTTGAAGTTTTTAGGCCTAGACTTCCTGGTGTGGTTTAATTGTGGAATTGAATATTGGCACAACTTTACCATGTGTACAAGGTGCAGACATTCTGGTCGTTCATGATCTACAAGAAATAAGCAACTAACATATGACATACATATACAAATAATGTATTTCTCAGTATCTCTCTCTGTTCGCTCTCTCTCTTTCTCGCTCTTTCTCTTTCTTTCTCTCACTGTCTCTCTCTTTCTCTCACTATCTCTCTCTTTCTCTCCCTCTCTCTCTCTCTCTCTCCCTACCGCAGGTGCTGCATCCTTGATGCACTTCCAGTGCGCCCACTTGTTGATCTTCTGCTTGGCTACCGTAATACACGCCTGGATGAGCCACTTGGTGAAGCCGGAGTTTGCAGTGGCTCAGACCTTCAAGTAGACAACGAGTAATCAATTGACAGAAAAAAAATTGTTTTTTTTTGCCAAGAATTTCACAGGGCTCTGTCCAATGTACAGACTGAAAGATTCCTGATTCCTGCGCGAATTATATTAAACTTTCAATTGAGCTCTCTTTCTGTATTGTTTCCTTTATTAGTGATGGTTCCAGAAAACATTAACATTACCCGACCCATTGCTTCTACGAGTCAAAGTTCCAGAGAACATTAAGAACATATGTATGTATATTAAAGATGTTCAATGCATTCGTGACCGGTATGGTTATAACCGTAAAAGCGTACCTTGTTTTCAATCATATATGGCGCAATTCGGTTCCTCTTCATACTGCTGTACTTGTTGCGACACTGTAAGGGTCATGTATTTTTTGCTGGAAATAATATCGCTATTACTTTAATAGTATTTATCTTTAAAAATTTTTTTATTAAATAAGAGAGAATTACCTAATCTTTACAGTTATTTATAAAAATATTATCGCTTTTAATTTAATTTAATTTATCTAAAAATTATGAGAATCAAGTAATGGCTAGAGAGAATTAGTCTTGATTGTTACATATTTTGAATAGAATCACGAAACTGACAAGGTTGTAGGGTGCATTCAGCTTATAGATGAGCGCTGGCCCGACCTTCTGAACTATGGCGTCCAGGTTTGTCCCGCCCTGTGTAAAATTCAAATAGATTTGTTTTTTTTCATCTTCCTTTGTCACATTTATTTCTGTAGTTATCTATTTATATTTGGTTAATTTTAATAAAAAAAAAATATATATATATATTGAGAGACCACAGGCAGCATTGTTTTTAAAAGTAATGAAAGTAAACAAGGTTTCGCTCGTGGGAGGCGGTATCATCATACACAAATTTTCCTTTGCTAATAATAAACTAGTTTTCGCGTAATTAATTTATTAATTGATTAAAAATTTAAATTAATCTATTAAAAAAATTAAATTATATATTCTATAAAATATTGTCTTTTAGTAATCAACATTTTTGAGGCACGTGTTGAACTTGTTGTAGACTTGTATAAGTCGAAGGTAGAGCGTCGTCGGTACGCCCTTCATGAGCTGGTTTACGATGCCTATAATTAGTGCATAATAAATATGTACTTATTGTTAACTGCCTGTAGAGTAACGAAAAATAAGGGAAAATATGAAATAATAAGAAGAAAAAGAAAAATCAATAAACTCACACGCATCACCGCCTCCATTCTTATAGCACTGATACTCTCCTGCACAGCAAGAGGAAAAGTTTAATTGCTTGAAAATATTAATGATGAAAAAAAAACTATTTTTTTATCGCCTCTATTATTGTTTAGAAAAGTATGGTTTAAAAAATTTTTTTTTTTGCAAATAAAAATGGACCAACTTTGACAAGTAACGTTTAGAGGAAGATTGGGCCTGAGACCATTGTTGATCAGTAGCTTGATTGCCTAAAGAGAGAGAAAAAGAGTGTATTCTCTTCAAAAAGTCATGGAAGAGCATTCGTAATTTGATTGTTAACTTGTGATTTTTTTTAAAAATAACAGTGTTGGCAGGGCTATGCCCGGACCAGGCACAAGGTACTTATGACCGGGGGGTCGGGGCCAGATTGGGATGGCATTGGGATCGGGTCGGGACTGGGTTGGGACAAGCTCGGGACCAGGTTGGGACCGGAATGGGACGTAAACAGATACAAACCGTGTCAACATTCGGTCCATTGAATAGCTTCGTCAGCAGACTCATCACTTTTGTCCGAGTCGTCGCGCATTGCGCGTCGGTCGAAGCGACAGTCAACGAGAGCAACAGCAGCAACAAAGAGCACGCGAAGATTCGCGCCATTTTTTCCCGCCAAAATGGAATTCAAATATATTAAAATTATTTTAATGCAAAGTGAATATTACAATAAGTCGCATCACACACGCTTTCTTTATTAGTACCCACGTGGCTACTATTGCTGCGTTTGTATATTTCTAGCCATCTCGTTACCAGTCGCTTGGATCTTTTGAAGAACAAAATATCCAATAATTGTAAGCTTTTAGAACGATTACAGAGAACATCAGCAGAAGCATAGAAATGAAGAGAAAGAGAGAGAGAGAGATAGAGAGAGAGAGAGATAGAGATAGAGATAGAGAGAGAGATAGAGAGAGAGAGAGAAAGAGAGAGAGATAGAGAGAGAGAGATAGACAGACAGAGGGCCGACTTAATCCATGTGTCAAGTTCAAAAGATTTGAGAACACATTTCGTCCATCATCACTATGGAAAACGTTTATCCGCTGGATCTTCGATCGCTGTACTTTATTAATCATCATCAAATTTATAGTTGAACCAATTAGCAGGCACAAAATACTTTTGCCCTTTCCTCTTCGTAATACCCCGTTAAGAGTACAAGGCAGCCTAGAAAGGGTCTCTTCCTGTCCCAGACAGGGTATACATACATATGTATATAAACACATGTAAATGGTGTCTAGATTGTTGAAGAGAACGCCACTTATCCTTTTTATCCGCACAACTCGCTCTTTCGCATGCACAACATACGAAAGAACGTAGTACATATATATATATATATATATATATATATATACATATTAACACGACACTCCTAATTTTGCATACTAGATAATTGGCAGTAAAAATATGCCTCAGATACATAAATAATATTAAGAAGCATAACGAAAGAAAGGAAGTCGTCTAAGCGGCGAATAAAAGGACTTCTAATTTGTTTTCCTTTGTCTTCTTCATCTTTGCCAACGACGTCAAACTCGATGATTACCACGTGTAGAGGTTGTAGACAGCGCGATCCTTCATGACCTTCAATGAGAACGGGAAGAAGACTTTTAGTTTTTTTTTCTAAAGATAATGATTCATTTTTTAAGAAGATTATAAAAATAATTTATTGATTCAAGTAACATTCATTCTAATGCATTTTTTAACACACAGAGTGAGACTGACTGATTCTGTCTAGCTGAATCTCTGTTACCGTTCTAACTCGCTCTTTCTCTCTCTATCTTGCCTCACTCTCTCTCTCCTAGTTTTCCCTCATTATTTTCTCTGTCTATATATCACTTTCTCTCTTGCTCTCTCTCTCCCTCTCTCTTTCTCTCTAGCTCTCTCCCTCTCCCTCTCTCTTTCTCTCTCTCTCTCTCTCTCTCTCTCTCTCTCTTTCTCCTCTCTCTTTCTCTCTCTCTCTTTCTCCCCTCTCTCTCCCCCTCTCTCTCTCTTTCTCCCCTCTCTCTCTCCCCCTCTCTCTCTCTTTCTCCCCTCTCTCTCTCCCCCTCTCTCTCTTTTTCCCCTCTCTCTCTCTCTTACCACCGGTGCCGCATCCTTGATACACTTCCAGTGCACCCACTTGTTGACCTTTTGCTTGGCAATCGTAATGCACGCCTGGATGAGCCACTTGGTGAAGCCGGAGTTTGCAGTGGCGCAGACCTTACAAGAATTAAAACGTTAAATAATTATACACGAAGAAATCTGGCGATAAATAAATAACTGAGGAGATGAGAAGACGAATTTATCAAAAATCTGCAGGGTACAAAATAAAACAAGTAGTAATTTTAAGAGGAAAAAAAGTTAAAGTTTATTGACTACATAAGAATCTTGTTTAGTAAACAATACAAATTTCTCGCCCTTCTCACCTGATTAACAATGGTTGCCGTTGCCGCCTTGTTTTTCTTCATCGTATTGTACTTGTTGCGACACTGTGAAAAGACGGTAAATTACGGGAGTGTTTCCCAAATCGCACTCCATTCTCTACATCAATTATTCAGCAAAATAATACAACACCGAGCAAACAGCATGTTTTGCGAGTTAAAAAAAGTGTTTTTGTTTAGTTAATTAAACCCGTCGAATATCGGTTGCTGAACACTACTAACAAGTTGGTACGGAGAGTTGAGCCGCAACAGCAGTGCTGGAGCGACCTTCTGGATGATGGCGTCGACGTTCGTGCCACCCTATCGAATATGAATAGAAATTTAACTTTGAATCCAAGATGCTGATCCTTTGGCCATGAATTTCCTGTGAAATAATTTTTTTTTTTTACATTTTTCAGCCAAATCGCAACAGTTCGATGACTAAAAGATCACATGGCGATATTTTATCTAACTTTAATTTGTATATGAATGAGTAAGCTTACTTATTAGGAAAAAAAATAAAAAAAGATGTGCTCACTATCCCGCGTGTTTATTTATTGGAATGAGCGCGAATTCAAAAAAAATTCCTTCTTTCTTTCAGCTTCTTTTAATCCACCTTTTTGAGGCAGTTGTTGAAGTTGGAGTAGAGCTGCAGAAGCGACATGTACTGCGTGACTGGCACGCCGCTTATCAGCTGATTGATAATACCTTTAAATATTCTTCTCTCTTTGTACTTTTTTTATTCAACTGTTATTAGCTAATGCCAAAATAAATATATAAAAAATTCGACAAACTTTTAGATTATAATTGAGAGCATTCTTTGTATTTTTTTGTTTGTTATTTAGCGAAATAAATATTGTGCCCTTGTGTGCACCAAAAAAAAAGAACAAAATTGAAATAAACGTTGAAAAAAGAGGTGGAAAAAGATGTAAGTAGTAGAAAGAAAGAAAGAAAAAACAAAAGCAACTCACATTTGTTGCCTCCGCCGTTCTTCCAGCAGTCGTATTCTCCTGCAATACGCAATACTGCTGTATTATGCATAGCTATTAGTGTCATCCCTCACGGTGCTAGTAGTAGACCCTACCTAATATTAGGGGCACCTTCATAACAGTATTAATTGTTAAATTGTTTAATTGTTTATCTACATCTTTTAAGGATGTGACAACACAAAGACATGAAAATGAAGATCAAATGAAAGACATGTCCTAGCAGCGTGAAAAGGGGGAGGGAGAGGGATACAGTAGCCACGGAAGTCCTCTGCTCTGGTGAAGGGTAACCCGGAGATGGGGTGGATCAGGTCCCAAGGGCTGGCAAGGCCCATTAGAAATGTGCACTGAGGAGGGTGCATCTCAGAGGAACCACCGCACTTGCTGTATGGGGGAAGTGAGAGTGATTGGACCGGGGAGATAAAGAAAGTGCTGCTGTAATTAAAACATTGATAAATAGTAAATAGTGAATATTAAATAGAAATGACTAAATAAGTTAACACTGAGACCAAGCTAGATACTAGGATAGTCAAGCTTAAGTAATGAAAGAAGAGACATATTGAGAAGCTCACGCTTAAAAGACTCAACATTCCGGCAAGAGAGAATGGAAGCTGGTAACTGACAATACCACCTAGCAACTCTGACACTGAACGAATTACGACGTAGATCCAAATTACACTTTGGCAAATGAAAATTAAAACTAGAAACACGACCATTGCAAGGTTTAAATGTCACAAATTTGCTAATTGGTAGATCAATTAAGCCGAGAAGCAATTTATGGAAATAAATGAGATCAGTTCTAACTCGTTGAAGAAGGAGGAAAGGAAGGGAATATAAGCAAAGTCTATCATTGTAGCATGGAACAGATGAGAGAGGAATATACTTCGATTCAGAGGAGCAACGAATAAAAAGCAGTCTAGTAAAAACATGTTGAATGTGTTCGATCTTATAAATGAGCGCCTTCTTCTGAGGCGTCCAGACAATTGATGAAAATGAAATCAAAGGAATGACATATGTTTTGTAACAAATGATATATATCTCAGGAGATCGAGATCTTAATAGACGAAAAAAGGCATATATAAGGCTAAGACTTTTCCTAGCAATCGATTCAATATGAGCTGAGAAAGAAAGAGACGAGTCAATCAAAATTCCAAGATCACGAACGTTGACCCTTCCTAATACTGGAACGCCTCCACCGTTTTAGACTATGACGTATGATATTGTGGCACGTTGGCACCATTTGGCAGAAATATGTTTGCATATAATGAATACCTCTGTGAATGCATGTATGTACATAGATCAATTTTCATATCCATTGAACAACGCCTTTTATCTATTCAGACGCGGCTATGAAACGAAATAAGAGAGGAAAATTGTCCAATAGAAAGCCTCCTACTAACTCTGGCAAGTGACATTTAGCGGCAAATTTGGCGCGAGTCCTTTCTCGATGAGCAGCTTGATAGTCTGCAAGGAAAAGAGTAATTTTAACAAAGTACTATTTAAAAACTTCTTTGGAAAATTTTTTTATTCATTTATTTAATTTAAAACAATATATATATGTATATGGGGTGCCCTAAACTGTGTAAGCATTATTTTCTGAGCACTGTCTATCTTACGGAAATGTTTATTTCTTTTGATTAAAATAAATAGTAAACATAAAGATAACCAAAATTACACAAAAAATGTCTACGATAAATTATTAATAAAATAAAATAAAGATAAAAATAAACACACACCGACCGCGTCAATGTTCTTCGATGCGAACAGTTTCGTGAGTAGACTCTCCACCTTTGTCCGCGTCGTCCAGCACTGCGCGTCCGTGAAGGCGGCGAATGAGAGGAAGGAGAAGAACAACAAGCAGACTGATGCCACCGTTCGCGCCATTTTTTCACGCCAAAATTATTTAAATAATTTAAAAACAATATTCGCGCCATTTTCTGGCCAACATTATTTAAACTTATTTTTATACAGCAGCCGCGCCAACAAATCGCCCAGTAATAAGAAATTAATATTGAAATAAAAAAAGAGCAAATCACTATATAATGATTGAACTGGATCGTGTGTAGAAAATTCTTGGGAAAATCAATTTAATTGTGTATGGAATTCAAATATATAAAATAAAATTCAAAACATAAATCAATTTAAAGCGTCCCTTTTAGACTGGACGCTTCTGCTTCGATGGATGCTATGACCCCTCCCATGATCTTTTATACATTCCCGTAAATGCGTTGGGGCCAAAAGCCCATGGCCTCACCACATCACTCGCGCGAGATTACTAATACCTATTCCGTAGTGAGGATAGGGAATTGGGCAGAGAAATGGAATAGGTATTAGCTTGAAGAATAGTACGGAAAAGACACACACTCACACACACACACACCTTTTTCCTTATTAGGCAGAGGATTTGTTCGGAAAAAAAATTCAAATGTGTGGCTCATTGTCAGCGAGGCAATTAAAAAGTGTCGAAAGCACACGTAAAAGAGAGAAAAAAGAGAGAAAAAAATTGTGAAAATAGTGTGCACTCTCCCATCTCGTTACTACGGGCTTATGATTTTTAAAGAGATTTTCGACCTTCAAAAGGTTCGCGGATTACGAGAGAGAGGAGAGAGAGAGAGAGAGAGAGAGAGAGAGAGAGAGAGAGAGAGAATAGAGAGAGAGCGAGAGAACGAGGAGAAGAGAGAGAGAGAAATTGAGTAATCTAGAGAGAAAAAGGATACGCATCTCTGGCTCCTCTTTATCCGCTTTTAATCCCATCATTATGCTTGATTAATCCGCGAGGTGTTCATTGTTAGTGTCATGTTTGCTGTTCCACTTCCGTTTGGTGTATTGCACAGGATTCCTTTGAAAGATGATAAAATATTTAATGAGAAATATTAAAAGAGAAATTGATTAATGCGACATTATTAATGAGAAGCGATTAATACAGGTTTAAATTGACCGTGTCCGTCATAATAAGAGAAGACACTAGCTCATTCTTGCGTGCCATTTCTCAAATCGTACAAAGACACTTTTACACTGTTTTATTGTGCGAACAGCCACAATAAAACAGTGTAAAAGTGTTTAATAATTTGTTGGTGATCGCCCTCCTTTAAAGGAGAAAAAAAACTCAATTTTGAATTCGCTCTTTTTTTCCCAATTTCGCGACAAAAAGAGAGAGCATGAGATTTAGAGAGACACGACTAAAAGGTCGGGAAAATTGTTGTTTTGAAAAAGGAGCAGGAGAAAAAGAGAGGTTAGAAAAAAGGTTGCGTATTTCATTTTTTTTTCTTATTCATTTAATTTAATTTAGTGTTATCGTCACCATCTTCCTTTAATTGTATTTAAAGGAAGTATCCGACGAAAAAATAACTTCTTCTTTTATATTCCCATATGATCAAGTCTGGCATAAAGGATCGAATAGAGGTGGTCCCGCTTTACGAAAGTCAGTATTTAGCCAGAAATTTGCATTTGTCTTTTGGAATACGGTAGAAAACGTCTCTGTCGATGTACCCGGTGTATGCTCAAACCCAAGCAAGGAGTGCCAACGGGTGGGAAGAAGAGGCAGTCTCTTCCCGTCCTAACCACTTAGCACCCCATTTTCACCAAGTGATGAGAGATACAGATGTTAAAGAAAAGCGAGACAATGAAAGAAGTAGAGAGAGGTTAGATACACATACGTTTCAAATTTGAAATGTTGTAGCGGCCGCTAAAAAAGGCTCATCCAGTTGGGAGTTTTGCACAGTTTGAAACGTAATTCTATTAGATACGGTTGTCTTTCGTCGGATACTTCCTTTAAGATGTCGACATTTCATATTGAAGTTACTTTGTTACTTTCTAGACATGAGGGGAAAATGTATGTACATCAGCCTCAAGTCTACATAAATAAAGACTATTTACGCTTAGGAATTATAAACGAGGCAGAAGCTATTCTGCTAATAGAGCATGAAAATCGTAAAAATATTAATGTTAGACGTTCGTAGGAGCTGCCATGTCTTGTTATCATTTTTTGGAACAAAAATAACTTAATTATGCATCATTATTTTTTTTACATATACATTTTTTTTAACATTCGAAAGAAACACATGTGAGAGAGGCAAAAGTTCTTTTTTTATTTTGATGATGAATTAGCTTGTGATCTTCGTATACAAGCGTATATGTATATACATATGTTCATCGAAAGTGTACAAGTATTAACTGGCAAGTAGGAAACATAAAATACATTTCTATGTTTACTGACGGCGCCAGCAATGACTCATCAGCATAATTCTTCCTTCATTTTCGATAACAAAGCACAGAAAGGAAATAGACATTTTGTTTGCCATTACGAAAGACAAATGTATATATGTACATATATATGTGTCGACATTACTTAGAACCAAGGCTGTTTTTGATACAAACATATCTCATTCCTTCTTTCGGTGAGAAATCGCTGGATGTATTGTTTACACGAAAATCATTCAAGCATTCATGAGCCACTCACTTCTCATGCATCCTATCATGCGCTTTCCTTTCTTCCTTTCTTTCGTTTAAATGCCAGATCATGGCTATACATAATACATATATATATATATATATATATATATATATATATATACATAGTTTCACACATAGTTGTTACCATACACATATGTAGCTATCATTCTAGTCGTTCACCTGCTCTCCAGATGGCGGCAGTGAATGCTAGTAGTGGCGAGCACATCGACGACCAGAGCGTCAGCGTCAATATCCGAATGCCCGGCTACTTCTGCTGCGGCGGCTCATTTGCAATCGTATGTTATGACTTTGAGGGGGGATAGCGGGCCCGCGAACCGATGGTACTCAAAATTCCTTCATTTCTGACTGTTCGGGGAACCGTTGGCACCCCCCGACCGCAGTTTCTGGACACCGTGGAGACGTCGGAATGCAGTTTTTGATGTCATCTTTACTGTTCTTTTTTGTTTACCGCCATTGAAGAGACGCTTCTATTTTACTAACAAAATTGCTAAAGTTTGGGACAAAAATTGTCCATTATTATATTTTTTACATTGAAAATATGTAATTATCTGCTTTGAAATATTCTTTCTGGTTGCGCGCACGGACGCGAGGGGGTCGCGCGCGAGACACCGCGCCATAGAGGCGGCGATCGAGAGCGAGCGGCTGTCGCGCGCTCGCCTACTCAAGATCCTTCTGCTTGTTGAGTCTTTCAATTGACTTACTACTATGTATGTATGTATGTAGATACATGCATATGTGGACATACAAACATATTTGTTTAGGCATACTTAGAAAAAATTGGATGATGAAATACACACACGGTGATCTATCACATGGAAGTGGGCGATCGATGGACATCTCAAAATTCCATGGGTTTAGACATATGTATGCATAAGGACATCTATAAGTGAAATAAACAGAAACCAAAACATTGTACATATCCTTGAGTGGGGGACGTAATATCACAAGAATAGAGTCTCTCAAAGTTTGAATACTCAGGAACTCATGTTTAGGAGGTCCTGCCTCCGGCAAGAGCACCATTTTCAAGCAGATGAAGTTGGCATTTGTTCATATTGATTTTTTTCCTCATCAAAAATATTTTCCTCTCGTCTTTCATTTAAATTGAATTTTAAAGAATTTTGCACACCACCGGCTTCTCGCAACTCGATCTTGCCAATTATCGCTATCTTATCATTGCGAACGTGCTCGAGGTTGGTTTGACTTGCGAAAAAAATTTGAATATTATCAAAGGAGGTCGATCACTTAAAAGCGAATTAATACACGTTTTAATTGCCGCGTACAGAGAGTAGGCAATTATAAATTTCACTTCTTCGTCGCACTCCTTTAAAAAAAATATATTTTATAAAACGTTTTCCCTATAAAACTCCCCATTTCCAGTCGGTGCAACAGCTGATAGAAGGCGCTCGACGGCTCCAAATACCGGCTGACAGCTTTCGACTTCAGGCAAGTGTTAATTTCTTTATCGGCTGTTCTTCTTAGTCTCCTCAAGCACTCTTTCACTGACAATTAGAGTATTTTGTAGGCAAAAGATTCTGTGACAAGGGCGAAACCAAATGTTGTTTGGACAAGCAAAAATATAACGCAACAAATATTGTCCTTGGAAACTTATGTAGAGTCAATCAATCGGCTCATGATATAGAAAAGATGATCTTTCTAGGCCGACATCGACCTCTTCAATCTGTGGTTGCCGAAAGCGCACTTTGGCGAAGTATTTATATATTTTACTCATTTTAAAATGTCAAATCAATCATCTGTTTTTTCTTCTTTCTCTCTCTTTCTACATATATTCATAGCTTTAGAAAGAAAAATAAAGAGTTGGAAAATGACTGATAAATAATAAATATAATAAAATTAATTAATTAACATAATTAATTAATTAGATTATTTAATCGAATTTATTAATTAATACGATCAATTAACTGGCTAGGTCGAGCTGGCGTGTGAGTTCGGGCGGGCCGTCGCGCGCATCGTGCGCTCGGAGATGGCGCGCGCGACCCTCTCGCGCCGCGAAGACATCTCATTGCTTGACTCGGCCGAGTAGTTCAGTGTTATGGACTTCTGGTCTATCTTTCTCTCTCTCTCTCTCTCAATCTGTCTCTCACTCTTTCTCACACAACTTCTCTCTCTCGCTCTGTCAGTCTCGCTCTACCTGTCTCTTTCTCTCCTTCATTTCCTCTCTCGCCAGCTTCTTCTCCCGCCTCGACGTCATCAGTGCGCCCTTCTACATCCCATCGAACGAGGACGTCCTTCGGTCGCGCGCCGCTACCACTGGCATTGTGGAGATGGAGTTTGTGGTGGACGACAGGGTGCTCAGGTATGTATGTAGATGCAGAAGATAGGGAAGGAGGGTAAGAGAGAGCGCGACAGAAAGAGAGAGGGAGAGAGCGAGAGAAAAAAAGAGCGAGCTAGAGAAAGAGAGAGGGAAAAGCTAGAACAAAGGAAAGCGAGAGATATCGAGAGAAAGAGAGAGCAAGAGAGAAATCGAAGGAGAGAGAGAGAAGAAAAAGACTGAGCGACAGCGAGCGAGAGAGAGAGAGAGAGAGAGAGAACAGAGGAAGGGAGAGGAAGAGATAGCGCTCAAGAGAGAGAGGGAGATAACGAGAGAAAGAGAGAGAGACAGGCAGAGAGAGAAAGAGACGGACAGAGAGACAGAAAGAGAGAGAAAGAGAGAGACACAGAGAGAGAGATAAAGAAAGAGAGATAGAAACAGATTGAACGGATAAATCGTGCTCATTTAGAATGATCGATGTCGGCGGGCAGCGTTCGGAACGGCGCAAATGGATTCACTGTTTCGACAGCGTTGACGGCCTCCTCTTCATCGCTGACCTCAGCGGCTACAACCAGAAGATTGATCCGAGCGAGTGGGGCAGTCTTAGCCTTATGAATTAATCTTAAAACTTTGTCTTAAGACTAAGCCTAATGACTTAGCCTAAAAACTTGACCTTAAGTCGCCCACAACAGCTGCTCTTCTGGCATTAGTAACATAAGATTGTTATCAGCAAATTCGCTACTTAAATTGGGATTAGCCTTAAAGTTAGCTAGCCTTAACTATCCTTGACTTTAAGCTTAAGACTTAACCTTAATAGGGCGACGACCTCAGATCGGCACACGGATGCTGCTGCGCAAGCAGCGCAGCAGAAGGCGGCGCTAAGGCATCGATGGAATCGATTAAAGTACAACATGGTGAGAGAGAGAGAGAGAGAAAAAAAAAGAAAGATAGAAAAAGAGAAAGAGTGAGCGAAAGCGAAAAAGAGGAGAGGGCGATACAGAGAGAGAGACAGAGAGAGAGATGGAGAGAGTGAGAGAGAGAGAAGGAGAGAGTGAGAGAGAGATGGAGAGAGTGAGCGCGAGAGAGAGAGTGAGAGAGTGAGAAAGAGAGAAAGATAATTGACCTTTCAAAGGACATCTTCGACTCGGTCGCATCGAACGGCTTCTTCACACAGCGCACCGCGCTCATCGTCTTTCTGAACAAGGCAGACATCTTCGCCGCCAAGCTGGCCACGTTTCCAATGAGCATCTGCTTTCGCGACTACAAAGGTGGAATAAAATATGAAAAAGAATTTCTTTTGCGTTAGGACATTTTTAAGATTCCTGACAGGTCAAAAATATAAAAATACTATTATTTTCGCGTCGGTTCTTTTCTTCTAGTTTCGATTAATCTAATTGTAAGTGATCCTCCCTCGAATTGAGGACTGAATACGGTATGAATACGTCCTCTTCGGGGTGGTGAGGGAGGGGGGCTCTCTGAATCTTATGTTAGAGGGAATGGAATTTCTTTTGCACAGGCGACTCCTCCTTCGACGACGCTATCGAATACGTTGGTGGGCGATTCAGGCGACTTGTCGTCGCTGGCAAGCAGCAGCAGCAGCGGCTGCTCTACGTCCACACGACGACGGCGACGGACACGAATGCCGTTCGAGTGGTGCGTTGTAGCCCCCGTTTCGTGGATGAAAGAGGGTGGTGGTGGTGGATGGCCCCGTTTGGATGAAAGAGGGTGGTGGTGGTGGTGGTTGGCCCCAGTTGATAAAAGGGGGTGATGGCTGGGCCCCCGCCGATAAAAGGGGTGATGGCTGGGCATCCCTTTAAATAATGCGAATGTACTACCTCCTCTCTCTATCTCGCACTCTAGCTTTCTTCAACCCATCTAGAGAGAGAGAGAGAGAGAGATAGAGGGAGAGAGAGAGAGAGAGAGAGAGGACAGAAAGATTGCAGAGAGGAGAGTTGTATTAGAAAAAATTGTTGGCATGGGAACAGTTAAAAGCAATTTTTAATGGTGATATCTTATAGGTTTTCACTTCATGCCTTGACGTCATTGTCCAGAACGCGCTCAAGAGGATGGGCATGACGTGAGAGACAAGAATGAAGAAGGACGTCTCTCGTACGCTGCTATCAAAATGGTTGGCAGATGTCCCCTTATTTTCAAAATGAACAGGTAGATGATCTCGTAAAAGCGTAATATGTATGTAGTGTCTAGTACTTCTAACTCATTGTCAGTTGAATTACACATTAGAGCATACATTTTGAAGATCTTGTAGCATGCCGGTGCATGAATTAAATCCAAGAATGAATGAATCCTTTTTTTTTTCTTTGTGAATTTTATTATTCAACAAGAACAACATGGTAAAACTTATTGCAAGTGTTAGTTGTGGAACGTCAAATCAATGAAGAGTAAGAGGCATTAATAATTATTGTAATTCAGATGTCCTTCATGACAACGCGCAGACAACAGCCAACGATTTCCGAAATGTCTGCGCATTTCATGAAAAAACAGAATGAATACAATGAACTTTTCAACACTTGCTATGCGTGAATTGTTAAATAATCGAGCAAAAAAGTGGCCACAAAAAACACGCATTCGAAATTTAATATTTAAAAAATAAGAAAGAGAAGTCAACGGTTTCAGAAAAAAAAGATTAATCAATTAATACACCACCGAACACTTTAACAAGTCTATGTGCGAGAGACAGTGAGAAATAATTTAACTGAAAACTCAATAGTTGGAGCGACGAATAAGGCGAATAAATCAATATATCTTGAGGAATCCGTCAATAAACCACTGAGTATTTTCATCCTTGACTTGAAAAAAAAATAAATTGCTGGAAAGTTAAAAATTGGAGCAAATTGAAGAATCAATCAATAAATCGTGGGGCGCACTCGACCGAAAAGGACGCCTGCTTGACGTAGTGCCCGCGGATAACGCGGGCATCACTAACGCGGCAGTCGTTCTCGTTCTCTTTGCCGTGCTTATTGTTAGCAACAGAATCATTCTTCGCCAAGTAGATAAAGGCGTCCGCGTGCAGCTTAAGCATGTGCGACGGACGCGAAAGTAGACACGGACGATAACTGTATGTAAAGATGTATGTATGTACAGTACCGCCCAACATTTCTGGTACATATATTAATTATATTAATTATTTTAATATAAATAATTTCAATTGATTTTTCAGCGCTCATGGCGCATTTCAACGTAGTTTTCTGTTCAAACTAGACTAATTCGAAGCAGATAAACACATTGGAAACATTAGTTTTTCAAAGAAAGTAGACGCTGACGAGAAAATTCATGTTTTAGCCCGAAATTATTTGAAATATGCAGCGCAATTGCGCTGCACTAAATGCGCAATTGCGCTGCATCTTTCAAATCGATTTCGAGCTAAACCTTGAATTTTCTCGTCAGTTTCTACTTTATTTGAGAAACTAATGTTACCAACGTATTTATCTGTATCGAATTAGTCTGGTTTGAACAGAAAACTACGTTGAAATGCGCCATGAGCGCTGAAAAATTAATTGAAATTATTTATATTAATATAATTAATATATGTACCAGAAATGTTGGGCGGTACTGTATGTGCAAAAGTTGAAGAAATGACGTCATCTTGAAATTTTCATAAACTTCTTGCATTTCAGCAGTGCTCTTTTGAATGGATAAAGTAGTGTTAACTACATACATATGTAAATTAGTAAGGACTTTATCAACTTTTTTCTTTTCAAATTAAGAAACGAGAGAATATATAAAGAGAAGAACGTCGGGGCGGAGCTTCCAAAGTGCTTCTTCCGACGCCAACGGAATGATGCGCTCCTGGTGGCTGTCTGGTGGTGGTGGGGATGGGGTGACGACTTTTACGGAGTCTGCAATTTTTGCTTAAATAATTACTAACTTATTACATAAATAAATAGTGGCTGTCTAGTGGTGGTGGAACAATTTCAAACTTATTAGTATATTATCATGCATTTCTAAACTTGACGTTTCCATTACCGTTTGTTTAATCCAAAAAAAAAGAATACTAAACTGTGAATGGCTTTGCGTCGAAGGAAAAAAAATCATCCAAAATTGAGAACAACATTAATTTTTTCCAAGGTCCCCGGCCAATCTGATATGAGTTGGCCTCCCATGAGGTTTGCACTGGCCCCGGAGAACGGGGTCGGGTCGGGCCACCCTGCTCACCAGTCTTCCAAAGCATTGAGGCGATCGCTATGCGCAGTACGAAAAGCAGAAGCGAGCAGAAGAGCACGGCAAGGGCGATATCTCCCCAGAATGCGATTTTGTCATACATTGCGGTCTTGTCACACGTCGCGGTCTTCTTACGCGCCGAAATCTTCTTGCGGAGCGCCGCAAACGGAGACGTCAACTTCCACAAATCCCAGAGTTCTTTCGCCTGCATCACGAGCGATGAAGTCACCATCAGAAATAAGTCGAACGCCATAATGAAGGCGAACTCTATCGCGAGGCTCCGCACCGACAGTCTCGGTGCGCTATCGAGCTCGAGCTGCTTAAAATTAAAATTAAATAGTCATAAAATAAAATGAGTAAACTTCTTAAAAGAAAAAGATCATGCAATCCTAAAAATATAAAAGGTTGCGATTGATTTTCAAATGTTCTCCTTTTTCTTTTCTTTTGAAAAATAAAAATAGAAGAAAAAAACTCATACTTCAACAATCGTAGGATGTCCACGGATGTGGGCAGGGATGCGCACGCGTCGTGGCTTCTCATAGTTATTGATGTTCGTCTCCTTCACGCTCTTGACTGAAGCTGCCATGTCGCCGCCGGAGTTGGAGCCGGCGACGGAGTCGATGGCCGCATGTTCGGAGCCGGCGACGGAGTCGATGGCCGCATGTTCGGAGCCGGCGACGGAGTCGATGGCCGCATGTTCGGAGCCGGAGACAGAGTCGATGGCCGCATGTTCGGAGCCGGCGACGGAGTCGATGGCCGCATGTTCGGAGCCGGCGACGGAGTCGATGGCCGCATGTTCGGAGCCGGAGACGGAGTCGATGGCCGCATGTTCGGAGTCAGCGACGGAGTCGATGGCCGCGCGGACACTGACGTTATCCGCATCCTCCAATGCCTGTAGAGAGGACATGATTAATGAGCAAGAAAGCAAAGTTTAACTGGGAGGAGATTTAACAAAGGTTCCCCTTTCGTGTGCTACTTACTTACTTTTTTTTTACTCTCACAAAAGTGGCACTTGTATAGAGGGTTCTCTCGACTTAACTATGATCAAAGTGTATGAGGGCACGCATTCAAGTCGCATAAGTGTTTTTACAACTGTTGAAATGATGTACTACGCTTATATATATATATGTATATATGTAAGCTGGCGAACATCTGCCATGTGCTCATTGGATCCATCTTCCTTCGCTGCTGCTTCTTCCTTCTTTTCCTTCCTGCTCTCTTCATCTATGTCATCGTCGGTATCGAACGATCGAGCCGTGTGCTCCGATTCTGCATCGGAGTCAGAGTCGACTGCAGTATGCAGGCTGACGTTGTCTTCATCTTGAGGCTGCAACGAAAAATTCACGATATTAAATAGACATCTTAGGAGTCGAGTTTCCCCAAAAAACAGGGAAGAATAGCGCTACTGATTTAGAAAGAGAGTGCACAGAAAAAGAAGCAATAATAGAGTAGAATCATGATCGTGAAAAAAAAAAATAAAATAAAATAAAATAAAATAATGAGGGGGCACTACCTTGAGAAGGCTGGGAGCGGTAATTATGCACTTGCGGCAGGTGCAGCAGATGTTCGAGCATTCAGAGTCCTTGGCTTCATCTTTCTTCGTTGGCTCTTCTTCCACCTTCTTCTGCTTCCTGGCCTCTTCATCCATGTCATCGTTGCTATCGATCGAACGAGCCGTATGCTCCGATAATGCATTGGAGTCGGAGTCGATTTCTATAGCTGTGTTCACCGATTCTGCATCGGAGTCGCGCTCGACTGCCGTATGAAGGCTGACGTTGTCCTCGTCTTGAGGCGGCAACTAACAATAAGAATGAGCGATATTAATTAGACATCTGACATGTCGAGTTCCCCCCCCAAAAAAAAAACGAAGAATCGCACATTAGTATGGTAGAATCGTGATCATGAGACTCGGGTGTTTTACCCACACCGATGCTTAAAGAAATATGTAGCTGCTTACATGGTTGCGAAATTCGAGCGCATGCGCTGCTCAGCGCATAGAAGATTGTTCTCTGGATCGGCAGCATACGAGACATCCGATGCTTCCTCGGAGTCGGTTGAGGAGTCCTCGGAGTCGCTTGGAGACTCATCGGAGTCGGTAGAGGAGTCATCGGAGTCGGTAGAGGAGTTATCGGAGTCAGTTGACGAGTCTGCCGACGAGCTGTCCGTGTTCTCCGAGGAGGTGTAGTCATCCAAGGCGTGTTGGTTGTTTAAGACCGTAGGATGCTGCAAAAGTAATCGTTTCAATATCATTAGTTATTCATAGTTTTAATCATTATTATCTTTTGTTTATAATTAAAAAAAAAATTGTTCTGATTTAATAATATGATCATGTTGACTGACGTTCGCAACGAAGCGATCATCGATTGGCTCGTTCAAGCCAGAGCCTGGCCTGTCGATGACTTCAAAGTCGCTGTCGTCGCTACTGCAGCTTGTCGGGATTTTTTTCTAAATTTTATTACATGAATAAAATTTAGAAAATTTGTAACAAAATCCAGCATGGAATAAGAGAAAAAAAAATGTTAGCACTCGATCCGCTGATCCGTCTGAAGGATTGAATGAATGGAAAGGAAGCGGAGCAGCAGAGAGTCGGGTCAAGGCTGCTAATTGTGCCGAAGACTTTTGCCGCAGGGAAAACGGCCTCTTATGTTGGAGACTGAGCTTGGAAGAGAAGGAGCATCCTGAGAAATAGTTTAGAATGGAGTGAGAAAGAGACGTAGGATGAGAGGAGAGACGAGTCATAATGCTAACTGTTATATTGACTGAGAAAGGGATTGGAGGGTAGAGAGGGAGAAAAGATATTGAAGTAAGAAGAGAGAGAGGGAGATAGGGATAGCGAGAGCTAGAGAGTGTAAGAGAGAAAACAACTGAATAGGGGGACAGGATACTATGGCCGCAGAGAATTTTGCCGATGTATGGGGCAAACGAAAGGGTCTGGAAGTTAACTCCAAATTAAAAGCGATCACCGAAAATAATTAATGGAGAGTCGAATTGCTGCTTCCATCGTGGAAGTTTTCTCGCCTGGATTTTTCGCAGGACGCCCAAAACAACTGGGTGAAAATTGAGAGTGCGCAGGAAGGCAGCTATTTTGAAATCTCACATAATTTTTCGCTCCTTTAATAATATTTCGCATCATGCAGAACATTCCGGTAGAAATTGCGAAGGAAGCTGAATATCAATTGAAAAGAAAACAAATAGGGGATAATGGTGTTATAGTTAGGATGGAGCGAGCGAGCGAGAGTGAGAGAGAGAGAGGGAGAGAGGAGAAACAGGGTGGGAAAGAGAGAGAGAAAGATAAGAGATGAAAAAGATAGCAAAAAAGAAGAGACGACAATTGAAAGACAGGTCCCTTTGTCTTCCACTTTTTTTTATCGTACAATCTTTTTTGTATTTTTGTATATATGCTATAATCCTTTTTTCATTGGCTGAACCAAAATGAGCCACTAATGTCACCTTATTTTCTTAACACCTAAATACATAGATGCGCTGAAATTTTAAGCGTGAGATGTTAGCGGAAGCAAGCGGAATCGAACGAGAAGATGGACTCTAACGGAAGTAATGCTTCACAATAATGTCTATTCTGAATGTGCAAAGCGTAACATACCTGGTACTTCTAACCGATTATCATTGGAATAATAAGAGCAAAAAGTTTTGCAGATCTTGTTATATGCTCTTGTACGAATTACTATAGTCAAATGACTGAATTCGAATGCCTCTTTTCTTTCCGAATTTTATTCAAAGAGAAAAACAAGTCAAAAAATTAGTGCAAGCGTGTGTTGTTTGATAGGAAATTAAAAGAAGCAAATGTAATATGAATACAATTGATAATGAAGCGATTGTAACAATAAAAGCGATCGAGTTCCCTGCGTTAATTGTTCAATATTCGAGCGAAAAGACAACCACGCAGCATTCGAAAATGAATGTTAAAAAGCAAGCGAAATCAATAAGTTCAGGAAGAAAAGATCATTTAATCAATAAGCCACAAAGCACTTTAATTTTTGATGCGTACAAGAAAGATGTGTGCTTGTGCGGGAGAGAGAATACGTTTGGACATAGAAAATCAATATTTGGAGCGGCAAAAACGTAAGTAGAGAAACAGTCAATAAATCGAACGATGAAAAGAAAACGGATCAATCAATAAATAGCGGCGCATTCCACTGAGAAAATCTCCTGCTTGATGTGGTGAACGCGGACATCAAGGACACGGTTGCAATTCTCATCGAAGTGCTCAGCATCAGTTGCATTCGTCAAGTAGACATAGGCGTCCGCGAACAGCGTAAGCGAGTGCGGCACACGCGGCATCAGGCAAGGACGATAACTAGCATGGGGAATAAAATTAAAGTAATCAACGTCATTATCAAAGATATCGATCATTTATTAGTCGTTTCAATTTGTATTTTGTAGTGATCTTGAATGCAAAAAAATTAGTTTTAATTTTCGAAAAAGCATTTTTCTAGAAAAACATTTTTTTTTTCAAATAAATTTTGAAAAGGATAAATATGAACAGTGAACAGTGGCTGTAGAGGGACGTGAACAACTTACAGACAGTAAACTACTGTAGATTTTGTAATCTCCATGGACACATCTTTATCATCTTTGAGAAAAGCTCTCGCTTGCAGCTTTAAAAAAAGATATCTTTAAAACGGATATATGCGAGAGAAGAAGACGTATGTAGTATGTTTGCCATCCTTGAAGCTTGTTTTTCAAATGAAATTTGATACGGATAAATATGAAAAAGGTTACGTTGTAATGTTGAAAAAATGAATTTGTTAATTAATGAATGCATGAATGAATTATGGCACGTACGTTTGCCATCCTTGAAGCTTGACGGTGATGTCGCGACGGAAGTAGTGAGTGAAGACGCGGACGCCGGCTCGCACGAAGATGATCTCCGTATCGTCGAGTTCGTCGAGCGAGACCGAGCCGGAGATGCCGGCGCCGCCGACGCGAACGTGTGCCTTGAGAAGGGATCGGCTGCGCCTGAATGATTCGCGCGGCGTCGTCGACAGCGCGAGGGTTACCTGATGAATTGTTATTTAGTTATATATTAATAATAGTTATTATTTTATTTAAAAAAATATTAAATTATTTTAGAACAAAGGATTTAACAAAATTACTTCTAAATTCCACGTACCGGAATTGTGAGATCCATCGCGTCCTCGTCGGCGGCGCGGTCCGCGATGCATGTTGCGTTGCCGAATTTGAGAGTAGCCAGGGGGACGGGCATCCGAGGTGACTCATCCGGCTCCGCCGATGAAATGACGCGTTCTTGGTGGTTGACTGGTCCTTGTTGTGACGGGGCGATTACTTTGTCGGAGTCTTAAATTGTTTGCTTAAATATGTAATTATTAAATAATTTAGTACAAGACTAGTATAAGAAAGAAGGGCTTGAATATCCAATTTATTTACCATTAGCTAGCTAATAATTAAACTGCATAGTAATTATGTAAATCGAACCAGTCGCCCGAGGAAAGAAGGCGATCGCCAAGAGCGGCACGGAAAGCAGCAGCGAGTAGAAGAGCACATCGGAGATGTCTCGCCAGAATGGGCGCGTCGCGGTCTTGTCACGCGTCGCGGTCTTGTCACGCGTCGCGGTCTTCTTGCTGCGCGCCCCCGGCGGAGTCGTCATAGTCCACGACTCCCAGAGTTTCGAAGCCTTCATCGCGATGCATGAAGTCACCATTAGTCCGAGCTCGAACGTGAGAATGAAGGCGGTCTCCACCGCGACACTCCACTTGGATTGCGGCGCGGTCACGTATTCCTAAAAATAAAATATAAATATGCAAAAATAAATATATAAAAATTAAAGCTTATAAATATAAAAGCTGGTGAACAAATCCGCACCACGAAAGAAGTAGAGCGAGAAAAAGTAAAAATGACATCTTTCGACAGTTTTTTTAACATAAAAAAGGATATAATAAATAATTCATACTTTAATAATCGGAGACTGTCCACTGTTGAGAGCAGAGATGCTCTCGCCTCGTGCCTCCGCGTGGACATTGCCTTGTGCCTCCTTGACGCTGCTCTCGACTGTGGGCGCCAGCTGCTCGGCACCGGAGTCGTCGTCTGAGTCAGAGTCGATGGCCGTGTGCTCGGAGTCGGAGTCGGAGTCGACAGCTGTGCGGACACTGACGTTATCCGCATCCTTCGGTGCCTGTGAAGATGAGACATATGTACAAACATTGAGAAGATATGTCAACATTCCTATTCCTCTTATACAGTTGTTTTCTAACTCCCAACCACTCATTAGATTTTTAATGTAAATTATTATTATTATTAAATTAGAATTCCCTCATAATGATGTGCTAAATGAATGTGGGCAGACTACCATGGCAAGGCTAGTGTCGACTGGAGCGGTAAAGCTGTGGTGGCATCTGCAGTTGCAGGAATGTTTGTCTTCATTCTTCGCTGAAGCTTCTTCTTCTTCCTTCTCCTCCTTCCTGCCCTCTTCATCCATGTCATCGTCGGTATCGATTGCAAGAGCCGTGTGCTCCGATCCGGCATCGGAGTCGGAGTCGATTTCAATGGCCGTGTTGTGCTCCGATTCGGCGTCAGATTCAGCGTCGACAGCCGTATGAATGCTGACGTTGTCCTCATCTCGAGGCTGGACCTAAGAACGAGCAAAATTAACATCGTAATTGTCGAGATCGTGAAGTTTGTCTCATTCATAACAGGGAACACAAAAAAGGTAATTATAGAGTAGAATCACGAGCAGGACTCAGTTGTTCTATCCATACGGGTGCTTAAATAAATAGATGTTAACCTTATTGCGAAATATGCGCGCGTATTGCGCGGCAGCCTTATGGCAGTATGCGCTCAGCTGCTTGATGTCTTGAATGGCAGCATCCGGGACATCCGATTCTTCTTCGGAGTCGGTGCAAGAGTCGTCGGCGTCGGTTGAAGACTCATCGGAGTCGGTGGACGCGTCCTCGGAGTCGGTCGAGGAGTCATCAGAGTCAGTCGAATCGTCTTCTGGCGACGACGACCAGTGAGGGTCCTCCGAGGAGTTATAGCCATCCAAGGCATGCTCGTTGTTCACAAGCACTGACAGCTGCAAAAGTAACCGTTTCAATATCTTTAGTCATTTAAGGGTAATTGATATTTTTTGTGTTGTGTTTATAGTTAGAAAAAGAAAGAGTGTTCTGATTTTAAAATGATCTATCTTCTTGTCTCTTACGTTCGGAACGACGCAATCATCGGTTGGCTCGCTCAACTCCGAGGCTGGCCTAGCGATCACTTCAAAGTCGCTGTCGTCGCTGCTGGAGCTCGCCGGCTTGGACATTCTAGAAGTAGTAAATAATATAATATAAAAATATGTATATATATATATATATATATATATATATTCATTCTCAACATCAAGACTAATACATAGAAATATTGCATCGTCCACGATGAAAAAAAAAATGCGAATGGTAAGCGTTCGCTGCACCAGACTGAAAGGTTGAATGAATGGTAAGGGGAAGCAGAGGAGAAGAGGCGGGTCGGGACTGCGAGATGTGCTGCTAAATGTTACCACGGAGGAAATGAATGACCTCTTATTGTAGACAGGAGAGAAGGAGAGTGCAAGAGAAGGAGAGTCCTGATGGTGAGAGATGGTTTAGAAAGGAGAGAGAAAGAGAAGTAGGCTGAGAAAAGAGGCGAATCGTTATGATCTAATGGCAAGAAAAAAGTGGCGAGAGGGAGAAGAGATGTTGAAGTTATTACAGAGAGAAAGAGAGAGAGAGAGATAGAGAGAGAGAGAAAGAGAGGAAGAACGAGAATGAACCACTGAACAGGGGGAGTTGATAGAGCCACAGAGAAGTTTATTGACCATGAGATGTGGGGGCAAGCAAAAGTGTCTGAAAGTTATAACACCAAATTATATAGCGATCACCGACGATAATTAATGCGAGATCGAATTGCCGCTTTCGTTAACTGCTATCTCATCCTCGCTTGCTTTTTCGCAGGACTGCACCAAAATGCCCAAATTGACTGCATGAAAATAGTTCGCGCGAATGAGAACGCAATCTCAAAAATAACACATAATTTTTCGGTGATCGCACTTATTTGATAATATATGCACTTATGAGTATAGGAAACATTCCAAATGGAAGGGTGAAGTACATTGTAAATCAATTGAAGAAGGAGATAAAAAGTGGATAATGGCGTTATAGCTAGGTAGAGAGAGAGAGAGAGAGAGACAGAGAGAGAGAGAGAGAATTGGAAAAACAGAGAAGGAACTAAAGAGAACAAAAAAGACAGCAAAATAGAAGAAACGACAAGAAAATAACAGGGAGATAGGGAGAGAAAGAGACACAGAGAGAGAGAGAGAGAGAGAGAGAGATAGGGAGAGAGAGAGAGAGAGCGAAAGCTATGTGGCATGGTTACGATTGCCGATTGCATTTTACCTCAGGTTTTTCGAACTGCACTAGTTCCCGACGAGTTAGGTCATGAACCTCACAACACTGAATACTGATGTAGAAAAAAAAGAGATTGGTTAGCATGTATGTACTTCCTAAGAAAAAAATTGTTCTACAAACTATGATATGCCTGGCAAGCGTTCATTAGCAGCCGCAAAATTGAATGATGACAGTTTTATCGAAAAATCCTTTATCTCCAAAATACTTTCATTGTCAGGCGTAAAATAGGCTGAGGTGCTGCCGCGTGACGCAATGGATAACGCGTCTGCCTACGGAGCAGGAGATTGCAGGTTCGAATCCTGCCGTGGTCGAAAAATCGTTTTAGTCTATTTTGTTTAGAACATTTAATGAAAAATCTTATTGTCGACAAATCAAGATATAATGTTCATTAAGCTTTTATCCGGCTATTCAACACCTTGTTTTAAAGTTTTTATCTGAATAACGACGGCAAAAAAAAGATTTTTAAAAGGCACTATTTAAGAAAACTGTTAGCAGAAAAAAAATGGAAGAAAATTATTCGAAGAAAATCATTTGAAGAAAAATCAGGTGACCGCCCGCTGTGGCATGCCATCAGAAGTCGTGTCGTCCTAAGAAAAACAATAGTAAATGATATTTAAAAAAAATTGAATGTCTGTCTATAGAAGTAAAAAGAAGCTGCCAGAGCCTAAAACGCGGCCACATCCACGATCAAGGAACGGCATCTATAGAAGCCAAATTAAAAAGAAGCATTAACCAGAGGAACATGGTCTCTTCTTCCTCGTCTTCGCGCTCTTCTTCAATGCGCATGAATTCGCGGCCTATCGCCCGCTCGAGCTCGGCAACCCGTATATGAAAGGGATCATTCGTATCCATTGAACGATCAGGAGGACCCAGAACATAACTACATTCCCTGAACCTGCTGTTGACGTTGGTTTTTAGCCAGTTGGGGACCTATCTAACCAAAAGAGTGAAATTGCTAAACCAATGTTATGTGTAGCTATCAGAGGAAGCCATATGTCCACTTGTATCTTATTGAAAGATCTACGATCTCCCTTTTACACTATCTTTCTCTATCCCCTACTCCTCTCTCTCTTTCTCTTTCTGTCCCTCTATCTCTTTCTCTCTCCCTCTCCCTCTCTGCTTTCGAACTTTAGTGTTTCGAAATCTATATACTCGCATTCTCTAACTCTCTGACCTGCTGTCGCACCTCTGTAACCTCTTCTTCTTCTCCACTTCCAAGCTCGTCCTCCTCCTTGCTCTTCGATCTCAGACGTCCCAGTGCCAATTCCAGCTTTTCGATCTGCTTCTTAAGAACCATGCGAGCTTCATTATCCACAGGTGTGTCGAAAGTCTAAAGGAGATTACTCATCATATCGTCCCCCAATATATTGTTCTTTCTCTCTTTGTGTTTATAGAATTCACCTCTCTTTCCACTTTACTTTTAAATTTATCTCTCCACATTCATTCTCTCTCTCTCTCCTAGATAGTCTTGGAGAGGACCTGGTGTCCTACCTGGGGACTTTCGTTCCGCAGAGCAGCTCGTTCGTTTTCTTCACTAGTCTTGCTCGCTTCTTGGATTGCCACGTGAAGTTGTTCCACTAGCTTGCGGACGTCGTATCGTTCAGACACGGTTCCAAAATAATGCATGATAAAATTGTATTTTTCTATAATCGCGGTCAAGTCTTGACGCTCAATTTGCTGTAGAACCTGGATGCCAGGTTTCTGAGCAATGACGTGTAAGAGCCACGTAAGCTCCTTCTTCATTCCCGCCAGTAGATCCTTCTTAAGCTCAGCAAACTTCTTCGCGACGTTTTGCGTGGTGTTGAGCAAGTGGATTTTATCTACGTAGCCATTCTCAATAAGTCGAATTTCTTCGAGGTCGTCAAGTGCATCGCGCAGATCGATCAAGTCACGCTTATATCCCAAGGAGCCGCCATGTTGCAGACGAGCGAGCAGATAGGCAGACGCGTTATCCATTGCGCCACGCGGCCACACGCCAATATATTTCGAGCCTGCTAATGAAGTATTCTGAAGGAAAATCTTATTGTCACCAAAATGATATCATATGTTCATTAAACTTTTATTCGGTTATTCAAGACATAGTCGTCGAATAGTCGAGGATTCAAGATGGGAGAGATTTCAAAGAATATCCACTGCCGGAATCTGACGAAGTGGCCGCAGACATTAGGTTTCTTATCTGGGCGAGCACACCATTTCTCCAGAAGCTGCATCGATCATGATTGAGATAGACGATCGAGCGCGGATAGGGACCGGGGGCCTACTTCAGAATACTTCATTAGCAGGCTCAAAATATGTTGGCGTGTGGCCGCGTGGCGCAATGGATAACGCGTCTGCCTACGGAGAAGAAGATTGCAGGTTCGAATCCAGCCGTGGTCGAAAAATCTTTTTGTCGCCTATCTTTTTTATCTGAAAATCATTTTGTCTCTCAACTCTGATATCACACGTTCATTGGCAGACGGAAAATATGTTGTTGTGTGGCCGCGTGGCGCAATGGATAACGCGTCTGCCTACGGAGCAGAAGATTGCAGGTTCGAATCCTGCCGTGGTCGAAAAATCGTTTTGTCTATTTTCTCTAAAACATTTTTAACGGAAAATCTTATTGTCGTCAAAATGATATCATACGTTCATTTTTATTCGGTTATTCAAGACATAGTCGTCGAATAGTCGAGGATTCAAGATGGGAGAGATTTCAAAGAATATCCACTGCCGGAATCTGACGAAGTGGCCGCAGACATTAGGTTTCTAATCCGGGCGAGCCCACCGTTTGTCCAGAAGCTGCATCGATCATGATTGAGATAGACGATCGAGCGCGGATAGGGACCGGGGGCCTACTTCAGAATACTTCATTAGCAGGCTCAAAATATGTTGGCGTGTGGCCGCGTGGCGCAATGGATAACGCGTCTGCCTACGGAGCAGAAGATTGCAGGTTCGAATCCTGCCGTGGTCGAAAAATCTTTTTGTCGCCTATCTTTTTTTATCTGAAAATCATTTTGTCTCTCAACTCTGATATCACACGTTCATTGGCAGGCGGAAAATATGTTTTTGTGTGGCCGCGTGGCGCAATGGATAACGCGTCTGCCTACGGAGCAGAAGATTGCAGGTTCGAATCCTGCCGTGGTCGAAAAATCGTTTTGTCTATTTTCTCTAAAACATTTTTAACGGAAAATCTTATTGTCGCCAAAATGATATCATACGTTCATTAAACTTTTATTCGGTTATTCAAGACATAGTCGTCGAATAGTCGAGGATTCAAGATGGGAGAGATTTCAAAGAATATCCACTGCCGGTATCTGACGAAGTGGCCGCAGACATTAGGTTTCTTATCCGGGCGAGCCCACCGTTTGTCCAGAAGCTGCATAGATCATGATTGAGATAGACGATCGAGCGCGGATAGGGACCGGGGGCCTACTTCAGAATACTTCATTAGCAGGCTCAAAATATGCTGGGTGTGACCGCGTGGCGCAATGGATAACGCGTCTGCCTACGGAGCAGAAGATTGCAGGTTCGAATCCTGCCGTGGTCGAAAAATCTTTTTGTCGCCTATCTTTTTTTATCTGAAAATCATTTTGTCTCTCAACTCTGATATCACACGTTCATTGGCAGACGGAAAATATGCTGTTGTGTTGCCGCGTGGCGCAATGGATAACGCGTCTGCCTACGGAGCAGAAGATTGCAGGTTCGAATCCTGCCGTGGTCGAAAAATCTTTTTGTCTATTTTCTCTAAAACATTTTTAACGGAAAATCTTATTGTCGCCAAAATGATGTCATACGTTCATTAAGCTTTTATTCGGTTATTCAAGACATAGTCGTCGAATAGTCGAGGATTCAAGATAGGAGAGATTTCAAAGAATATCCATTGCCGGAATCTGACGAAATGGCCGCAGACATTAGGTTTCTTATCCAAGCGAATCCAACGTTTCTCCAGAAGCTGCATCGATCATGATTGAGATAGACGATCGAGCGCGGATAGGGGCCGGGGGCCTACTTCAGAATACTTCATTAGCAGGCTCAAAATATGTTGGCGTGTGGATAACGAGTCTGCCTACGGAGCAGAAGATTGCAGGTTCGAATCCTGCCGTGGTCGAAAATCTTTTTGTCGCCTATCTTTTTTATCTGAAAATCATTTTGTCTCTCAACTCTGATCACACGTTCATTGGCAGACGGAAAATGTGTCGATGTATGGCCGCGTGGCGCAATGGATAACGCGTCTGCCTACGGAGCAGAAGATTGCAGGTTCGAATCCTGCCGTGGTCGAAAAATCGTTTTGTCTATTTTCTCTAAAACATTTTTAACGGAAAATCTTATTGTCGCCAAAATGATATCATACGTTCATTAAACTTTTATTCGGTTATTCAAGACATAGTCGTCGAATAGTCGAGGATTCAAGATGGGAGAGATTTCAAAGAATATCCACTGCCGGTATCTGACGAAGTGGCCGCAGACATTAGGTTTCTTATCCGGGCGAGCCCACCGTTTGTCCAGAAGCTGCATAGATCATGATTGAGATAGACGATCGAGCGCGGATAGGGACCGGGGCCTACTTCAGAATACTTCATTAGCAGGCTCAAAATATGCTGGGTGTGACCGCGTGGCGCAATGGATAACGCGTCTGCCTACGGAGCAGAAGATTGCAGGTTCGAATCCTGCCGTGGTCGAAAAATCTTTTTGTCGCCTATCTTTTTTTATCTGAAAATCATTTTGTCTCTCAACTCTGATATCACACGTTCATTGGCAGACGGAAAATATGCTGTTGTGTTGCCGCGTGGCGCAATGGATAACGCGTCTGCCTACGGAGCAGAAGATTGCAGGTTCGAATCCTGCCGTGGTCGAAAAATCTTTTTGTCTATTTTCTCTAAAACATTTTTAACGGAAAATCTTATTGTCGCCAAAATGATGTCATACGTTCATTAAGCTTTTATTCGGTTATTCAAGACATAGTCGTCGAATAGTCGAGGATTCAAGATAGGAGAGATTTCAAAGAATATCCATTGCCGGAATCTGACGAAATGGCCGCAGACATTAGGTTTCTTATCCAAGCGAATCCAACGTTTCTCCAGAAGCTGCATCGATCATGATTGAGATAGACGATCGAGCGCGGATAGGGGCCGGGGGCCTACTTCAGAATACTTCATTAGCAGGCTCAAAATATGTTGGCGTGTGGATAACGAGTCTGCCTACGGAGCAGAAGATTGCAGGTTCGAATCCTGCCGTGGTCGAAAATCTTTTTGTCGCCTATCTTTTTTATCTGAAAATCATTTTGTCTCTCAACTCTGATCACACGTTCATTGGCAGACGGAAAATGTGTCGATGTATGGCCGCGTGGCGCAATGGATAACGCGTCTGCCTACGGAGCAGAAGATTGCAGGTTCGAATCCTGCCGTGGTCGAAAAATCTTTTTGTCTATTTTCTCTAAAACATTTTTAACGGAAAATCTTATTGTCGCCAAAATGATGTCATACGTTCATTAAGCTTTTATTCGGTTATTCAAGACATAGTCGTCGAATAGTCGAGGATTCAAGATGGGAGAGATGTCAAAGAATATCCACTGCCGGAATCTGACGAAGTGGCCGCAGAAATTAGGTTTCTTATTCGGGCGAGCCCACCGTTTCTCCAGAAGCTGCATCGATCATGATTGAGATAGACGATCGAGCGCGGATAGGGACTGGGGGCCTACTTCAGAATACTTCATTAGCAGACTCAAAATATGTTGGCGTGTGGCCGCGTGGCGCAATGGATAACGCGTCTGCCTACGGAGCAGAAGATTGCAGGTTCGAATCCTGCCGTGGTCGAAAAATCTTTTTGTCTATTTTCTCTAAAACATTTTTAACGGAAAATCTTATTGTCGCCAAAATGATGTCATACGTTCATTAAGCTTTTATTCGGTTATTCAAGACATAGTCGTCGAATAGTCGAGGATTCAAGATGGGAGAGATGTCAAAGAATATCCACTGCCGGAATCTGACGAAGTGGCCGCAGACATTAGGTTTCTTATTCGGGCGAGCCCACCGTTTCTCCAGAAGCTGCATCGAGCATGAATGAGATAGACGATCGAGTGCGGATATGGACCGGGGCCTACTTAAGATCTTCAGAATACTTCACTAGCCGGCTCAAAATATGTTGGCGTGTGGCCGCGTGGCGCAATGGATAACGAGTCTGCCTACGGAGCAGAAGATTGCAGGTTCGAATCCTGCCGTGGTCGAAAAATCTTTTTGTCGCCTATCTTTTTTATCTGAAAATCATTTTGTCTCTCAACTCTGATCACACGTTCATTGGCAGACGGAAAATGTGTCGATGTATGGCCGCGTGGCGCAATGGATAACGCGTCTGCCTACGGAGCAGAAGATTGCAGGTTCGAATCCTGCCGTGGTCGAAAAATCTTTTTGTCTATTTTCTCTAAAACATTTTTAACGGAAAATCTTATTGTCGCCAAAATGATGTCATACGTTCATTAAGCTTTTATTCGGTTATTCAAGACATAGTCGTCGAATAGTCGAGGATTCAAGATGGGAGAGATGTCAAAGAATATCCACTGCCGGAATCTGACGAAGTGGTCGCAGAAATTAGGTTTCTTATTCGGGCGAGCCCACCGTTTCTCCAGAAGCTGCATCGATCATGATTGAGATAGACGATCGAGCGCGGATAGGGACCGGGGGCCTGCTTCAGAATACTTCATTAGCAGACTCAAAATATGTTGGCGTGTGGCCGCGTGGCGCAATGGATAACGCGTCTGCCTACGGAGCAGAAGATTGCAGGTTCGAATCCTGCCGTGGTCGAAAAATCTTTTTGTCTATTTTCTCTAAAACATTTTTAACGGAAAATCTTATTGTCGCCAAAATGATGTCATACGTTCATTAAGCTTTTATTCGGTTATTCAAGACATAGTCGTCGAATAGTCGAGGATTCAAGATGGGAGAGATGTCAAAGAATATCCACTGCCGGAATCTGACGAAGTGGCCGCAGAAATTAGGTTTCTTATTCGGGCGAGCCCACCGTTTCTCCAGAAGCTGCATCGATCATGATTGAGATAGACGATCGAGCGCGGATAGGGACTGGGGGCCTACTTCAGAATACTTCATTAGCAGACTCAAAATATGTTGGCGTGTGGCCGCGTGGCGCAATGGATAACGCGTCTGCCTACGGAGCAGAAGATTGCAGGTTCGAATCCTGCCGTGGTCGAAAAATCTTTTTGTCTATTTTCTCTAAAACATTTTTAACGGAAAATCTTATTGTCGCCAAAATGATGTCATACGTTCATTAAGCTTTTATTCGGTTATTCAAGACATAGTCGTCGAATAGTCGAGGATTCAAGATGGGAGAGATGTCAAAGAATATCCACTGCCGGAATCTGACGAAGTGGCCGCAGACATTAGGTTTCTTATTCGGGCGAGCCCACCGTTTCTCCAGAAGCTGCATCGAGCATGAATGAGATAGACGATCGAGTGCGGATATGGACCGGGGGCCTACTTAAGATCTTCAGAATACTTCACTAGCCGGCTCAAAATATGTTGGCGTGTGGCCGCGTGGCGCAATGGATAACGAGTCTGCCTACGGAGCAGAAGATTGCAGGTTCGAATCCTGCCGTGGTCGAAAAATCTTTTTGTCGCCTATCTTTTTTATCTGAAAATCATTTTGTCTCTCAACTCTGATCACACGTTCATTGGCAGACGGAAAATGTGTCGATGTATGGCCGCGTGGCGCAATGGATAACGCGTCTGCCTACGGAGCAGAAGATTGCAGGTTCGAATCCTGCCGTGGTCGAAAAATCTTTTTGTCTATTTTCTCTAAAACATTTTTAACGGAAAATCTTATTGTCGCCAAAATGATGTCATACGTTCATTTAGCTTTTATTCGGTTATTCAAGACATAGTCGTCGAATAGTCGAGGATTCAAGATGGGAGAGATGTCAAAGAATATCCACTGCCGGAATCTGACGAAGTGGTCGCAGAAATTAGGTTTCTTATTCGGGCGAGCCCACCGTTTCTCCAGAAGCTGCATCGATCATGATTGAGATAGACGATCGAGCGCGGATAGGGACCGGGGGCCTGCTTCAGAATACTTCATTAGCAGACTCAAAATATGTTGGCGTGTGGCCGCGTGGCGCAATGGATAACGCGTCTGCCTACGGAGCAGAAGATTGCAGGTTCGAATCCTGCCGTGGTCGAAAAATCTTTTTGTCTATTTTCTCTAAAACATTTTTAACGGAAAATCTTATTGTCGCCAAAATGATATCATACGTTCATTAAGCTTTTATTCGGTTATTCAAGACATAGTCGTCGAATAGTCGAGGATTCAAGATGGGAGAGATGTCAAAGAATATCCACTGCCGGATTCTGACGAAGTGGCCGCAGACATTAGGTTTCTTATCCGGGCGAGCCCACCGTTTCTCCAGAAGCTGCATCGATCATGATTGAGATAGACGATCGAGCGCGGATAGGGACCGGCGGCCTACTTCAGAATACTTCATTAGCAGACTCAAAATATGTTGGCGTGTGGCCGCGTGGCGCAATGGATAACGCGTCTGCCTACGGAGCAGAAGATTGCAGGTTCGAATCCTGCCGTGGTCGAAAAATCTTTTTGTCTATTTTCTCTAAAACATTTTTAACGGAAAATCTTATTGTCGCCAAAATGATGTCATACGTTCATTAAGCTTTTATTCGGTTATTCAAGACATAGTCGTCGAATAGTCGAGGATTCAAGATGGGAGAGATGTCAAAGAATATCCACTGCCGGAATCTGACGAAGTGGCCGCAGACATTAGGTTTCTTATTCGGGCGAGCCCACCGTTTCTCCAGAAGCTGCATCGAGCATGAATGAGATAGACGATCGAGTGCGGATATGGACCGGGGCCTACTTAAGATCTTCAGAATACTTCACTAGCCGGCTCAAAATATGTTGGCGTGTGGCCGCGTGGCGCAATGGATAACGAGTCTGCCTACGGAGCAGAAGATTGCAGGTTCGAATCCTGCCGTGGTCGAAAAATCTTTTTGTCGCCTATCTTTTTTATCTGAAAATCATTTTGTCTCTCAACTCTGATCACACGTTCATTGGCAGACGGAAAATGTGTCGATGTATGGCCGCGTGGCGCAATGGATAACGCGTCTGCCTACGGAGCAGAAGATTGCAGGTTCGAATCCTGCCGTGGTCGAAAAATCTTTTTGTCTATTTTCTCTAAAACATTTTTAACGGAAAATCTTATTGTCGCCAAAATGATGTCATACGTTCATTAAGCTTTTATTCGGTTATTCAAGACATAGTCGTCGAATAGTCGAGGATTCAAGATGGGAGAGATGTCAAAGAATATCCACTGCCGGAATCTGACGAAGTGGTCGCAGAAATTAGGTTTCTTATTCGGGCGAGCCCACCGTTTCTCCTGAAGCTGCATCGATCATGATTGAGATAGACGATCGAGCGCGGATAGGGACCGGGGGCCTGCTTCAGAATACTTCATTAGCAGACTCAAAATATGTTGGCGTGTGGCCGCGTGGCGCAATGGATAACGCGTCTGCCTACGGAGCAGAAGATTGCAGGTTCGAATCCTGCCGTGGTCGAAAAATCTTTTTGTCTATTTTCTCTAAAACATTTTTAACGGAAAATCTTATTGTCGCCAAAATGATATCATACGTTCATTAAGCTTTTATTCGGTTATTCAAGACATAGTCGTCGAATAGTCGAGGATTCAAGATGGGAGAGATGTCAAAGAATATCCACTGCCGGATTCTGACGAAGTGGCCGCAGACATTAGGTTTCTTATCCGGGCGAGCCCACCGTTTCTCCAGAAGCTGCATCGATCATGATTGAGATAGACGATCGAGCGCGGATAGGGACCGGCGGCCTACTTCAGAATACTTCATTAGCAGACTCAAAATATGTTGGCGTGTGGCCGCGTGGCGCAATGGATAACGCGTCTGCCTACGGAGCAGAAGATTGCAGGTTCGAATCCTGCCGTGGTCGAAAAATCTTTTTGTCTATTTTCTCTAAAACATTTTTAACGGAAAATCTTATTGTCGCCAAAATGATGTCATACGTTCATTAAGCTTTTATTCGGTTATTCAAGACATAGTCGTCGAATAGTCGAGGATTCAAGATGGGAGAGATGTCAAAGAATATCCACTGCCGGAATCTGACGAAGTGGCCGCAGAAATAAGGTTTCTTATTCGGGCGAGCCCACCGTTTCTCCAGAAGCTGCATCGATCATGATTGAGATAGACGATCGAGCGCGGATAGGGACTTGGGGCCTACTTCAGAATACTTCATTAGCAGACTCAAAATATGTTGGCGTGTGGCCGCGTGGCGCAATGGATAACGCGTCTGCCTACGGAGCAGAAGATTGCAGGTTCGAATCCTGCCGTGGTCGAAAAATCTTTTTGTCTATTTTCTCTAAAACATTTTTAACGGAAAATCTTATTGTCATCAAAATGATGTCATACGTTCATTAAGCTTTTATTCGGTTATTCAAGACATAGTCGTCGAATAGTCGAGGATTCAAGATGGGAGAGATGTCAAAGAATATCCACTGCCGGAATCTGACGAAGTGGCCGCAGACATTAGGTTTCTTATTCGGGCGAGCCCACCGTTTCTCCAGAAGCTGCATCGAGCATGAATGAGATAGACGATCGAGTGCGGATATGGACCGGGGGCCTACTTAAGATCTTCAGAATACTTCACTAGCCGGCTCAAAATATGTTGGCGTGTGGCCGCGTGGCGCAATGGATAACGAGTCTGCCTACGGAGCAGAAGATTGCAGGTTCGAATCCTGCCGTGGTCGAAAAATCTTTTTGTCGCCTATCTTTTTTATCTGAAAATCATTTTGTCTCTCAACTCTGATCACACGTTCATTGGCAGACGGAAAATGTGTCGATGTATGGCCGCGTGGCGCAATGGATAACGCGTCTGCCTACGGAGCAGAAGATTGCAGGTTCGAATCCTGCCGTGGTCGAAAAATCTTTTTGTCTATTTTCTCTAAAACATTTTTAACGGAAAATCTTATTGTCGCCAAAATGATGTCATACGTTCATTAAGCTTTTATTCGGTTATTCAAGACATAGTCGTCGAATAGTCGAGGATTCAAGATGGGAGAGATGTCAAAGAATATCCACTGCCGGAATCTGACGAAGTGGTCGCAGAAATTAGGTTTCTTATTCGGGCGAGCCCACCGTTTCTCCAGAAGCTGCATCGATCATGATTGAGATAGACGATCGAGCGCGGATAGGGACCGGGGGCCTGCTTCAGAATACTTCATTAGCAGACTCAAAATATGTTGGCGTGTGGCCGCGTGGCGCAATGGATAACGCGTCTGCCTACGGAGCAGAAGATTGCAGGTTCGAATCCTGCCGTGGTCGAAAAATCTTTTTGTCTATTTTCTCTAAAACATTTTTAACGGAAAATCTTATTGTCGCCAAAATGATATCATACGTTCATTAAGCTTTTATTCGGTTATTCAAGACATAGTCGTCGAATAGTCGAGGATTCAAGATGGGAGAGATGTCAAAGAATATCCACTGCCGGATTCTGACGAAGTGGCCGCAGACATTAGGTTTCTTATCCGGGCGAGCCCACCGTTTCTCCAGAAGCTGCATCGATCATGATTGAGATAGACGATCGAGCGCGGATAGGGACCGGCGGCCTACTTCAGAATACTTCATTAGCAGACTCAAAATATGTTGGCGTGTGGCCGCGTGGCGCAATGGATAACGCGTCTGCCTACGGAGCAGAAGATTGCAGGTTCGAATCCTGCCGTGGTCGAAAAATCTTTATGTCTATTTTCTCTAAAACATTTTTAACGGAAAATCTTATTGTCGCCAAAATGATGTCATACGTTCATTAAGCTTTTATTCGGTTATTCAAGACATAGTCGTCGAATAGTCGAGGATTCAAGATGGGAGAGATGTCAAAGAATATCCACTGCCGGAATCTGACGAAGTGGCCGCAGAAATAAGGTTTCTTATTCGGGCGAGCCCACCGTTTCTCCAGAAGCTGCATCGATCATGATTGAGATAGACGATCGAGCGCGGATAGGGACTTGGGGCCTACTTCAGAATACTTCATTAGCAGACTCAAAATATGTTGGCGTGTGGCCGCGTGGCGCAATGGATAACGCGTCTGCCTACGGAGCAGAAGATTGCAGGTTCGAATCCTGCCGTGGTCGAAAAATCTTTTTGTCTATTTTCTCTAAAACATTTTTAACGGAAAATCTTATTGTCATCAAAATGATGTCATACGTTCATTAAGCTTTTATTCGGTTATTCAAGACATAGTCGTCGAATAGTCGAGGATTCAAGATGGGAGAGATGTCAAAGAATATCCACTGCCGGAATCTGACGAAGTGGCCGCAGACATTAGGTTTCTTATTCGGGCGAGCCCACCGTTTCTCCAGAAGCTGCATCGATCATGATTGAGATAGACGATCGAGCGCGGATAGGGACCGGGGGCCTGCTTCAGAATACTTCATTAGCAGACTCAAAATATGTTGGCGTGTGGCCGCGTGGCGCAATGGATAACGCGTCTGCCTACGGAGCAGAAGATTGCAGGTTCGAATCCTGCCGTGGTCGAAAAATCTTTTTGTCTATTTTCTCTAAAACATTTTTAACGGAAAATCTTATTGTCGCCAAAATGATGTCATACGTTCATTAAGCTTTTATTCGGTTATTCAAGACATAGTCGTCGAATAGTCGAGGATTCAAGATGGGAGAGATGTCAAAGAATATCCACTGCCGGAATCTGACGAAGTGGTCGCAGAAATTAGGTTTCTTATTCGGGCGAGCCCACCGTTTCTCCAGAAGCTGCATCGATCATGATTGAGATAGACGATCGAGCGCGGATAGGGACCGGCGGCCTACTTCAGAATACTTCATTAGCAGGCTCAAAATATGTTGGCGTGAGGCCGCGTGGCGCAATGGATAACGCGTCTGCCTACGGAGCAGAAGATTGCAGGTTCGAATCCTGCCGTGGTCGAAAATCTTTTTGTCTATTTTTTCTAAAACATTTTTAACGGAAAATCTTATTGTCGCCAAAATGATATCATACGTTCATTAAACTTTTTTTTCGGTTATTCAAGACATAGTCGTCGAATAGTCGAGGATTCAAGATAGGAGAGATTTCAAAGAATATCCACTGCCGGAATCTGACGAAGTGGCCGCAGACATTAGGTTTCTTATCCGGGCGAGCCCTCCGTTTCTCCAGAAGCTGCATCGATCATGATTGAGATAGACGATCGAGCGCGGATAGGGACCGGGGGCCTACTTCAGAATACTTCATTAGCAGGCTCAAAATATGTTGTCGTGTGGCCGCGTGGCGCAATGGATAACGCGTCTGCCTACGGAGCAGAAGATTGCAGGTTCGAATCCTGCCGTGGTCGAAAAATCTTTTTGTCTATTTTCTCTAAAACATTTTTAACGGAAAATCTTATTGTCGCCAAAATGATGTCATACGTTCATTAAGCTTTTATTCGGTTATTCAAGACATAGTCGTCGAATAGTCGAGGATTCAAGATGGGAGAGATGTCAAAGAATATCCACTGCCGGAATCTGACGAAGTGGCCGCAGACATTAGGTTTCTTATTCGGGCGAGCCCACCGTTTCTCCAGAAGCTGCATCGAGCATGAATGAGATAGACGATCGAGTGCGGATATGGACCGGGGGCCTACTTAAGATCTTCAGAATACTTCACTAGCCGGCTCAAAATATGTTGGCGTGTGGCCGCGTGGCGCAATGGATAACGAGTCTGCCTACGGAGCAGAAGATTGCAGGTTCGAATCCTGCCGTGGTCGAAAAATCTTTTTGTCTATTTTCTCTAAAACATTTTTAACGGAAAATCTTATTGTCGCCAAAATGATGTCATACGTTCATTAAGCTTTTATTCGGTTATTCAAGACATAGTCGTCGAATAGTCGAGGATTCAAGATGGGAGAGATGTCAAAGAATATCCACTGCCGGAATCTGACGAAGTGGCCGCAGAAATAAGGTTTCTTATTCGGGCGAGCCCACCGTTTCTCCAGAAGCTGCATCGATCATGATTGAGATAGACGATCGAGCGCGGATAGGGACTTGGGGCCTACTTCAGAATACTTCATTAGCAGACTCAAAATATGTTGGCGTGTGGCCGCGTGGCGCAATGGATAACGCGTCTGCCTACGGAGCAGAAGATTGCAGGTTCGAATCCTGCCGTGGTCGAAAAATCTTTTTGTCTATTTTCTCTAAAACATTTTTAACGGAAAATCTTATTGTCATCAAAATGATGTCATACGTTCATTAAGCTTTTATTCGGTTATTCAAGACATAGTCGTCGAATAGTCGAGGATTCAAGATGGGAGAGATGTCAAAGAATATCCACTGCCGGAATCTGACGAAGTGGCCGCAGACATTAGGTTTCTTATTCGGGCGAGCCCACCGTTTCTCCAGAAGCTGCATCGATCATGATTGAGATAGACGATCGAGCGCGGATAGGGACCGGGGGCCTGCTTCAGAATACTTCATTAGCAGACTCAAAATATGTTGGCGTGTGGCCGCGTGGCGCAATGGATAACGCGTCTGCCTACGGAGCAGAAGATTGCAGGTTCGAATCCTGCCGTGGTCGAAAAATCTTTTTGTCTATTTTCTCTAAAACATTTTTAACGGAAAATCTTATTGTCGCCAAAATGATGTCATACGTTCATTAAGCTTTTATTCGGTTATTCAAGACATAGTCGTCGAATAGTCGAGGATTCAAGATGGGAGAGATGTCAAAGAATATCCACTGCCGGAATCTGACGAAGTGGTCGCAGAAATTAGGTTTCTTATTCGGGCGAGCCCACCGTTTCTCCAGAAGCTGCATCGATCATGATTGAGATAGACGATCGAGCGCGGATAGGGACCGGCGGCCTACTTCAGAATACTTCATTAGCAGGCTCAAAATATGTTGGCGTGAGGCCGCGTGGCGCAATGGATAACGCGTCTGCCTACGGAGCAGAAGATTGCAGGTTCGAATCCTGCCGTGGTCGAAAATCTTTTTGTCTATTTTTTCTAAAACATTTTTAACGGAAAATCTTATTGTCGCCAAAATGATATCATACGTTCATTAAACTTTTTTTTCGGTTATTCAAGACATAGTCGTCGAATAGTCGAGGATTCAAGATAGGAGAGATTTCAAAGAATATCCACTGCCGGAATCTGACGAAGTGGCCGCAGACATTAGGTTTCTTATCCGGGCGAGCCCTCCGTTTCTCCAGAAGCTGCATCGATCATGATTGAGATAGACGATCGAGCGCGGATAGGGACCGGGGGCCTACTTCAGAATACTTCATTAGCAGGCTCAAAATATGTTGTCGTGTGGCCGCGTGGCGCAATGGATAACGCGTCTGCCTACGGAGCAGAAGATTGCAGGTTCGAATCCTGCCGTGGTCGAAAAATCTTTTTGTCTATTTTCTCTAAAACATTTTTAACGGAAAATCTTATTGTCGCCAAAATGATGTCATACGTTCATTAAGCTTTTATTCGGTTATTCAAGACATAGTCGTCGAATAGTCGAGGATTCAAGATGGGAGAGATGTCAAAGAATATCCACTGCCGGAATCTGACGAAGTGGCCGCAGACATTAGGTTTCTTATTCGGGCGAGCCCACCGTTTCTCCAGAAGCTGCATCGAGCATGAATGAGATAGACGATCGAGTGCGGATATGGACCGGGGCCTACTTAAGATCTTCAGAATACTTCACTAGCCGGCTCAAAATATGTTGGCGTGTGGCCGCGTGGCGCAATGGATAACGAGTCTGCCTACGGAGCAGAAGATTGCAGGTTCGAATCCTGCCGTGGTCGAAAAATCTTTTTGTCGAATATCTTTTTTATCTGAAAATCATTTTGTCTCTCAACTCTGATCACACGTTCATTGGCAGACGGAAAATGTGTCGATGTATGGCCGCGTGGCGCAATGGATAACGCGTCTGCCTACGGAGCAGAAGATTGCAGGTTCGAATCCTGCCGTGGTCGAAAAATCTTTTTGTCTATTTTCTCTAAAACATTTTTAACGGAAAATCTTATTGTCGCCAAAATGATGTCATACGTTCATTAAGCTTTTATTCGGTTATTCAAGACATAGTCGTCGAATAGTCGAGGATTCAAGATGGGAGAGATGTCAAAGAATATCCACTGCCGGAATCTGACGAAGTGGCCGCAGAAATTAGGTTTCTTATTCGGGCGAGCCCACCGTTTCTCCAGAAGCTGCATCGATCATGATTGAGATAGACGATCGAGCGCGGATAGGGACTGGGGGCCTACTTCAGAATACTTCATTAGCAGACTCAAAATATGTTGGCGTGTGGCCGCGTGGCGCAATGGATAACGCGTCTGCCTACGGAGCAGAAGATTGCAGGTTCGAATCCTGCCGTGGTCGAAAAATCTTTTTGTCTATTTTCTCTAAAACATTTTTAACGGAAAATCTTATTGTCGCCAAAATGATATCATACGTTCATTAAGCTTTTATTCGGTTATTCAAGACATAGTCGTCGAATAGTCGAGGATTCAAGATGGGAGAGATGTCAAAGAATATCCACTGCCGGAATCTGACGAAGTGGCCGCAGAAATTAGGTTTCTTATTCGGGCGAGCCCACCGTTTCTCCAGAAGCTGCATCGATCATGATTGAGATAGACGATCGAGCGCGGATAGGGACTGGGGGCCTACTTCAGAATACTTCATTAGCAGACTCAAAATATGTTGGCGTGTGGCCGCGTGGCGCAATGGATAACGCGTCTGCCTACGGAGCAGAAGATTGCAGGTTCGAATCCTGCCGTGGTCGAAAAATCTTTTTGTCTATTTTCTCTAAAACATTTTTAACGGAAAATCTTATTGTCGCCAAAATGATATCATACGTTCATTAAGCTTTTATTCGGTTATTCAAGACATAGTCGTCGAATAGTCGAGGATTCAAGATGGGAGAGATGTCAAAGAATATCCACTGCCGGAATCTGACGAAGTGGCCGCAGACATTAGGTTTCTTATCCGGGCGAGCCCACCGTTTCTCCAGAAGCTGCATCGATCATGATTGAGATAGACGATCGAGCGCGGATAGGGACCGGGGGCCTACTTCAGAATACTTCATTAGCAGACTCAAAATATGTTGGCGTGTGGCCGCGTGGCGCAATGGATAACGCGTCTGCCTACGGAGCAGAAGATTGCAGGTTCGAATCCTGCCGTGGTCGAAAAATCTTTTTGTCTATTTTCTCTAAAACATTTTTAACGGAAAATCTTATTGTCGCCAAAATGATATCATACGTTCATTAAGCTTTTATTCGGTTATTCAAGACATAGTCGTCGAATAGTCGAGGATTCAAGATGGGAGAGATGTCAAAGAATATCCACTGCCGGATTCTGACGAAGTGGCCGCAGACATTAGGTTTCTTATCCGGGCGAGCCCACCGTTTCTCCAGAAGCTGCATCGATCATGATTGAGATAGACGATCGAGCGCGGATAGGGACCGGGGGCCTACTTCAGAATACTTCATTAGCAGGCTCAAAATATGTTGGCGTGTGGCCGCGTGGCGCAATGGATAACGCGTCTGCCTACGGAGCAGAAGATTGCAGGTTCGAATCCTGCCGTGGTCGAAAAATCGTTTTGTCTTTTTTTTTCTAAAACATTTTAAACGGAAAATCTTATTGTCGCCAAACAATGATATCATACGTTCATTAAGCTTTTATTCGGTTATTCAAGACATAGTCGTCGAATAGTCGAGGATTCAAGATGGGAGAGATGTCAAAGAATATCCACTGCCGGAATCTGACGAAGTGGCCGCAGACATTAGGTTTCTTATTCGGGCGAGCCCACCGTTTCTCCAGAAGCTGCATCGAGCATGAATGAGATAGACGATCGAGTGCGGATATGGACCGGGGGCCTACTTAAGATCTTCAGAATACTTCACTAGCCGGCTCAAAATATGTTGGCGTGTGGCCGCGTGGCGCAATGGATAACGAGTCTGCCTACGGAGCAGAAGATTGCAGGTTCGAATCCTGCCGTGGTCGAAAAATCTTTTTGTCGCCTATCTTTTTTATCTGAAAATCATTTTGTCTCTCAACTCTGATCACACGTTCATTGGCAGACGGAAAATGTGTCGATGTATGGCCGCGTGGCGCAATGGATAACGCGTCTGCCTACGGAGCAGAAGATTGCAGGTTCGAATCCTGCCGTGGTCGAAAAATCGTTTTGTCTTTTTTTTTCTAAAACATTTTTAACGGAAAATCTTATTGTCGCCAAACAATGATATCATACGTTCATTAAGCTTTTATTCGGTTATTCAAGACATAGTCGTCGAATAGTCGAGGATTCAAGATGGGAGAGATGTCAAAGAATATCCACTGCCGGAATCTGACGAAGTGGCCGCAGACATTAGGTTTCTTATCCGGGCGAGCCCACCGTTTCTCCAGAAGCTGCATCGATCATGATTGAGATAGACGATCGAGCGCGGATAGGGACCGGGGGCCTACTTCAGAATACTTCATTAGCAGGCTCAAAATATGTTGGCGTGTGGCCGCGTGGCGCAATGGATAACGCGTCTGCCTACGGAGCAGAAGATTGCAGGTTCGAATCCTGCCGTGGTCGAAAAATCGTTTTGTCTTTTTTTTTCTAAAACATTTTAAACGGAAAATCTTATTGTCGCCAAACAATGATATCATACGTTCATTAAGCTTTTATTCGGTTATTCAAGACATAGTCGTCGAATAGTCGAGGATTCAAGATGGGAGAGATGTCAAAGAATATCCACTGCCGGAATCTGACGAAGTGGCCGCAGACATTAGGTTTCTTATTCGGGCGAGCCCACCGTTTCTCCAGAAGCTGCATCGAGCATGAATGAGATAGACGATCGAGTGCGGATATGGACCGGGGGCCTACTTAAGATCTTCAGAATACTTCACTAGCCGGCTCAAAATATGTTGGCGTGTGGCCGCGTGGCGCAATGGATAACGAGTCTGCCTACGGAGCAGAAGATTGCAGGTTCGAATCCTGCCGTGGTCGAAAAATCTTTTTGTCGCCTATCTTTTTTATCTGAAAATCATTTTGTCTCTCAACTCTGATCACACGTTCATTGGCAGACGGAAAATGTGTCGATGTATGGCCGCGTGGCGCAATGGATAACGCGTCTGCCTACGGAGCAGAAGATTGCAGGTTCGAATCCTGCCGTGGTCGAAAAATCGTTTTGTCTTTTTTTTTCTAAAACATTTTTAACGGAAAATCTTATTGTCGCCAAACAATGATATCATACGTTCATTAAGCTTTTATTCGGTTATTCAAGACATAGTCGTCGAATAGTCGAGGATTCAAGATGGGAGAGATGTCAAAGAATATCCACTGCCGGAATCTGACGAAGTGGCCGCAGACATTAGGTTTCTTATTCGGGCGAGCCCACCGTTTCTCCAGAAGCTGCATCGAGCATGAATGAGATAGACGATCGAGTGCGGATATGGACCGGGGGCCTACTTAAGATCTTCAGAATACTTCACTAGCCGGCTCAAAATATGTTGGCGTGTGGCCGCGTGGCGCAATGGATAACGAGTCTGCCTACGGAGCAGAAGATTGCAGGTTCGAATCCTGCCGTGGTCGAAAAATCTTTTTGTCGCCTATCTTTTTTATCTGAAAATCATTTTGTCTCTCAACTCTGATCACACGTTCATTGGCAGACGGAAAATGTGTCGATGTATGGCCGCGTGGCGCAATGGATAACGCGTCTGCCTACGGAGCAGAAGATTGCAGGTTCGAATCCTGCCGTGGTCGAAAAATCTTTTTGTCTATTTTCTCTAAAACATTTTAACGGAAAATCTTATTGTCGCCAAAATGATGTCATACGTTCATTAAGCTTTTATTCGGTTATTCAAGACATAGTCGTCGAATAGTCGAGGATTCAAGATGGGAGAGATGTCAAAGAATATCCACTGCCGGAATCTGACGAAGTGGTCGCAGAAATTAGGTTTCTTATTCGGGCGAGCCCACCGTTTCTCCAGAAGCTGCATCGATCATGATTGAGATAGACGATCGAGCGCGGATAGGGACCGGGGGCCTGCTTCAGAATACTTCATTAGCAGACTCAAAATATGTTGGCGTGTGGCCGCGTGGCGCAATGGATAACGCGTCTGCCTACGGAGCAGAAGATTGCAGGTTCGAATCCTGCCGTGGTCGAAAAATCTTTTTGTCTATTTTCTCTAAAACATTTTTAACGGAAAATCTTATTGTCGCCAAAATGATATCATACGTTCATTAAGCTTTTATTCGGTTATTCAAGACATAGTCGTCGAATAGTCGAGGATTCAAGATGGGAGAGATGTCAAAGAATATCCACTGCCGGATTCTGACGAAGTGGCCGCAGACATTAGGTTTCTTATCCGGGCGAGCCCACCGTTTCTCCAGAAGCTGCATCGATCATGATTGAGATAGACGATCGAGCGCGGATAGGGACCGGCGGCCTACTTCAGAATACTTCATTAGCAGACTCAAAATATGTTGGCGTGTGGCCGCGTGGCGCAATGGATAACGCGTCTGCCTACGGAGCAGAAGATTGCAGGTTCGAATCCTGCCGTGGTCGAAAAATCTTTTTGTCTATTTTCTCTAAAACATTTTTAACGGAAAATCTTATTGTCGCCAAAATGATGTCATACGTTCATTAAGCTTTTATTCGGTTATTCAAGACATAGTCGTCGAATAGTCGAGGATTCAAGATGGGAGAGATGTCAAAGAATATCCACTGCCGGAATCTGACGAAGTGGCCGCAGAAATAAGGTTTCTTATTCGGGCGAGCCCACCGTTTCTCCAGAAGCTGCATCGATCATGATTGAGATAGACGATCGAGCGCGGATAGGGACTTGGGGCCTACTTCAGAATACTTCATTAGCAGACTCAAAATATGTTGGCGTGTGGCCGCGTGGCGCAATGGATAACGCGTCTGCCTACGGAGCAGAAGATTGCAGGTTCGAATCCTGCCGTGGTCGAAAAATCTTTTTGTCTATTTTCTCTAAAACATTTTTAACGGAAAATCTTATTGTCATCAAAATGATGTCATACGTTCATTAAGCTTTTATTCGGTTATTCAAGACATAGTCGTCGAATAGTCGAGGATTCAAGATGGGAGAGATGTCAAAGAATATCCACTGCCGAATCTGACGAAGTGGCCGCAGACATTAGGTTTCTTATTCGGGCGAGCCCACCGTTTCTCCAGAAGCTGCATCGATCATGATTGAGATAGACGATCGAGCGCGGATAGGGACCGGGGGCCTGCTTCAGAATACTTCATTAGCAGACTCAAATATGTTGGCGTGTGGCCGCGTGGCGCAATGGATAACGCGTCTGCCTACGGAGCAGAAGATTGCAGGTTCGAATCCTGCCGTGGTCGAAAAATCTTTTTGTCTATTTTCTCTAAAACATTTTTAACGGAAAATCTTATTGTCGCCAAAATGATGTCATACGTTCATTAAGCTTTTATTCGGTTATTCAAGACATAGTCGTCGAATAGTCGAGGATTCAAGATGGGAGAGATGTCAAAGAATATCCACTGCCGGAATCTGACGAAGTGGTCGCAGAAATTAGGTTTCTTATTCGGGCGAGCCCACCGTTTCTCCAGAAGCTGCATCGATCATGATTGAGATAGACGATCGAGCGCGGATAGGGACCGGCGGCCTACTTCAGAATACTTCATTAGCAGGCTCAAAATATGTTGGCGTGAGGCCGCGTGGCGCAATGGATAACGCGTCTGCCTACGGAGCAGAAGATTGCAGGTTCGAATCCTGCCGTGGTCGAAAATCTTTTTGTCTATTTTTTCTAAAACATTTTTAACGGAAAATCTTATTGTCGCCAAAATGATATCATACGTTCATTAAACTTTTTTTCGGTTATTCAAGACATAGTCGTCGAATAGTCGAGGATTCAAGATAGGAGAGATTTCAAAGAATATCCACTGCCGGAATCTGACGAAGTGGCCGCAGACATTAGGTTTCTTATCCGGGCGAGCCCTCCGTTTCTCCAGAAGCTGCATCGATCATGATTGAGATAGACGATCGAGCGCGGATAGGGACCGGGCCTACTTCAGAATACTTCATTAGCAGGCTCAAAATATGTTGTCGTGTGGCCGCGTGGCGCAATGGATAACGCGTCTGCCTACGGAGCAGAAGATTGCAGGTTCGAATCCTGCCGTGGTCGAAAAATCTTTTTGTCTATTTTCTCTAAAACATTTTTAACGGAAAATCTTATTGTCGCCAAAATGATGTCATACGTTCATTAAGCTTTTATTCGGTTATTCAAGACATAGTCGTCGAATAGTCGAGGATTCAAGATGGGAGAGATGTCAAAGAATATCCACTGCCGGAATCTGACGAAGTGGCCGCAGACATTAGGTTTCTTATTCGGGCGAGCCCACCGTTTCTCCAGAAGCTGCATCGAGCATGAATGAGATAGACGATCGAGTGCGGATATGGACCGGGGCCTACTTAAGATCTTCAGAATACTTCACTAGCCGGCTCAAAATATGTTGGCGTGTGGCCGCGTGGCGCAATGGATAACGAGTCTGCCTACGGAGCAGAAGATTGCAGGTTCGAATCCTGCCGTGGTCGAAAAATCTTTTTGTCGAATATCTTTTTTATCTGAAACATTTTGTCTCTCAACTCTGATCACACGTTCATTGGCAGACGGAAAATGTGTCGATGTATGGCCGCGTGGCGCAATGGATAACGCGTCTGCCTACGGAGCAGAAGATTGCAGGTTCGAATCCTGCCGTGGTCGAAAAATCTTTTTGTCTTTTTCTCTAAAAAACATTTAACGGAAAATCTTATTGTCGCCAAATGATGTCATACGTTCATTAGCTTTTATTCGGTATATTCAAGACATAGTCGTCGAATAGTCGAGGATTCAAGATGGGAGAGATGTCAAAGAATATCCACTGCCGGAATCTGACGAAGTGGCCGCAGAAATTAGGTTTCTTATTCGGGCGAGCCCACCGTTTCTCCAGAAGCTGCATCGATCATGATTGAGATAGACGATCGAGCGCGGATAGGGACGGGGGCCTACTTCAGAATACTTCATTAGCAGACTCAAAATATTGGCGTGTGGCCGCGTGGCGCAATGGATAACGCGTCTGCCTACGGAGCAGAAGATTGCAGGTTCGAATCCTGCCGTGGTCGAAAAATCTTTTTGTCTATTTTCTCTAAAACATTTTTAACGGAAAATCTTATTGTCGCCAAATGATATCATACGTTCATTAAGCTTTTATTCGGTTATTCAAGACATAGTCGTCGAATAGTCGAGGATTCAAGATGGGAGATGTCAAAGAATATCCACTGCCGGAATCTGACGAAGTGGCCGCAGAAATTAGGTTTCTTATTCGGGCGAGCCACCGTTTCTCCAGAAGCTGCATCGATCATGATTGAGATAGACGATCGAGCGCGGATAGGGACCGGGGGCTAACTTCAGAATACTTCATTAGCAGACTCAAAATATGTTGGCGTGTGGCCGCGTGGCGCAATGGATAACGCGTCTGCCTACGGAGCAGAAGATTGCAGGTTCGAATCCTGCCGTGGTCGAAAAATCTTTTGTCTATTTTCTCTAAAACATTTTAAACGGAAAATCTTATTGTCGCCAAAATGATATCATACGTTCATTAAGCTTTTATTCGGTTATTCAAGACATAGTCGTCGAATAGTCGAGGATTCAAGATGGGAGAGATGTCAAAGAATATCCACTGCCGGAATCTGACGAAGTGGCCGCAGACATTAGGTTTCTTATCCGGGCGAGCCCACCGTTTCTCCAGAAGCTGCATCGATCATGATTGAGATAGACGATCGAGCGCGGATAGGGCCGGGGCCTACTTCAGAATACTTCATTAGCAGGCTCAAAATATGTTGGCGTGTGGCCGCGTGGCGCAATGGATAACGCGTCTGCCTACGGAGCAGAAGATTGCAGGTTCGAATCCTGCCGTGGTCGAAAAATCTTTTTGTCTATTTTCTCTAAAACATTTTTAACGGAAAATCTTATTGTCGCCAAAATGATATCATACGTTCATTAAGCTTTTATTCGGTTTATTCAAGACATAGTCGTCGAATAGTCGAGGATTCAAGATGGGAGAGATGTCAAAGAATATCCACTGCCGGATCTGACGAAGTGGCCGCAGACATTAGGTTTCTTATCCGGGCGAGCCCACCGTTTCTCCAGAAGCTGCATCGATCATGATTGAGATAGACGATCGAGCGCGGATAGGGACCGGGGGCCTACTTCAGAATACTTCATTAGCAGGCTCAAAATATGTTGCGTGTGGCCGCGTGGCGCAATGGATACGCGTCTGCCTACGGAGCAGAAGATTGCAGGTTCGAATCCTGCCGTGGTCGAAAAATCTTTTTGTCTATTTTTTCTAAAACATTTTAAACGGAAAATCTTATTGTCGCCAAACATGATATCATACGTTCATTAAGCTTTTATTCGGTTTTTCAAGACATAGTCGTCGAATAGTCGAGGATTCAAGATGGGAGAGATGTCAAAGAATATCCACTGCCGGAATCTGACGAAGTGGCCGCAGACATTAGGTTTCTATTCGGGCGAGCCCACCGTTTCTCCAGAAGCTGCATCGATCATGATGAGATAGACGATCGAGTGCGGATATGGACCGGGGCCTACTTAAGATCTTCAGATACTTCACTAGCAGACTCAAAATATGTTGGCGTGTGGCCGCGTGGCGCAATGGATAACGAGTCTGCCTACGGAGCAGAAGATTGCAGGTTCGAATCTGCCGTGGTCGAAAAATCTTTTTGTCGCCTATCTTTTTTATCTGAAAATCATTTTGTCTCTCAACTCTGATCACACGTTCATTGGCAGACGGAAAATGTGTCGATGTATGGCCGCGTGGCGCAATGGATAACGCGTCTGCCTACGGAGCAGAAGATTGCAGGTTCGAATCCTGCCGTGGTCGAAAAATCGTTTTGTCTTTTTTTTTCTAAAACATTTTTAACGGAAAATCTTATTGTCGCCAAACAATGATATCATACGTTCATTAAGCTTTATTCGGTTATTCAAGACATAGTCGTCGAATAGTCGAGGATTCAAGATGGGAGAGATGTCAAAGAATATCCACTGCCGGAATCTGACGAAGTGGCCGCAGACATTAGGTTTCTTATTCGGGCGAGCCCACCGTTTCTCCAGAAGCTGCATCGAGCATGAATGAGATAGACGATCGAGTGCGGATATGGACCGGGGGCCTACTTAAGATCTTCAGAATACTTCACTAGCCGGCTCAAAATATGTTGGCGTGTGGCCGCGTGGCGCAATGGATAACGAGTTCTGCCTACGGAGCAGAAGATTGCAGGTTCGAATCCTGCCGTGGTCGAAAAATCTTTTTGTCACCTATTTTTTTATCTGAAAATCATTTTTGTCTCTCAACTCTGATCACACGTTCATTGGCAGACGGAAAATGTGTCGATGTATGGCCGCGTGGCGCAATGGATAACGCGTCTGCCTACGGAGCAGAAGATTGCAGGTTCGAATCCTGCCGTGTCGAAAAATCTTTTGTCTATTTTCTCTAAAACATTTTTAACGGAAAATCTTATTGTCGCCAAAATGATGTCATACGTTCATTAAGCTTTTATTCGGTTATTCAAGACATAGTCGTCGAATAGTCGAGGATTCAAGATGGGAGAGATGTCAAAGAATATCCACTGCCGGAATCTGACGAAGTGGCCGCAGAATTAGGTTTCTTATTCGGGCGAGCCCACCGTTTCTCCAGAAGCTGCATCGATCATGATTGAGATAGACGAGATCGAGCGCGGATAGGGACTGGGCCTACTTCAGAATACTTCATTAGCAGACTCAAAATATGTTGGCGTGTGGCCGCGTGGCGCAATGGATAACGCGTCTGCCTACGGAGCAGAAGATTGCAGGTTCGAATCCTCCGTGGTCGAAAAAATCTTTTTGTCTATTTTCTCTAAAACATTTTTAACGGAAAATCTTATTGTCGCCCAAATGATGTCATACGTTCATTAGCTTTTATTCGGTTATTCAAGACATAGTCGTCGAATAGTCGAGGATTCAAGATGGAGAGATGTCAAAGAATATCCACTGCCGGATTCTGACGAAGTGGCCGCAGACATTAGGTTTCTTATCCGGGCGAGCCCACCGTTTCTCCAGAAGCTGCATCGATCATGATTGAGATAGACGATCGAGCGCGGATATGGACCGGGGGCCTACTTAGATCTTCAGAATACTTCACTAGCAGACTCAAAATATGTTGGCGTGTGGCCGCGTGGCGCAATGGATAACGCGTCTGCCTACGGAGCAGAAGATTGCAGGTTCGAATCCTGCCGTGGTCGAAAAATCTTTTTGTCGCCTATCTTTTTTATCTGAAAATCATTTTGTCTCTCAACTCTGATCACACGTTTTCTTTGCAGACGGAAGGAAAATGTGTCGATGTATGGCCGCGTGGCGCAATGGATAACGCGTCTGCCTACGGAGCAGAAGATTGCAGGTTCGAATCCTGCCGTGGTCGAAAAATCTTTTTGTCTATTTTCTCTAAACATTTTTAACGGAAAATCTTATTGTCGCCAAAATGATGTCATACGTTCATTAAGCTTTTATTCGGTTATTCAAGACATAGTCGTCGAATAGTCGAGGATTCAAGATGGGAGAGATGTCAAAGAATATCCACTGCCGGATTCTGACGAAGTGGCCGCAGACATTAGGTTTCTTATCCGGGCGAGCCCACCGTTTCTCCAGAAGCTGCATCGATCATGATTGAGATAGACGATCGAGCGCGGATATGGACCGGGGGCCTACTTAAGATCTTCAGAATACTTCACTAGCAGACTCAAAATATGTTGGCGTGTGGCCGCGTGGCGCAATGGATAACGCGTCTGCCTACGGAGCAGAAGATTGCAGGTTCGAATCCTGCCGTGGTCGAAAAATCTTTTTGTCGCCTATCTTTTTTATCTGAAAATCATTTTGTCTCTCAACTCTGATCACACGTTCATTGGCAGACGGAAAATGTGTCGATGTATGGCCGCGTGGCGCAATGGATAACGCGTCTGCCTACGGAGCAGAAGATTGCAGGTTCGAATCCTGCCGTGGTCGAAAAATCTTTTTGTCTATTTTCTCTAAAACATTTTTAACGGAAAATCTTATTGTCGCCAAAATGATGTCATACGTTCATTAGCTTTTATTCGGTTATTCAAGACATAGTCGTCGAATAGTCGAGGATTCAAGATGGGAGAGATGTCAAAGAATATCCACTGCCGGAATCTGACGAAGTGGCCGCAGAAATTAGGTTTCTTATTCGGGCGAGCCCACCGTTTCTCCAGAAGCTGCATCGATCATGATTGAGATAGACGATCGAGCGCGGATATGGACCGGGGGCCTACTTAAGATCTTCAGAATACTTCACTAGCAGACTCAAAATATGTTGGCGTGTGGCCGCGTGGCGCAATGGATAACGCGTCTGCCTACGGAGCAGAAGATTGCAGGTTCGAATCCTGCCGTGGTCGAAAAAAATCTTTTTGTCGCCTATCGTTTTTATCTGAAAATCATTTTGTCTCTCACTCTGATCACACGTTCATTGGCAGACGGAAAATGTGTCGAGAAAAAACGGTGGGCTCGCCCGAATAAGAAACCTAATGTCTGCGGCCACTTCGTCAGATTCCGGCAGTGGATATTCTTTGACATCTCTCCCATCTTGAATCCTCGACTATTCGACGACTATGTCTTGAATACCGAATAAAAGCTTAATGAACGTATGACATCATTTGGCGACAATAAGATTTTCCGTTAAAAATGTTTTAGAGAAAATAGACAAAAAGATTTTTCGACCACGGCAGGATTCGAACCTGCAATCTTCTGCTCCGTAGGCAGACGCGTTATCCATTGCGCCACGCGGCCACACGCCAACATATTTTGAGTCTGCTAATGAAGTATTCTGAAGTAGCCCCCGGTCCCTATCCGCGCTCGATCGTCTATCTCAATCATGATCGATGCAGCTTCTGGAGAAACGGTGGGCTCGCCCGAATAAGAAACCTAATTTCTGCGGCCACTTCGTCAGATTCCGGCAGTGGATATTCTTTGACATCTCTCCCATCTTGAATCCTCGACTATTCGACGACTATGTCTTGAATAACCGAATAAAAGCTTAATGAACGTATGACATCATTTTGGCGACAATAAGATTTTCCGTTAAAAATGTTTTAGAGAAAAAGACAAAAAGATTTTTCGACCACGGCAGGATTCGAACCTGCAATCTTCTGCTCCGTAGGCAGACGCGTTATCCATTGCGCCACGCGGCCATACATCGACACATTTTCCGTCTGCCAATGAACGTGTGATCAGAGTTGAGAGACAAAATGATTTTCAGATAAAAAGATAGGCGACAAAAGATTTTTCGACCACGGCAGGATTCGAACCTGCAATCTTCTGCTCCGTAGGCAGACGCGTTATCCATTGCGCCACGCGGCCACACGCCAACATATTTTGAGTCTGCTAGTGAAGTATTCTGAAGATCTTAAGTAGGCCCCCGGTCCATATCCGCGCTCGATCGTCTATCTCAATCATGATCGATGCAGCTTCTGGAGAACGGTGGGCTCGCCCGGATAAGAAACCTAATGTCTGCGGCCACTTCGTCAGAATCCGGCAGTGGATATTCTTTGACATCTCTCCCATCTTGAATCCTCGACTATTCGACGACTATGTCTTGATAACCGAATAAAGCTTAATGAACGTATGACATCATTTTGGCGACAATAAGATTTTCCGTTAAAAATGTTTTAGAGAAAATAGACAAAAAGATTTTTCGACCACGGCAGGATTCGAACCTGCAATCTTCTGCTCCGTAGGCAGACGCGTTATCCATTGCGCCACGCGGCCATACATCGACACATTTTCCGTCTGCCAATGAACGTGTGATCAGAGTTGAGAGACAAATGATTTTCAGATAAAAAGATAGGCGACAAAAAGATTTTTCGACCACGGCAGGATTCGAACCTGCAATCTTCTGCTCCGTAGGCAGACGCGTTATCCATTGCGCCACGCGGCCACACGCCAACATTTTGAGTCTGCTAGTGAAGTATTCTGAAGATCTTAAGTAGGCCCCCGTTCCATATCCGCGCTCGATCGTCTATCTCAATCATGATCGATGCAGCTTCTGGAGAAACGGTGGGCTCGCCCGGATAAGAAACCTAATGTCTGCGGCCACTTCGTCAGAATCCGCAGTGGATATTCTTTGACATCTCTCCCATCTTGAATCCTCGACTATTCGACGACTATGTCTTGAATAACCGAATAAAAGCTTAATGAACGTATGACATCATTTTGGCGACAATAAGATTTTCCGTTAAAAATGTTTTAGAGAAAATAGACAAAAGATTTTTCGACCACGGCAGGATTCGAACCTGCAATCTTCTGCTCCGTAGGCAGACGCGTTATCCATTGCGCCACGCGGCCATACATCGACACATTTTCCGTCTGCCAATGAACGTGTGATCAGAGTTGAGAGACAAAATGATTTTCAGATAAAAAGATAGGCGACAAAAAGATTTTTCGACCACGGCAGGATTCGAACCTGCAATCTTCTGCTCCGTAGGCAGACGCGTTATCCATTGCGCCACGCGGCCCACACGCCAACATATTTTGAGTCTGCTAGTGAAGTATTCTGAAGATCTTAAGTAGGCCCCCCGGTCCATATCCGCGCTCGATCGTCTATCTCAATCATGATCGATGCAGCTTCTGGAGAAACGGTGGGCTCGCCGGATAAGAAACCTAATGTCTGCGGCCACTTCGTCAGAATCCGGCAGTGGATATTCTTTGACATCTCTCCCATCTTGAATCCTCGACTATTCCGACTATGTCTTGAATAACCGAATAAAAGCTTAATGAACGTATGACATCATTTTGGCGACAATAAGATTTTCCGTTAAAATGTTTTAGAGAAAATAGACAAAAAGATTTTTCGACCACGGCAGGATTCGAACCTGCAATCTTCTGCTCCGTAGGCAGACGCGTTTATCCATTGCGCCACGCGGCCATACATCGACACATTTTCCGTCTGCCAATGAACGTGTGATCAGAGTTGAGAGACAAAATGATTTTCAGATAAAAAAGATAGGCGACAAAAAGATTTTTCGACCACGGCAGGATTCGAACCTGCAATCTTCTGCTCCGTAGGCAGACGCGTTATCCATTGCGCCACGCGGCCACACGCCAACATATTTTGAGTCTGCTAGTGAAGTATTCTGAAGATCTTAAGTAGGCCCCCGGTCCATATCCGCGCTCGATCGTCTATCTCAATCATGATCGATGCAGCTTCTGGAGAAACGGTGGGCTCGCCCGGATAAGAAACCTAATGTCTGCGGCCACTTCGTCAGAATCCGGCAGTGGATATTCTTTGACATCTCTCCCATCTTGAATCCTCGACTATTCGACGACTATGTCTTGAATAACCGAATAAAAGCTTATGAACGTATGACATCATTTTGGCGACAATAAGATTTTCCGTTAAAAATGTTTTAGAGAAAAAGACAAAAAGATTTTTCGACCACGGCAGGATTCGAACCTGCAATCTTCTGCTCCGTAGGCAGACGCGTTATCCATTGCGCCACGCGGCCATACATCGACACATTTTCCGTCTGCCAATGAACGTGTGATCAGAGTTGAGAGACAAAATGATTTTCAGATAAAAAAGATAGGCGACAAAAGATTTTTCGACCACGGCAGGATTCGAACCTGCAATCTTCTGCTCCGTAGGCAGACGCGTTATCCATTGCGCCACGCGGCCACACGCAACATATTTTGAGTCTGCTAGTGAAGTATTCTGAAGATCTTAAGTAGGCCCCCGGTCCATATCCGCGCTCGATCGTCTATCTCAATCATGATCGATGCAGCTTCTGGAGAAACGGTGGGCTCGCCCGGATAAGAAACCTAATGTCTGCGGCCACTTCGTCAGAATCCGGCAGTGGATATTCTTTGACATCTCTCCCATCTTGAATCCTCGACTATTCGACGACTATGTCTTGAATAACCGAATAAAAGCTTAATGAACGTATGACATCATTTGGCGACAATAAGATTTTCCGTTAAAAATGTTTTAGGAGAAAATAGACAAAAAGATTTTCGACCACGGCAGGATTCGAACCTGCAATCTTCTGCTCCGTAGGCAGACGCGTTATCCATTGCGCCACGCGGCCACACGCCAACATATTTTGAGTCTGCTAATGAAGTATTCTGAAGTAGGCCCCGGTCCCTATCCGCGCTCGATCGTCTATCTCAATCATGATCGATGCAGCTTCTGGAGAAACGGTGGGCTCGCCCGGATAAGAAACCTAATGTCTGCGGCCACTTCGTCAGATTCCGGCAGTGGATATTCTTTGACATCTCTCCCATCTTGAATCCTCGACTATTCGACAACTATGTCTTGAATAACCGAATAAAAGCTTAATGAACGTATGATATCATTTTGGCGACAATAAGATTTTCCGTTAAAAAATGTTTTAGAGAAAATAGACAAAAAGATTTTTCGACCACGGCAGGATTCGAACCTGCAATCTTCTGCTCCGTAGGCAGACGCGTTATCCATTGCGCCACGCGGCCACACGCCAACATATTTTGAGTCTGCTAATGAAGTATTCTGAAGTAGGCCCCCAGTCCCTATCCGCGCTCGATCGTCTATCTCAATCATGATCGATGCAGCTTCTGGAGAAACGGTGGGCTCGCCCGAATAAGAAACCTAATTTCTGCGGCCACTTCGTCAGATTCCGGCAGTGGATATTCTTTGACATCTCTCCCATCTTGAATCCTCGACTATTCGACGACTATGTCTTAATAACCGAATAAAAGCTTAATGAACGTATGACATCATTTTGGCGACAATAAGATTTTCCGTTTAAAAATGTTTTAGAGAAAATATGACAAAAAGATTTTTCGACCACGGCAGGTTCGAACCTGCAATCTTCTGCTCCGTAGCAGACGCGTTATCCATTGCGCCACGCGGCCATACATCGACACATTTTCCGTCTGCCAATGAACGTGTGATCAGAGTTGAGAGACAAAATGATTCAGATAAAAAGATAGTGACAAAAAGATTTTTCGACCACGGCAGAATTCGAACCTGCAATCTTCTGCTCCGTAGGCAGACTCGTTATCCATTGCGCCACGCGGCCACACGCCAACATATTTTGAGCCGGCTAGTGAAGTATTCTGAAGATCTTAAGTAGGCCCCGGTCCATATCCGCACTCGATCGTCTATCTCATTCATGCTCGATGCAGCTTCTGGAGAAACGGTGGCTCGCCCGAATAAGAAACCTAATGTCTGCGGCCACTTCGTCAGATTCCGGCAGTGGATTTCTTTGACATCTCTCCCATCTTGAATCCTCGACTATTCGACGACTATGTCTTGAATAACCGAATCAAAGCAAACTTTTTTTCGATTATTCAAGACATAGTCGTCGAATAGTCGAGGATTCAAGATGGGAGAGATGTCAAAGAATATCCACTGCCGGATTCTGACGAAGTGGCCGCAGACATTAGGTTTCTTATCCGGGCGAGCCCACCGTTTCTCCAGAAGCTGCATCGATCATGATTGAGATAGACGATCGAGCGCGGATAGGGACCGGGGCTTACTTCAGAATACTTCATTAGCAGGCTCAAAATATGTTGTCGTGTGGCCGCGTGGCGCAATGGATAACGCGTCTGCCTACGGAGCAGAAGATTGCAGGTTCGAATCCTGCCGTGGTCGAAAAATCTTTTTGTCTATTTTTTCTAAACATTTTTAACGGAAAATCTTATTGTCGCCAAAATGATATCATACGTTCATTAAACTTTTTTTCGATTATTCAAGACATAGTCGTCGAATAGTCGAGGATTCAAGATAGGAGAGATTTAAAAGAATATCCACTGCCGGAATCTGACGAAGTGGCCGCAGACATTAGGTTTCTTATCCGGGCGAGCCCACCGTTTCTCCAGAAGCTGCATCGATCATGATTGAGATAGACGATCGAGCGCGGATAGGGACCGGGGCTTACTTCAGAATACTTCATTAGCAGGCTCAAAATATGTTGTCGCGTGGCCGCGTGGCGCAATGGATAACGCGTCTGCCTACGGAGCAGAAGATTGCAGGTTCGAATCCTGCCGTGGTCGAAAAATCGTTTTGTCTTTTTTTTCTAAAACATTTTTAACGGAAAATCTTATTGTCGCCAAACAATGATATCATACGTTCATTAAGCTTTTATTCGGTTATTCAAGACATAGTCGTCGAATAGTCGAGGATTCAAGATGGAGAGAGATGTCAAAGAATATCCAGTGCCGGAATCTGACGAAGTGGCCGCAGACATTAGGTTTCTTATCGGGCGAGCCCACCGTTTCTATAGAAGCTGCATCGAGCATGAATGAGATAGACGATCGAGTGCGGATATGGACCGGGGGCCTACTTCAGAATACTTCATTAGCAGGCTCAAAATATGTTGGCGTGTGGCCGCGTGGCGCAATGGATAACGCGTCTGCCTACGGAGCAGAAGATTGCAGTTTCGAATCCTGCCGTGGTCGAAAAATCTTTTTGTCTAATTTTTCTAAAACATTTTTAACGGAAAATCTTATTGTCGCCAAAATGATATCATACGTTCATTAAACTTTTTTTCGATTATTCAAGACATAGTCGTCGAATAGTCGAGGATTCAAGATGGAGAGATGTCAAAGAATATCCACTGCCGGATTCTGACGAAGTGGCCGCAGACATTAGGTTTCTTATCCGGGCGAGCCCACCGTTTCTCCAGAAGCTGCATCGATCATGATTGAGATAGACGATCGAGCGCGGATAGGGACCGGCGGCCTACTTCAGAATACTTCATTAGCAGGCTCAAAATATGTTGGCGTGTGGCCGCGTGGCGCAATGGATAACGCGTCTGCCTACGGAGCAGAAGATTGCAGGTTCGAATCCTGCCGTGGTCGAAAAATCTTTTTGTCTATTTTTCTAAAACATTTTTAACGGAAAATCTTATTGTCGCCAAAATGATATCATACGTTCATTAAACTTTTTTTCGATTATTCAAGACATAGTCGTCGAATAGTCGAGGATTCAAGATGGGAGAGATGTCAAAGAATATCCACTGCCGGATTCTGACGAAGTGGCCGCAGACATTAGGTTTCTTATCCGGGCGAGCCCACCGTTTCTCCAGAAGCTGCATCGATCATGATTGAGATAGACGATCGAGCGCGGATAGGACCGGGGCCTACTTCAGAATACTTCATTAGCAGGCTCAAAATATGTTGGCGTGTGGCCGCGTGGCGCAATGGATAACGCGTCTGCCTACGGAGCAGAAGATTGCAGGTTCGAATCCTGCCGTGGTCGAAAAATCTTTTGTCTAATTTTTCTAAAACATTTTTAACGGAAATCTTATTGTCGCCAAAATGATATCATACTTTCATTAAACTTTTTTTCGATTATTCAAGACATAGTCGTCGAATAGTCGAGGATTCAAGATGGAGAGATGTCAAAGAATATCCACTGCCGGATTCTGACGAAGTGGCCGCAGACATTAGGTTTCTTATCCGGGCGAGCCCACCGTTTCTCCAGAAGCTGCATCGATCATGATTGAGATAGACGATCGAGCGCGGATAGGGACCGGGGCCTACTTCAGAATACTTCATTAGCAGGCTCAAAATATGTTGGCGTTTGGCCGCGTGGCGCAATGGATAACGCGTCTGCCTACGGAGCAGAAGATTGCAGGTTCGAATCCTGCCGTGGTCGAAAAATCTTTTGTCTATTTTTTCTAAAACATTTTTAACGGAAAATCTTATTGTCGCCAAATGATATCATACGTTCATTAAACTTTTTTTCGATTATTCAAGACATAGTCGTCGAATAGTCGAGGATTCAAGATGGAGAGATGTCAAAGAATATCCACTGCCGGATTCTGACGAAGTGGCCGCAGACATTAGGTTTCTTATCCGGGCGAGCCCACCGTTTCTCCAGAAGCTGCATCGATCATGATTGAGATAGACGATCGAGCGCGGATAGGGACCGGCGGCCTACTTCAGAATACTTCATTAGCAGGCTCAAAATATGTTGCGTGTGGCCGCGTGGCGCAATGGATAACGCGTCTGCCTACGGAGCAGAAGATTGCAGGTTCGAATCCTGCCGTGGTCGAAAAATCTTTTTGTCTATTTTTCTAAAATTTTTAACGGAAAATCTTATTGTCGCCAAAATGATATCATACGTTCATTAAACTTTTTTTCGATTATTCAAGACATAGTCGTCGAATAGTCGAGGATTCAAGATAGGAGAGATTTAAAAGAATATCCACTGCCGGAATCTGACGAAGTGGCCGCAGACATTAGGTTTCTTATCCGGGCGAGCCCACCGTTTCTCCAGAAGCTGCATCGATCATGATTGAGATAGACGATCGAGCGCGGATAGGGACCGGGGCTTACTTCAGAATACTTCATTAGCAGGCTCAAAATATGTTGTTGCGTGGCCGCGTGGCGCAATGGATAACGCGTCTGCCTACGGAGCAGAAGATTGCAGGTTCGAATCCTGCCGTGGTCGAAAAATCGTTTTGTCTTTTTTTTCTAAAACATTTTTAACGGAAAATCTTATTGTCGCCAAAATGATATCATACGTTCATTAAGCTTTTATTCGGTTATTCAAGACATAGTCGTCGAATAGTCGAGGATTCAAGATGGGAGAGATGTCAAAGAATATCCACTGCCGGAATCTGACGAAGTGGCCGCAGACATTAGGTTTCTTATTCCGGGCGAGCCCACCGTTTCTCAGAAGCTGCATCGATCATGAATGAGATAGACGATCGAGTGCGGATAGGGACCGGGGGCCTACTTCAGAATACTTCATTAGCAGGCTCAAAATATGTTGGCGTGTGGCCGCGTGGCGCAATGGATAACGCGTCTGCCTACGGAGCAGAAGATTGCAGGTTCGAATCCTGCCGTGGTCGAAAAATCTTTTTGTCTATTTTTCTAAAACATTTTTAACGGAAAATCTTATTGTCGCCAAAATGATATCATACGTTCATTAAACTTTTTTTTCGATTATTCAAGACATAGTCGTCGAATAGTCGAGGATTCAAGATGGGAGAGATGTCAAAGAATATCCACTGCCGGATTCTGACGAAGTGGCCGCAGACATTAGGTTTCTTATCCGGGCGAGCCCACCGTTTCTCCAGAAGCTGCATCGATCATGATTGAGATAGACGATCGAGCGCGGATAGGGACCGGCGGCCTACTTCAGAATACTTCATTAGCAGGCTCAAAATATGTTGGCGTGTGGCCGCGTGGCGCAATGGATAACGCGTCTGCCTACGGAGCAGAAGATTGCAGGTTCGAATCCTGCCGTGGTCGAAAAATCTTTTTGTCTATTTTTTCTAAAACATTTTTAACGGAAAATCTTATTGTCGCCAAAATGATATCATACGTTCATTAAACTTTTTTTCGGTTATTCAAGACATAGTCGTCGAATAGTCGAGGATTCAAGATGGGAGAGATGTCAAAGAATATCCACTGCCGGATTCTGACGAAGTGGCCGCAGACATTAGGTTTCTTATCCGGGCGAGCCCACCGTTTCTCCAGAAGCTGCATCGATCATGATTGAGATAGACGATCGAGCGCGGATAGGGACCGGCGGCCTACTTCAGAATACTTCATTAGCAGGCTCAAAATATGTTGGCGTGTGGCCGCGTGGCGCAATGGATAACGCGTCTGCCTACGGAGCAGAAGATTGCAGGTTCGAATCCTGCCGTGGTCGAAAAATCTTTTTGTCTATTTTTTCTAAAACATTTTAACGGAAAATCTTATTGTCGCCAAAATGATATCATACGTTCATTAAACTTTTTTTCGATTATTCAAGACATAGTCGTCGAATAGTCGAGGATTCAAGATGGGAGAGATGTCAAAGAATATCCACTGCCGGATTCTGACGAAGTGGCCGCAGACATTAGGTTTCTTATCCGGGCGAGCCCACCGTTTCTCCAGAAGCTGCATCGATCATGATTGAGATAGACGATCGAGCGCGGATAGGGACCGGCGGCCTACTTCAGAATACTTCATTAGCAGGCTCAAAATATGTTGGCGTGTGGCCGCGTGGCGCAATGGATAACGCGTCTGCCTACGGAGCAGAAGATTGCAGGTTCGAATCCTGCCGTGGTCGAAAAATCTTTTTGTCTATTTTTCTAAAAACATTTTTAACGGAAAATCTTATTGTCGCCAAAATGATATCATACGTTCATTAAACTTTTTTTTCGATTATTCAAGACATAGTCGTCGAATAGTCGAGGATTCAAGATGGGAGAGATGTCAAAGAATATCCACTGCCGGATTCTGACGAAGTGGCCGCAGACATTAGGTTTCTTATCCGGGCGAGCCCACCGTTTCTCCAGAAGCTGCATCGATCATGATTGAGATAGACGATCGAGCGCGGATAGGGACCGGCGGCCTACTTCAGAATACTTCATTAGCAGGCTCAAAATATGTTGGCGTGTGGCCGCGTGGCGCAATGGATAACGCGTCTGCCTACGGAGCAGAAGATTGCAGGTTCGAATCCTGCCGTGGTCGAAAAATCTTTTTGTCTATTTTCTCTAAAACATTTTTAACGGAAAATCTTATTGTCGCCAAAATGATATCATACGTTCATTAAGCTTTTATTCGGTTATTCAAGACATAGTCGTCGAATAGTCGAGGATTCAAGATGGGAGAGATGTCAAAGAATATCCACTGCCGGAATCTGACGAAGTGGCCGCAGAAATTAGGTTTCTTATTCCGGCGAGCCCACCGTTTCTCCAGAAGCTGCATCGATCATGATTGAGATAGACGATCGAGCGCGGATAGGGACCGGGGGCCTACTTCAGAATACTTCATTAGCAGACTCAAAATATGTTGGCGTGTGGCCGCGTGGCGCAATGGATAACGCGTCTGCCTACGGAGCAGAAGATTGCAGGTTCGAATCCTGCCGTGGTCGAAAAATCTTTTTGTCTATTTTTTCTAAAACATTTTTAACGGAAAATCTTATTGTCGCCAAAATGATATCATACGTTCATTAAACTTTTTTTCGATTATTCAAGACATAGTCGTCGAATAGTCGAGGATTCAAGATAGGAGAGATTTCAAAGAATATCCACTGCCGGAATCTGACGAAGTGGCCGCAGACATTAGGTTTCTTATCCGGGCGAGCCCACCGTTTCTCCAGAAGCTGCATCGATCATGATTGAGATAGACGATCGAGCGCGGATAGGGACCGGGGGCTTACTTCAGAATACTTCATTAGCAGGCTCAAAATATGTTGGCGTGTGGCCGCGTGGCGCAATGGATAACGCGTCTGCCTACGGAGCAGAAGATTGCAGGTTCGAATCCTGCCGTGGTCGAAAAATCTTTTTGTCTATTTTTTCTAAAACATTTTTAACGGAAAATCTTATTGTCGCCAAAATGATATCATACGTTCATTAAACTTTTTTTTCGATTATTCAAGACATAGTCGTCGAATAGTCGAGGATTCAAGATGGGAGAGATGTCAAAGAATATCCACTGCCGGATTCTGACGAAGTGGCCGCAGACATTAGGTTTCTTATCCGGGCGAGCCCACCGTTTCTCCAGAAGCTGCATCGATCATGATTGAGATAGACGATCGAGCGCGGATAGGGACCGGGGCCTACTTCAGAATACTTCATTAGCAGGCTCAAAATATGTTGGCGTGTGGCCGCGTGGCGCAATGGATAACGCGTCTGCCTACGGAGCAGAAGATTGCAGGTTCGAATCCTGCCGTGGTCGAAAAATCTTTTTGTCTATTTTTTCTAAAATTTTTTAACGGAAAATCTTATTGTCGCCAAAATGATATCATACGTTCATTAAACTTTTTTCGATTATTCAAGACATAGTCGTCGAATAGTCGAGGATTCAAGATAGGAGAGATTTCAAAGAATATCCACTGCCGGAATCTGACGAAGTGGCCGCAGACATTAGGTTTCTTATCCGGGCGAGCCCACCGTTTCTCCAGAAGCTGCATCGATCATGATTGAGATAGACGATCGAGCGCGGATAGGGACCGGGGGCTTACTTCAGAATACTTCATTAGCAGGCTCAAAATATGTTGTCGTGTGGCCGCGTGGCGCAATGGATAACGCGTCTGCCTACGGAGCAGAAGATTGCAGGTTCGAATCCTGCCGTGGTCGAAAAATCTTTTTGTCTTTTTCTAAAACATTTTTAACGGAAAATCTTATTGTCGCCAAAATGATATCATACGTTCATTAAGCTTTTATTCGGTTATTCAAGACATAGTCGTCGAATAGTCGAGGATTCAAGATGGGAGAGATGTCAAAGAATATCCACTGCCGGAATCTGACGAAGTGGCCGCAGACATTAGGTTTCTTATTCGGGCGAGCCCACCGTTTCTCCAGAAGCTGCATCGATCATGAATGAGATAGACGATCGAGCGCGGATAGGGACCGGGGCCTACTTCAGAATACTTCATTAGCAGGCTCAAAATATGTTGGCGTGTGGCCGCGTGGCGCAATGGATAACGCGTCTGCCTACGGAGCAGAAGATTGCAGGTTCGAATCCTGCCGTGGTCGAAAAATCTTTTTGTCTATTTTCTAAAACATTTTTAACGGAAAATCTTATTGTCGCCAAAATGATATCATACGTTCATTAAACTTTTTTTTCGATTATTCAAGACATAGTCGTCGAATAGTCGAGGATTCAAGATGGAGAGATGTCAAAGAATATCCACTGCCGGATTCTGACGAAGTGGCCGCAGACATTAGGTTTCTTATCGGGCGAGCCCCCGTTTCTCCAGAAGCTGCATCGATCATGATTGAGATAGACGATCGAGCGCGGATAGGGACCGGCGGCCTACTTCAGAATACTTCATTAGCAGGCTCAAAATATGTTGGCGTGTGGCCGCGTGGCGCAATGGATAACGCGTCTGCCTACGGAGCAGAAGATTGCAGGTTCGAATCCTGCCGTGGTCGAAAAATCTTTTTGTCTAATTTTTCTAAAACATTTTTAACGGAAAATCTTATTGTCGCCAAAATGATATCATACGTTCATTAAACTTTTTTTTCGATTATTCAAGACATAGTCGTCGAATAGTCGAGGATTCAAGATGGGAGAGATGTCAAAGAATATCCACTGCCGGATTCTGACGAAGTGGCCGCAGACATTAGGTTTCTTATCCGGGCGAGCCCACCGTTTCTCCAGAAGCTGCATCGATCATGATTGAGATAGACGATCGAGCGCGGATAGGGACCGGGGCCTACTTCAGAATACTTCATTAGCAGGCTCAATATATGTTGCGTGTGGCCGCGTGGCGCAATGGATAACGCGTCTGCCTACGGAGCAGAAGATTGCAGGTTCGAATCCTGCCGTGGTCGAAAAATCTTTTTGTCTATTTTTTCTAAAACATTTTAACGGAAAATCTTATTGTCGCCAAAATGATATCATACGTTCATTAAACTTTTTTTTCGATTATTCAAGACATAGTCGTCGAATAGTCGAGGATTCAAGATGGGAGAGATGTCAAAGAATATCCACTGCCGGATTCTGACGAAGTGGCCGCAGACATTAGGTTTCTTATCCGGGCGAGCCCACCGTTTCTCCAGAAGCTGCATCGATCATGATTGAGATAGACGATCGAGCGCGGATAGGGACCGGCGGCCTACTTCAGAATACTTCATTAGCAGGCTCAAAATATGTTGGCGTGTGGCCGCGTGGCGCAATGGATAACGCGTCTGCCTACGGAGCAGAAGATTGCAGGTTCGAATCCTGCCGTGGTCGAAAAATCTTTTTGTCTAATTTTTCTAAAACATTTTTAACGGAAAATCTTATTGTCGCCAAATGATATCATACGTTCATTAAACTTTTTTTCGATTATTCAAGACATAGTCGTCGAATAGTCGAGGATTCAAGATGGAGAGATGTCAAAGAATATCCACTGCCGGATTCTGACGAAGTGGCCGCAGACATTAGGTTTCTTATCCGGGCGAGCCCACCGTTTCTCCAGAAGCTGCATCGATCATGATTGAGATAGACGATCGAGCGCGGATAGGGACCGGCGGCCTACTTCAGAATACTTCATTAGCAGGCTCAAAATATGTTGGCGTGTGGCCGCGTGGCGCAATGGATAACGCGTCTGCCTACGGAGCAGAAGATTGCAGGTTCGAATCCTGCCGTGGTCGAAAAATCTTTTTGTCTATTTTCTCTAAAACATTTTTAACGGAAAATCTTATTGTCGCCAAAATGATATCATACGTTCATTAAGCTTTTATTCGGTTATTCAAGACATAGTCGTCGAATAGTCGAGGATTCAAGATGGGAGAGATGTCAAAGAATATCCACTGCCGGAATCTGACGAAGTGGCCGCAGAATTAGGTTTCTTATCCGGGCGAGCCCACCGTTTCTCCAGAAGCTGCATCGATCATGATTGAGATAGACGATCGAGCGCGGATAGGGACCGGGGGCCTACTTCAGAATACTTCATTAGCAGACTCAAAATATGTTGGCGTGTGGCCGCGTGGCGCAATGGATAACGCGTCTGCCTACGGAGCAGAAGATTGCAGGTTCGAATCCTGCCGTGGTCGAAAAATCTTTTTGTCTATTTTTTCTAAAACATTTTTAACGGAAAATCTTATTGTCGCCAAAATGATATCATACGTTCATTAACTTTTTTTCGATTATTCAAGACATAGTCGTCGAATAGTCGAGGATTCAAGATAGGAGAGATTTAAAAGAATATCCACTGCCGGAATCTGACGAAGTGGCCGCAGACATTAGGTTTCTTATCCGGGCGAGCCCACCGTTTCTCCAGAAGCTGCATCGATCATGATTGAGATAGACGATCGAGCGCGGATAGGGACCGGGGCCTTACTTCAGAATACTTCATTAGCAGGCTCAAAATATGTTGGCGTGTGGCCGCGTGGCGCAATGGATAACGCGTCTGCCTACGGAGCAGAAGATTGCAGGTTCGAATCCTGCCGTGGTCGAAAAATCTTTTTGTCTATTTTTTCTAAAACATTTTTAACGGAAAATCTTATTGTCGCCAAAATGATATCATACGTTCATTAAACTTTTTTTTCGATTATTCAAGACATAGTCGTCGAATAGTCGAGGATTCAAGATGGGAGAGATGTCAAAGAATATCCACTGCCGGATTCTGACGAAGTGGCCGCAGACATTAGGTTTCTTATCCGGGCGAGCCCACCGTTTCTCCAGAAGCTGCATCGATCATGATTGAGATAGACGATCGAGCGCGGATAGGGACCGGGGGCCTACTTCAGAATACTTCATTAGCAGGCTCAAAATATGTTGGCGTGTGGCCGCGTGGCGCAATGGATAACGCGTCTGCCTACGGAGCAGAAGATTGCAGGTTCGAATCCTGCCGTGGTCGAAAAATCTTTTTGTCTATTTTTTCTAAAACATTTTTAACGGAAAATCTTATTGTCGCCAAAATGATATCATACGTTCATTAAGCTTTTATTCGGTTATTCAAGACATAGTCGTCGAATAGTCGAGGATTCAAGATGGGAGAGATGTCAAAGAATATCCACTGCCGGAATCTGACGAAGTGGCCGCAGACATTAGGTTTCTTATTCGGGCGAGCCCACCGTTTCTCCAGAAGCTGCATCGATCATGATTGAGATAGACGATCGAGCGCGGATATGGACCGGGGGCCTACTTAAGATCTTCAGAATACTTCACTAGCAGGCTCAAAATATGTTGGCGTGTGGCCGCGTGGCGCAATGGATAACGCGTCTGCCTACGGAGCAGAAGATTGCAGGTTCGAATCCTGCCGTGGTCGAAAAATCTTTTTGTCTTTTTTTTCTAAAACATTTTTAACGGAAAATCTTATTGTCGCCAAAACAATGATATCATACGTTCATTAAGCTTTTATTCGGTTATTCAAGACATAGTCGTCGAATAGTCGAGGATTCAAGATGGGAGAGATGTCAAAGAATATCCACTGCCGGAATCTGACGAAGTGGCCGCAGACATTAGGTTTCTTATTCGGGCGAGCCCACCGTTTCTCCAGAAGCTGCATCGATCATGAATGAGATAGACGATCGAGTGCGGATATGGACCGGGGGCCTACTTCAGAATACTTCATTAGCAGGCTCAAAATATGTTGGCGTGTGGCCGCGTGGCGCAATGGATAACGCGTCTGCCTACGGAGCAGAAGATTGCAGGTTCGAATCCTGCCGTGGTCGAAAAATCTTTTTGTCTATTTTTTCTAAAACATTTTTAACGGAAAATCTTATTGTCGCCAAAATGATATCATACGTTCATTAAACTTTTTTTCGATTATTCAAGACATAGTCGTCGAATAGTCGAGGATTCAAGATGGGAGAGATGTCAAAGAATATCCACTGCCGGATTCTGACGAAGTGGCCGCAGACATTAGGTTTCTTATCCGGGCGAGCCCACCGTTTCTCCAGAAGCTGCATCGATCATGATTGAGATAGACGATCGAGCGCGGATAGGGACCGGGGCCTACTTCAGAATACTTCATTAGCAGGCTCAAAATATGTTGGCGTGTGGCCGCGTGGCGCAATGGATAACGCGTCTGCTACGGAGCAGAAGATTGCAGGTTCGAATCCTGCCGTGGTCGAAAAATCTTTTTGTCTATTTTTCTAAAACATTTTTAACGGAAAATCTTATTGTCGCCAAAATGATATCATACGTTCATTAAACTTTTTTTCGATTATTCAAGACATAGTCGTCGAATAGTCGAGGATTCAAGATGGAGAGATTTCAAAGAATATCCACTGCCGGAATCTGACGAAGTGGCCGCAGACATTAGGTTTCTTATCCGGGCGAGCCCACCGTTTCTCCAGAAGCTGCATCGATCATGATTGAGATAGACGATCGAGCGCGGATAGGGACCGGGGCTTACTTCAGAATACTTCATTAGCAGGCTCAAAATATGTTGTCGCGTGGCCGCGCGGCGCAATGGATAACGCGTCTGCCTACGGAGCAGAAGATTGCAGGTTCGAATCCTGCCGTGGTCGAAAAATCGTTTTGTCTTTTTTTTCTAAAACATTTTTAACGGAAAATCTTATTGTCGCCAAACAATGATATCATACGTTCATTAAGCTTTTATTCGGTTATTCAAGACATAGTCGTCGAATAGTCGAGGATTCAAGATGGGAGAGATGTCAAATATCCACTGCCGGAATCTGACGAAGTGGCCGCAGACATTAGGTTTCTTATTCGGGCGAGCCCACCGTTTCTCCAGAAGCTGCATCGAGCATGAATGAGATAGACGATCGAGTGCGGATATGGACCGGGGCCTACTTCAGAATACTTCATTAGCAGGCTCAAAATATGTTGGCGTGTGGCCGCGTGGCGCAATGGATAACGCGTCTGCCTACGGAGCAGAAGATTGCAGGTTCGAATCCTGCCGTGGTCGAAAAATCTTTTTGTCTAATTTTTCTAAAACATTTTTAACGGAAAATCTTATTGTCGCCAAAATGATATCATACGTTCATTAAACTTTTTTTCGATTATTCAAGACATAGTCGTCGAATAGTCGAGGATTCAAGATGGGAGAGATGTCAAAGAATATCCACTGCCGGATTCTGACGAAGTGGCCGCAGACATTAGGTTTCTTATCCGGGCGAGCCCACCGTTTCTCCAGAAGCTGCATCGATCATGATTGAGATAGACGATCGAGCGCGGATAGGGACCGGCGGCCTACTTCAGAATACTTCATTAGCAGGCTCAAAATATGTTGGCGTGTGGCCGCGTGGCGCAATGGATAACGCGTCTGCCTACGGAGCAGAAGATTGCAGGTTCGAATCCTGCCGTGGTCGAAAAATCTTTTTGTCTATTTTTTCTAAAACATTTTTAACGGAAAATCTTATTGTCGCCAAAATGATATCATACGTTCATTAAACTTTTTTTCGATTATTCAAGACATAGTCGTCGAATAGTCGAGGATTCAAGATAGGAGAGATTTCAAAGAATATCCACTGCCGGAATCTGACGAAGTGGCCGCAGACATTAGGTTTCTTATCCGGGCGAGCCCACCGTTTCTCCAGAAGCTGCATCGATCATGATTGAGATAGACTATCGAGCGCGGATAGGGACCGGCGGCCTACTTCAGAATACTTCATTAGCAGGCTCAAAATATGTTGGCGTGTGGCCGCGTGGCGCAATGGATAACGCGTCTGCCTACGGAGCAGAAGATTGCAGGTTCGAATCCTGCCGTGGTCGAAAAATCTTTTTGTCTATTTTTTCTAAAACATTTTTAACGGAAATCTTATTGTCGCCAAAATGATATCATACGTTCATTAAACTTTTTTTTCGATTATTCAAGACATAGTCGTCGAATAGTCGAGGATTCAAGATAGGAGATTTCAAAGAATATCCACTGCCGGAATCTGACGAAGTGGCCGCAGACATTAGGTTTCTTATCCGGGCGAGCCCACCGTTTCTCCAGAAGCTGCATCGAGCATGAATGAGATAGACGATCGAGTGCGGATATGGACCGGGGCCTACTTCAGAATACTTCATTAGCAGGCTCAAAATATGTTGGCGTGTGGCCGCGTGGCGCAATGGATAACGCGTCTGCCTACGGAGCAGAAGATTGCAGGTTCGAATCCTGCCGTGGTCGAAAAATCTTTTTGTCTATTTTTTCTAAAACATTTTTAACGGAAAATCTTATTGTCGCCAAAATGATATCATACGTTCATTAAACTTTTTTTTCGATTATTCAAGACATAGTCGTCGAATAGTCGAGGATTCAAGATAGGAGAGATTTCAAAGAATATCCACTGCCGGAATCTGACGAAGTGGCCGCAGACATTAGGTTTCTTATCCGGGCGAGCCCACCGTTTCTCCAGAAGCTGCATCGATCATGATTGAGATAGACGATCGAGCGCGGATAGGGACCGGGGCCTACTTCAGAATACTTCATTAGCAGGCTCAAAATATGTTGGCGTGTGGCCGCGTGGCGCAATGGATAACGCGTCTGCCTACGGAGCAGAAGATTGCAGGTTCGAATCCTGCCGTGGTCGAAAAATCTTTTTGTCTATTTTTTCTAAAACATTTTTAACGGAAAATCTTATTGTCGCCAAAATGATATCATACGTTCATTAACTTTTTTTTTCGATTATTCAAGACATAGTCGTCGAATAGTCGAGGATTCAAGATGGGAGAGATGTCAAAGAATATCCACTGCCGGATTCTGACGAAGTGGCCGCAGACATTAGGTTTCTTATCCGGGCGAGCCCACCGTTTCTCCAGAAGCTGCATCGATCATGATTGAGATAGACGATCGAGCGCGGATAGGGACCGGGGCCTACTTCAGAATACTTCATTAGCAGGCTCAAAATATGTTGGCGTGTGGCCGCGTGGCGCAATGGATAACGCGTCTGCTGCTACGGAGCAGAAGATTGCAGGTTCGAATCCTGCCGTGGTCGAAAAATCTTTTTGTCTATTTTTTCTAAAACATTTTTAACGGAAAATCTTATTGTCGCCAAAATGATATCATACGTTCATTAAACTTTTTTTTTCGTTATTCAAGACATAGTCGTCGAATAGTCGAGGATTCAAGATGGGAGATTTCAAAGAATATCCACTGCCGGAATCTGACGAAGTGGCCGCAGACATTAGGTTTCTTATCCGGGCGAGCCCACCGTTTCTCCAGAAGCTGCATCGATCATGATTGAGATAGACGATCGAGCGCGGATAGGGACCGGCGGCCTACTTCAGAATACTTCATTAGCAGGCTCAAAATATGTTGGCGTGTGGCCGCGTGGCGCAATGGATAACGCGTCTGCCTACGGAGCAGAAGATTGCAGGTTCGAATCCTGCCGTGGTCGAAAAATCTTTTTGTCTATTTTTTCTAAAACATTTTTAACGGAAAATCTTATTGTCGCCAAAATGATATCATACGTTCATTAAACTTTTTTTTCGATTATTCAAGACATAGTCGTCGAATAGTCGAGGATTCAAGATAGGAGAGATTTCAAAGAATATCCACTGCCGGAATCTGACGAAGTGGCCGCAGACATTAGGTTTCTTATCCGGGCGAGCCCACCGTTTCTCCAGAAGCTGCATCGATCATGATTGAGATAGACGATCGAGCGCGGATAGGGACCGGGGGCCTACTTCAGAATACTTCATTAGCAGGCTCAAAATATGTTGGCGTGTGGCCGCGTGGCGCAATGGATAACGCGTCTGCCTACGGAGCAGAAGATTGCAGGTTCGAATCCTGCCGTGGTCGAAAAATCTTTTGTCTATTTTTTCTAAAACATTTTTAACGGAAAATCTTATTGTCGCCAAAATGATATCATACGTTCATTAACTTTTTTCGATTATTCAAGACATAGTCGTCGAATAGTCGAGGATTCAAGATAGGAGAGATTTCAAAGAATATCCACTGCCGGAATCTGACGAAGTGGCCGCAGACATTAGGTTTCTTATCCGGGCGAGCCCACCGTTTCTCCAGAAGCTGCATCGAGCATGAATGAGATAGACGATCGAGTGCGGATATGGACCGGGGGCCTACTTCAGAATACTTCATTAGCAGGCTCAAAATATGTTGGCGTGTGGCCGCGTGGCGCAATGGATAACGCGTCTGCCTACGGAGCAGAAGATTGCAGGTTCGAATCCTGCCGTGGTCGAAAAATCTTTTTGTCTATTTTTTCTAAAACATTTTTAACGGAAAATCTTATTGTCGCCAAAATGATATCATACGTTCATTAAACTTTTTTTTCGATTATTCAAGACATAGTCGTCGAATAGTCGAGGATTCAAGATAGGAGAGATTTCAAAGAATATCCACTGCCGGAATCTGACGAAGTGGCCGCAGACATTAGGTTTCTTATCCGGGCGAGCCCACCGTTTCTCCAGAAGCTGCATCGATCATGATTGAGATAGACGATCGAGCGCGGATAGGGACCGGCGGCCTACTTCAGAATACTTCATTAGCAGGCTCAAAATATGTTGGCGTGTGGCCGCGTGGCGCAATGGATAACGCGTCTGCCTACGGAGCAGAAGATTGCAGGTTCGAATCCTGCCGTGGTCGAAAAATCTTTTTGTCTATTTTTTCTAAAACATTTTTAACGGAAAATCTTATTGTCGCCAAAATGATATCATACGTTCATTAAACTTTTTTTTCGATTATTCAAGACATAGTCGTCGAATAGTCGAGGATTCAAGATAGGAGAGATTTCAAAGAATATCCACTGCCGGAATCTGACGAAGTGGCCGCAGAATTAGGTTTCTTATTCGGGCGAGCCCACCGTTTCTCCAGAAGCTGCATCGAGCATGATGAGATAGACGATCGAGTGCGGATATGGACCGGGGCCTACTTAAGATCTTCAGAATACTTCATTAGCCGGCTCAAAATATGTTGGCGTGTGGCCGCGTGGCGCAATGGATAACGCGTCTGCCTACGGAGCAGAAGATTGCAGGTTCGAATCCTGCCGTGGTCGAAAAATCTTTTGTCTATTTTTCTAAAACATTTTTAACGGAAAATCTTATTGTCGCCAAAATGATATCATACGTTCATTAAACTTTTTTTCGATTATTCAAGACATAGTCGTCGAATAGTCGAGGATTCAAGATAGGAGAGATTTCAAAGAATATCCACTGCCGGAATCTGACGAAGTGGCCGCAGACATTAGGTTTCTTATCCGGGCGAGCCCACCGTTTCTCCAGAAGCTGCATCGATCATGATTGAGATAGACGATCGAGCGCGGATAGGGACCGGGGCTTACTTCAGAATACTTCATTAGCAGGCTCAAAATATGTTGGCGTGTGGCCGCGTGGCGCAATGGATAACGCGTCTGCCTACGGAGCAGAAGATTGCAGGTTCGAATCCTGCCGTGGTCGAAAAATCTTTTTGTCTTTTTTTTTCTAAAACATTTTTAACGGAAAATCTTATTGTCGCCAAAATGATATCATACGTTCATTAAGCTTTTATTCGGTTATTCAAGACATAGTCGTCGAATAGTCGAGGATTCAAGATGGGAGAGATGTCAAAGAATATCCACTGCCGGATTCTGACGAAGTGGCCGCAGACATTAGGTTTCTTATCCGGGCGAGCCCACCGTTTCTCCAGAAGCTGCATCGATCATGATTGAGATAGACGATCGAGCGCGGATAGGGACCGGCGGCCTACTTCAGAATACTTCATTAGCAGGCTCAAAATATGTTGGCGTGTGGCCGCGTGGCGCAATGGATAACGCGTCTGCCTACGGAGCAGAAGATTGCAGGTTCGAATCCTGCCGTGGTCGAAAAATCTTTTTGTCTATTTTTTCTAAAACATTTTTAACGGAAAATCTTATTGTCGCCAAAATGATATCATACGTTCATTAAACTTTTTTTCGATTATTCAAGACATAGTCGTCGAATAGTCGAGGATTCAAGATAGGAGAGATTTCAAAGAATATCCACTGCCGGAATCTGACGAAGTGGCCGCAGACATTAGGTTTCTTATCCGGGCGAGCCCACCGTTTCTCCAGAAGCTGCATCGATCATGATTGAGATAGACGATCGAGCGCGGATAGGGACCGGGGGCTTACTTCAGAATACTTCATTAGCAGGCTCAAAATATGTTGTCGTGTGGCCGCGTGGCGCAATGGATAACGCGTCTGCCTACGGAGCAGAAGATTGCAGGTTCGAATCCTGCCGTGGTCGAAAAATCGTTTTGTCTTTTTTTTTCTAAAACATTTTTAACGGAAAATCTTATTGTCGCCAAAATGATATCATACGTTCATTAAGCTTTTATTCGGTTATTCAAGACATAGTCGTCGAATAGTCGAGGATTCAAGATGGGAGAGATGTCAAAGAATATCCACTGCCGGAATCTGACGAAGTGGCCGCAGACATTAGGTTTCTTATTCGGGCGAGCCCACCGTTTCTCCAGAAGCTGCATCGAGCATGAATGAGATAGACGATCGAGTGCGGATAGGGACCGGGGGCCTACTTAAGATCTTCAGAATACTTCATTAGCGGCTCAAAATATGTTGGCGTGTGGCCGCGTGGCGCAATGGATAACGCGTCTGCCTACGGAGCAGAAGATTGCAGGTTCGAATCCTGCCGTGGTCGAAAATCTTTTTGTCTATTTTCTCTAAAACATTTTTAACGGAAAATCTTATTGTCGCCAAAATGATATCATACGTTCATTAAACTTTTTTTTCGATTATTCAAGACATAGTCGTCGAATAGTCGAGGATTCAAGATGGAGAGATTTCAAAGAATATCCACTGCCGGAATCTGACGAAGTGGCCGCAGAAATTAGGTTTCTTATTCGGGCGAGCCCACCGTTTCTCCAGAAGCTGCATCGATCATGAATGAGATAGACGATCGAGTGCGGATATGGACCGGGGCCTACTTTCTTCAGAATACTTCATTAGCAGGCTCAAAATATGTTGGCGTGTGGCCGCGTGGCGCAATGGATAACGCGTCTGCCTACGGAGCAGAAGATTGCAGGTTCGAATCCTGCCGTGGTCGAAAATCTTTTTGTCTATTTTCTCTAAAACATTTTTAACGGAAAATCTTATTGTCGCCAAAATGATATCATACGTTCATTAAGCTTTTATTCGGTTATTCAAGACATAGTCGTCGAATAGTCGAGGATTCAAGATGGGAGAGATGTCAAAGAATATCCACTGCCGGAATCTGACGAAGTGGCCGCAGACATTAGGTTTCTTATTCGGGCGAGCCCACCGTTTCTCCAGAAGCTGCATCGATCATGATTGAGATAGACGATCGAGCGCGGATAGGGACCGGGGGCCTACTTCAGAATACTTCATTAGCAGGCTCAAAATATGTTGGCGTGTGGCCGCGTGGCGCAATGGATAACGCGTCTGCCTACGGAGCAGAAGATTGCAGGTTCGAATCCTGCCGTGGTCGAAAAATCTTTTGTCTATTTTCTCTAAAACATTTTTAACGGAAAATCTTATTGTCGCCAAAATGATATCATACGTTCATTAAGCTTTTATTCGGTTATTCAAGACATAGTCGTCGAATAGTCGAGGATTCAAGATAGGAGAGATGTCAAAGAATATCCACTGCCGGATTCTGACGAAGTGGCCGCAGACATTAGGTTTCTTATCCGGGCGAGCCCACCGTTTCTCCAGAAGCTGCATCGATCATGATTGAGATAGACGATCGAGCGCGGATAGGGACCGGGGGCCTACTTCAGAATACTTCATTAGCAGGCTCAAAATATGTTGGCGTGTGGCCGCGTGGCGCAATGGATAACGCGTCTGCCTACGGAGCAGAAGATTGCAGGTTCGAATCCTGCCGTGGTCGAAAAATCTTTTTGTCTATTTTTTCTAAAACATTTTTAACGGAAAATCTTATTGTCGCCAAAATGATATCATACGTTCATTAAACTTTTTTTCGATTATTCAAGACATAGTCGTCGAATAGTCGAGGATTCAAGATAGGAGAGATTTCAAAGAATATCCACTGCCGGATCTGACGAAGTGGCCGCAGACATTAGGTTTCTTATCCGGGCGAGCCCACCGTTTCTCCAGAAGCTGCATCGATCATGATTGAGATAGACGATCGAGCGCGGATAGGGACCGGGGGCTTACTTCAGAATACTTCATTAGCAGGCTCAAAATATGTTGGCGTGTGGCCGCGTGGCGCAATGGATAACGCGTCTGCCTACGGAGCAGAAGATTGCAGGTTCGAATCCTGCCGTGGTCGAAAAATCTTTTTGTCTATTTTTTCTAAAACATTTTTAACGGAAAATCTTATTGTCGCCAAAATGATATCATACGTTCATTAAGCTTTTATTCGGTTATTCAAGACATAGTCGTCGAATAGTCGAGGATTCAAGATGGGAGAGATGTCAAAGAATATCCACTGCCGGATTCTGACGAAGTGGCCGCAGACATTAGGTTTCCTATCCGGGCGAGCCCACCGTTTCTCCAGAAGCTGCATCGATCATGATTGAGATAGACGATCGAGCGCGGATAGGGACCGGGGGCCTACTTCAGAATACTTCATTAGCAGGCTCAAAATATGTTGGCGTGTGGCCGCGTGGCGCAATGGATAACGCGTCTGCCTACGGAGCAGAAGATTGCAGGTTCGAATCCTGCCGTGGTCGAAAAATCTTTTTGTCTATTTTTTCTAAAACATTTTTAACGGAAAATCTTATTGTCGCCAAAATGATATCATACGTTCATTAAACTTTTTTTCGGTTATTCAAGACATAGTCGTCGAATAGTCGAGGATTCAAGATAGGAGAGATTTCAAAGAATATCCACTGCCGGAATCTGACGAAGTGGCCGCAGACATTAGGTTTCTTATCCGGGCGAGCCCACCGTTTCTCCAGAAGCTGCATCGATCATGATTGAGATAGACGATCGAGCGCGGATAGGGACCGGGGGCCTACTTCAGAATACTTCATTAGCAGGCTCAAAATATGTTGTCGTGTGGCCGCGTGGCGCAATGGATAACGCGTCTGCCTACGGAGCAGAAGATTGCAGGTTCGAATCCTGCCGTGGTCGAAAAATCGTTTTGTCTTTTTTTTTCTAAAACATTTTTAACGGAAAATCTTATTGTCGCCAAAAATGATATCATACGTTCATTAAGCTTTTATTCGGTTATTCAAGACATAGTCGTCGAATAGTCGAGGATTCAAGATGGGAGAGATGTCAAAGAATATCCACTGCCGGATTCTGACGAAGTGGCCGCAGACATTAGGTTTCTTATCCGGGCGAGCCCACCGTTTCTCCAGAAGCTGCATCGATCATGATTGAGATAGACGATCGAGCGCGGATAGGGACCGGGGCCTACTTCAGAATACTTCATTAGCAGGCTCAAAATATGTTGGCGTGTGGCCGCGTGGCGCAATGGATAACGCGTCTGCCTACGGAGCAGAAGATTGCAGGTTCGAATCCTGCCGTGGTCGAAAAATCTTTTTGTCTATTTTTCTAAAACATTTTTAACGGAAAATCTTATTGTCGCCAAAATGATATCATACGTTCATTAAGCTTTTATTCGGTTATTCAAGACATAGTCGTCGAATAGTCGAGGATTCAAGATGGGAGAGATGTCAAAGAATATCCACTGCCGGATTCTGACGAAGTGGCCGCAGACATTAGGTTTCTTATCCGGGCGAGCCCACCGTTTCTCCAGAAGCTGCATCGATCATGATTGAGATAGACGATCGAGCGCGGATAGGGACCGGGGCCTACTTCAGAATACTTCATTAGCAGGCTCAAAATATGTTGGCGTGTGGCCGCGTGGCGCAATGGATAACGCGTCTGCCTACGGAGCAGAAGATTGCAGGTTCGAATCCTGCCGTGGTCGAAAAATCTTTTTGTCTATTTTTTCTAAAACATTTTTAACGGAAAATCTTATTGTCGCCAAAATGATATCATACGTTCATTAAACTTTTTTTCGATTATTCAAGACATAGTCGTCGAATAGTCGAGGATTCAAGATAGGAGAGATTTCAAAGAATATCCACTGCCGGAATCTGACGAAGTGGCCGCAGACATTAGGTTTCTTATCCGGGCGAGCCCACCGTTTCTCCAGAAGCTGCATCGATCATGATTGAGATAGACGATCGAGCGCGGATAGGGACCGGGGGCCTACTTCAGAATACTTCATTAGCAGGCTCAAAATATGTTGGCGTGTGGCCGCGTGGCGCAATGGATAACGCGTCTGCCTACGGAGCAGAAGATTGCAGGTTCGAATCCTGCCGTGGTCGAAAAATCTTTTTGTCTATTTTTCTCTAAAACATTTTTAACGGAAAATCTTATTGTCGCCAAAATGATATCATACGTTCATTAAACTTTTTTTCGATTATTCAAGACATAGTCGTCGAATAGTCGAGGATTCAAGATGGGAGAGATGTCAAAGAATATCCACTGCCGGATTCTGACGAAGTGGCCGCAGACATTAGGTTTCTTATCCGGGCGAGCCCACCGTTTCTCCAGAAGCTGCATCGATCATGATTGAGATAGACGATCGAGCGCGGATAGGGACCGGGGGCCTACTTCAGAATACTTCATTAGCAGGCTCAAAATATGTTGGCGTGTGGCCGCGTGGCGCAATGGATAACGCGTCTGCCTACGGAGCAGAAGATTGCAGGTTCGAATCCTGCCGTGGTCGAAAAATCTTTTTGTCTATTTTTTCTAAAACATTTTTAACGGAAAATCTTATTGTCGCCAAAATGATATCATACGTTCATTAAACTTTTTTTCGATTATTCAAGACATAGTCGTCGAATAGTCGAGGATTCAAGATAGGAGAGATTTCAAAGAATATCCACTGCCGGAATCTGACGAAGTGGCCGCAGACATTAGGTTTCTTATCCGGGCGAGCCCACCGTTTCTCCAGAAGCTGCATCGATCATGATTGAGATAGACGATCGAGCGCGGATAGGGACCGGGGGCTTACTTCAGAATACTTCATTAGCAGGCTCAAAATATGTTGGCGTGTGGCCGCGTGGCGCAATGGATAACGCGTCTGCCTACGGAGCAGAAGATTGCAGGTTCGAATCCTGCCGTGGTCGAAAAATCTTTTTGTCTATTTTTCTCTAAAACATTTTTAACGGAAAATCTTATTGTCGCCAAAATGATATCATACGTTCATTAAACTTTTTTTCGATTATTCAAGACATAGTCGTCGAATAGTCGAGGATTCAAGATGGGAGAGATGTCAAAGAATATCCACTGCCGGATTCTGACGAAGTGGCCGCAGACATTAGGTTTCTTATCCGGGCGAGCCCACCGTTTCTCCAGAAGCTGCATCGATCATGATTGAGATAGACGATCGAGCGCGGATAGGGACCGGGGGCCTACTTCAGAATACTTCATTAGCAGGCTCAAAATATGTTGGCGTGTGGCCGCGTGGCGCAATGGATAACGCGTCTGCCTACGGAGCAGAAGATTGCAGGTTCGAATCCTGCCGTGGTCGAAAAATCTTTTTGTCTATTTTTTCTAAAACATTTTTAACGGAAAATCTTATTGTCGCCAAAATGATATCATACGTTCATTAAGCTTTTTTTCGGTTATTCAAGACATAGTCGTCGAATAGTCGAGGATTCAAGATGGGAGAGATGTCAAAGAATATCCACTGCCGGATTCTGACGAAGTGGCCGCAGACATTAGGTTTCTTATCCGGGCGAGCCCACCGTTTCTCCAGAAGCTGCATCGATCATGATTGAGATAGACGATCGAGCGCGGATAGGGACCGGGGGCCTACTTCAGAATACTTCATTAGCAGGCTCAAAATATGTTGGCGTGTGGCCGCGTGGCGCAATGGATAACGCGTCTGCCTACGGAGCAGAAGATTGCAGGTTCGAATCCTGCCGTGGTCGAAAAATCTTTTTGTCTATTTTTTCTAAAACATTTTTAACGGAAAATCTTATTGTCGCCAAAATGATATCATACGTTCATTAAACTTTTTTTCGGTTATTCAAGACATAGTCGTCGAATAGTCGAGGATTCAAGATAGGAGAGATTTCAAAGAATATCCACTGCCGGAATCTGACGAAGTGGCCGCAGACATTAGGTTTCTTATCCGGGCGAGCCCACCGTTTCTCCAGAAGCTGCATCGATCATGATTGAGATAGACGATCGAGCGCGGATAGGGACCGGGGCCTACTTCAGAATACTTCATTAGCAGGCTCAAAATATGTTGGCGTGTGGCCGCGTGGCGCAATGGATAACGCGTCTGCCTACGGAGCAGAAGATTGCAGGTTCGAATCCTGCCGTGGTCGAAAAATCTTTTTGTCTATTTTTTCTAAAACATTTTTAACGGAAAATCTTATTGTCGCCAAAATGATATCATACGTTCATTAAGCTTTTATTCGGTTATTCAAGACATAGTCGTCGAATAGTCGAGGATTCAAGATGGGAGAGATGTCAAAGAATATCCACTGCCGGATTCTGACGAAGTGGCCGCAGACATTAGGTTTCTTATCCGGGCGAGCCCACCGTTTCTCCAGAAGCTGCATCGATCATGATTGAGATAGACGATCGAGCGCGGATAGGGACCGGGGCCTACTTCAGAATACTTCATTAGCAGGCTCAAAATATGTTGGCGTGTGGCCGCGTGGCGCAATGGATAACGCGTCTGCCTACGGAGCAGAAGATTGCAGGTTCGAATCCTGCCGTGGTCGAAAAATCTTTTTGTCTATTTTTTCTAAAACATTTTTAACGGAAAATCTTATTGTCGCCAAAATGATATCATACGTTCATTAAACTTTTTTCGGTTATTCAAGACATAGTCGTCGAATAGTCGAGGATTCAAGATAGGAGAGATTTCAAAGAATATCCACTGCCGGAATCTGACGAAGTGGCCGCAGACATTAGGTTTCTTATCCGGGCGAGCCCACCGTTTCTCCAGAAGCTGCATCGATCATGATTGAGATAGACGATCGAGCGCGGATAGGGACCGGGGCCTACTTCAGAATACTTCATTAGCAGGCTCAAAATATGTTGGCGTGTGGCCGCGTGGCGCAATGGATAACGCGTCTGCCTACGGAGCAGAAGATTGCAGGTTCGAATCCTGCCGTGGTCGAAAAATCTTTTTGTCTATTTTTTCTAAAACATTTTTAACGGAAAATCTTATTGTCGCCAAAATGATATCATACGTTCATTAAGCTTTTATTCGGTTATTCAAGACATAGTCGTCGAATAGTCGAGGATTCAAGATGGGAGAGATGTCAAAGAATATCCACTGCCGGATTCTGACGAAGTGGCCGCAGACATTAGGTTTCTTATCCGGGCGAGCCCACCGTTTCTCCAGAAGCTGCATCGATCATGATTGAGATAGACGATCGAGCGCGGATAGGGACCGGGGGCCTACTTCAGAATACTTCATTAGCAGGCTCAAAATATGTTGGCGTGTGGCCGCGTGGCGCAATGGATAACGCGTCTGCCTACGGAGCAGAAGATTGCAGGTTCGAATCCTGCCGTGGTCGAAAAATCTTTTTGTCTATTTTTCTAAAACATTTTTAACGGAAAATCTTATTGTCGCCAAAATGATATCATACGTTCATTAAACTTTTTTTCGGTTATTCAAGACATAGTCGTCGAATAGTCGAGGATTCAAGATAGGAGAGATTTCAAAGAATATCCACTGCCGGAATCTGACGAAGTGGCCGCAGACATTAGGTTTCTTATCCGGGCGAGCCCACCGTTTCTCCAGAAGCTGCATCGATCATGATTGAGATAGACGATCGAGCGCGGATAGGGACCGGGGGCCTACTTCAGAATACTTCATTAGCAGGCTCAAAATATGTTGGCGTGTGGCCGCGTGGCGCAATGGATAACGCGTCTGCCTACGGAGCAGAAGATTGCAGGTTCGAATCCTGCCGTGGTCGAAAAATCTTTTTGTCTATTTTTTCTAAAACATTTTTAACGGAAAATCTTATTGTCGCCAAAATGATATCATACGTTCATTAAACTTTTTTTCGATTATTCAAGACATAGTCGTCGAATAGTCGAGGATTCAAGATAGGAGAGATTTCAAAGAATATCCACTGCCGGAATCTGACGAAGTGGCCGCAGACATTAGGTTTCTTATCCGGGCGAGCCCACCGTTTCTCCAGAAGCTGCATCGATCATGATTGAGATAGACGATCGAGCGCGGATAGGGACCGGGGCCTACTTCAGAATACTTCATTAGCAGGCTCAAAATATGTTGGCGTGTGGCCGCGTGGCGCAATGGATAACGCGTCTGCCTACGGAGCAGAAGATTGCAGGTTCGAATCCTGCCGTGGTCGAAAAATCTTTTTGTCTATTTTCTCTAAAACATTTTTAACGGAAAATCTTATTGTCGCCAAAATGATATCATACGTTCATTAAGCTTTTATTCGGTTATTCAAGACATAGTCGTCGAATAGTCGAGGATTCAAGATGGGAGAGATGTCAAAGAATATCCACTGCCGGATTCTGACGAAGTGGCCGCAGACATTAGGTTTCTTATCCGGGCGAGCCCACCGTTTCTCCAGAAGCTGCATCGATCATGATTGAGATAGACGATCGAGCGCGGATAGGGACCGGGGGCCTACTTCAGAATACTTCATTAGCAGGCTCAAAATATGTTGGCGTGTGGCCGCGTGGCGCAATGGATAACGCGTCTGCCTACGGAGCAGAAGATTGCAGGTTCGAATCCTGCCGTGGTCGAAAAATCTTTTTGTCTATTTTTTCTAAAACATTTTTAACGGAAAATCTTATTGTCGCCAAAATGATATCATACGTTCATTAAACTTTTTTTCGGTTATTCAAGACATAGTCGTCGAATAGTCGAGGATTCAAGATAGGAGAGATTTCAAAGAATATCCACTGCCGGAATCTGACGAAGTGGCCGCAGACATTAGGTTTCTTATCCGGGCGAGCCCACCGTTTCTCCAGAAGCTGCATCGATCATGATTGAGATAGACGATCGAGCGCGGATAGGGACCGGGGCCTACTTCAGAATACTTCATTAGCAGGCTCAAAATATGTTGGCGTGTGGCCGCGTGGCGCAATGGATAACGCGTCTGCCTACGGAGCAGAAGATTGCAGGTTCGAATCCTGCCGTGGTCGAAAAATCTTTTTGTCTATTTTTTCTAAAACATTTTTAACGGAAAATCTTATTGTCGCCAAAATGATATCATACGTTCATTAAACTTTTTTTCGATTATTCAAGACATAGTCGTCGAATAGTCGAGGATTCAAGATGGGAGAGATGTCAAAGAATATCCACTGCCGGAATCTGACGAAGTGGCCGCAGACATTAGGTTTCTTATTCGGGCGAGCCCACCGTTTCTCCAGAAGCTGCATCGATCATGATTGAGATAGACGATCGAGCGCGGATAGGGACCGGGGGCCTACTTCAGAATACTTCATTAGCAGGCTCAAAATATGTTGGCGTGTGGCCGCGTGGCGCAATGGATAACGCGTCTGCCTACGGAGCAGAAGATTGCAGGTTCGAATCCTGCCGTGGTCGAAAAATCTTTTTGTCTATTTTTTCTAAAACATTTTTAACGGAAAATCTTATTGTCGCCAAAATGATATCATACGTTCATTAAACTTTTTTTCGATTATTCAAGACATAGTCGTCGAATAGTCGAGGATTCAAGATGGGAGAGATGTCAAAGAATATCCACTGCCGGATTCTGACGAAGTGGCCGCAGACATTAGGTTTCTTATCCGGGCGAGCCCACCGTTTCTCCAGAAGCTGCATCGATCATGATTGAGATAGACGATCGAGCGCGGATAGGGACCGGGGGCCTACTTCAGAATACTTCATTAGCAGGCTCAAAATATGTTGGCGTGTGGCCGCGTGGCGCAATGGATAACGCGTCTGCCTACGGAGCAGAAGATTGCAGGTTCGAATCCTGCCGTGGTCGAAAAATCTTTTTGTCTATTTTTTCTAAAACATTTTTAACGGAAAATCTTATTGTCGCCAAAATGATATCATACGTTCATTAAACTTTTTTTCGGTTATTCAAGACATAGTCGTCGAATAGTCGAGGATTCAAGATAGGAGAGATTTCAAAGAATATCCACTGCCGGAATCTGACGAAGTGGCCGCAGACATTAGGTTTCTTATCCGGGCGAGCCCACCGTTTCTCCAGAAGCTGCATCGATCATGATTGAGATAGACGATCGAGCGCGGATAGGGACCGGGGGCCTACTTCAGAATACTTCATTAGCAGGCTCAAAATATGTTGGCGTGTGGCCGCGTGGCGCAATGGATAACGCGTCTGCCTACGGAGCAGAAGATTGCAGGTTCGAATCCTGCCGTGGTCGAAAAATCTTTTTGTCTATTTTTTCTAAAACATTTTTAACGGAAAATCTTATTGTCGCCAAAATGATATCATACGTTCATTAAACTTTTTTTCGATTATTCAAGACATAGTCGTCGAATAGTCGAGGATTCAAGATGGGAGAGATGTCAAAGAATATCCACTGCCGGATTCTGACGAAGTGGCCGCAGACATTAGGTTTCTTATCCGGGCGAGCCCACCGTTTCTCCAGAAGCTGCATCGATCATGATTGAGATAGACGATCGAGCGCGGATAGGGACCGGGGGCCTACTTCAGAATACTTCATTAGCAGGCTCAAAATATGTTGGCGTGTGGCCGCGTGGCGCAATGGATAACGCGTCTGCCTACGGAGCAGAAGATTGCAGGTTCGAATCCTGCCGTGGTCGAAAAATCTTTTTGTCTATTTTTTCTAAAACATTTTTAACGGAAAATCTTATTGTCGCCAAAATGATATCATACGTTCATTAAACTTTTTTTCGGTTATTCAAGACATAGTCGTCGAATAGTCGAGGATTCAAGATAGGAGAGATTTCAAAGAATATCCACTGCCGGAATCTGACGAAGTGGCCGCAGACATTAGGTTTCTTATCCGGGCGAGCCCACCGTTTCTCCAGAAGCTGCATCGATCATGATTGAGATAGACGATCGAGCGCGGATAGGGACCGGGGGCCTACTTCAGAATACTTCATTAGCAGGCTCAAAATATGTTGGCGTGTGGCCGCGTGGCGCAATGGATAACGCGTCTGCCTACGGAGCAGAAGATTGCAGGTTCGAATCCTGCCGTGGTCGAAAAATCTTTTTGTCTATTTTTTCTAAAACATTTTTAACGGAAAATCTTATTGTCGCCAAAATGATATCATACGTTCATTAAACTTTTTTTCGATTATTCAAGACATAGTCGTCGAATAGTCGAGGATTCAAGATGGGAGAGATGTCAAAGAATATCCACTGCCGGATTCTGACGAAGTGGCCGCAGACATTAGGTTTCTTATCCGGGCGAGCCCACCGTTTCTCCAGAAGCTGCATCGATCATGATTGAGATAGACGATCGAGCGCGGATAGGGACCGGGGGCCTACTTCAGAATACTTCATTAGCAGGCTCAAAATATGTTGGCGTGTGGCCGCGTGGCGCAATGGATAACGCGTCTGCCTACGGAGCAGAAGATTGCAGGTTCGAATCCTGCCGTGGTCGAAAAATCTTTTTGTCTATTTTTTCTAAAACATTTTTAACGGAAAATCTTATTGTCGCCAAAATGATATCATACGTTCATTAAACTTTTTTTCGATTATTCAAGACATAGTCGTCGAATAGTCGAGGATTCAAGATGGGAGAGATGTCAAAGAATATCCACTGCCGGATTCTGACGAAGTGGCCGCAGACATTAGGTTTCTTATCCGGGCGAGCCCACCGTTTCTCCAGAAGCTGCATCGATCATGATTGAGATAGACGATCGAGCGCGGATAGGGACCGGGGGCCTACTTCAGAATACTTCATTAGCAGGCTCAAAATATGTTGGCGTGTGGCCGCGTGGCGCAATGGATAACGCGTCTGCCTACGGAGCAGAAGATTGCAGGTTCGAATCCTGCCGTGGTCGAAAAATCTTTTTGTCTATTTTTTCTAAAACATTTTTAACGGAAAATCTTATTGTCGCCAAAATGATATCATACGTTCATTAAGCTTTTATTCGGTTATTCAAGACATAGTCGTCGAATAGTCGAGGATTCAAGATGGGAGAGATGTCAAAGAATATCCACTGCCGGATTCTGACGAAGTGGCCGCAGACATTAGGTTTCTTATCCGGGCGAGCCCACCGTTTCTCCAGAAGCTGCATCGATCATGATTGAGATAGACGATCGAGCGCGGATAGGGACCGGGGGCCTACTTCAGAATACTTCATTAGCAGGCTCAAAATATGTTGGCGTGTGGCCGCGTGGCGCAATGGATAACGCGTCTGCCTACGGAGCAGAAGATTGCAGGTTCGAATCCTGCCGTGGTCGAAAAATCTTTTTGTCTATTTTTTCTAAAACATTTTTAACGGAAAATCTTATTGTCGCCAAAATGATATCATACGTTCATTAAACTTTTTTTCGATTATTCAAGACATAGTCGTCGAATAGTCGAGGATTCAAGATGGGAGAGATGTCAAAGAATATCCACTGCCGGATTCTGACGAAGTGGCCGCAGACATTAGGTTTCTTATCCGGGCGAGCCCACCGTTTCTCCAGAAGCTGCATCGATCATGATTGAGATAGACGATCGAGCGCGGATAGGGACCGGGGGCCTACTTCAGAATACTTCATTAGCAGGCTCAAAATATGTTGGCGTGTGGCCGCGTGGCGCAATGGATAACGCGTCTGCCTACGGAGCAGAAGATTGCAGGTTCGAATCCTGCCGTGGTCGAAAAATCTTTTTGTCTATTTTTTCTAAAACATTTTTAACGGAAAATCTTATTGTCGCCAAAATGATATCATACGTTCATTAAACTTTTTTTCGGTTATTCAAGACATAGTCGTCGAATAGTCGAGGATTCAAGATAGGAGAGATTCAAAGAATATCCACTGCCGGAATCTGACGAAGTGGCCGCAGACATTAGGTTTCTTATCCGGGCGAGCCCACCGTTTCTCCAGAAGCTGCATCGATCATGATTGAGATAGACGATCGAGCGCGGATAGGGACCGGGGGCCTACTTCAGAATACTTCATTAGCAGGCTCAAAATATGTTGGCGTGTGGCCGCGTGGCGCAATGGATAACGCGTCTGCCTACGGAGCAGAAGATTGCAGGTTCGAATCCTGCCGTGGTCGAAAAATCTTTTTGTCTATTTTTTCTAAAACATTTTTAACGGAAAATCTTATTGTCGCCAAAATGATATCATACGTTCATTAAGCTTTTATTCGGTTATTCAAGACATAGTCGTCGAATAGTCGAGGATTCAAGATGGGAGAGATGTCAAAGAATATCCACTGCCGGATTCTGACGAAGTGGCCGCAGACATTAGGTTTCTTATCCGGGCGAGCCCACCGTTTCTCCAGAAGCTGCATCGATCATGATTGAGATAGACGATCGAGCGCGGATAGGGACCGGGGGCCTACTTCAGAATACTTCATTAGCAGGCTCAAAATATGTTGGCGTGTGGCCGCGTGGCGCAATGGATAACGCGTCTGCCTACGGAGCAGAAGATTGCAGGTTCGAATCCTGCCGTGGTCGAAAAATCTTTTTGTCTATTTTTTCTAAAACATTTTTAACGGAAAATCTTATTGTCGCCAAAATGATATCATACGTTCATTAAACTTTTTTTCGATTATTCAAGACATAGTCGTCGAATAGTCGAGGATTCAAGATGGGAGAGATGTCAAAGAATATCCACTGCCGGATTCTGACGAAGTGGCCGCAGACATTAGGTTTCTTATCCGGGCGAGCCCACCGTTTCTCCAGAAGCTGCATCGATCATGATTGAGATAGACGATCGAGCGCGGATAGGGACCGGGGGCCTACTTCAGAATACTTCATTAGCAGGCTCAAAATATGTTGGCGTGTGGCCGCGTGGCGCAATGGATAACGCGTCTGCCTACGGAGCAGAAGATTGCAGGTTCGAATCCTGCCGTGGTCGAAAAATCTTTTTGTCTATTTTTTCTAAAACATTTTTAACGGAAAATCTTATTGTCGCCAAAATGATATCATACGTTCATTAAGCTTTTATTCGGTTATTCAAGACATAGTCGTCGAATAGTCGAGGATTCAAGATGGGAGAGATGTCAAAGAATATCCACTGCCGGATTCTGACGAAGTGGCCGCAGACATTAGGTTTCTTATCCGGGCGAGCCCACCGTTTCTCCAGAAGCTGCATCGATCATGATTGAGATAGACGATCGAGCGCGGATAGGGACCGGGGGCCTACTTCAGAATACTTCATTAGCAGGCTCAAAATATGTTGGCGTGTGGCCGCGTGGCGCAATGGATAACGCGTCTGCCTACGGAGCAGAAGATTGCAGGTTCGAATCCTGCCGTGGTCGAAAAATCTTTTTGTCTATTTTTTCTAAAACATTTTTAACGGAAAATCTTATTGTCGCCAAAATGATATCATACGTTCATTAAACTTTTTTTCGATTATTCAAGACATAGTCGTCGAATAGTCGAGGATTCAAGATGGGAGAGATGTCAAAGAATATCCACTGCCGGATTCTGACGAAGTGGCCGCAGACATTAGGTTTCTTATCCGGGCGAGCCCACCGTTTCTCCAGAAGCTGCATCGATCATGATTGAGATAGACGATCGAGCGCGGATAGGGACCGGGGGCCTACTTCAGAATACTTCATTAGCAGGCTCAAAATATGTTGGCGTGTGGCCGCGTGGCGCAATGGATAACGCGTCTGCCTACGGAGCAGAAGATTGCAGGTTCGAATCCTGCCGTGGTCGAAAAATCTTTTTGTCTATTTTTTCTAAAACATTTTTAACGGAAAATCTTATTGTCGCCAAAATGATATCATACGTTCATTAAACTTTTTTTCGATTATTCAAGACATAGTCGTCGAATAGTCGAGGATTCAAGATGGGAGAGATGTCAAAGAATATCCACTGCCGGATTCTGACGAAGTGGCCGCAGACATTAGGTTTCTTATCCGGGCGAGCCCACCGTTTCTCCAGAAGCTGCATCGATCATGATTGAGATAGACGATCGAGCGCGGATAGGGACCGGGGGCCTACTTCAGAATACTTCATTAGCAGGCTCAAAATATGTTGGCGTGTGGCCGCGTGGCGCAATGGATAACGCGTCTGCCTACGGAGCAGAAGATTGCAGGTTCGAATCCTGCCGTGGTCGAAAAATCTTTTTGTCTATTTTTTCTAAAACATTTTTAACGGAAAATCTTATTGTCGCCAAAATGATATCATACGTTCATTAAACTTTTTTTCGGTTATTCAAGACATAGTCGTCGAATAGTCGAGGATTCAAGATAGGAGAGATTTCAAAGAATATCCACTGCCGGAATCTGACGAAGTGGCCGCAGACATTAGGTTTCTTATCCGGGCGAGCCCACCGTTTCTCCAGAAGCTGCATCGATCATGATTGAGATAGACGATCGAGCGCGGATAGGGACCGGGGGCCTACTTCAGAATACTTCATTAGCAGGCTCAAAATATGTTGGCGTGTGGCCGCGTGGCGCAATGGATAACGCGTCTGCCTACGGAGCAGAAGATTGCAGGTTCGAATCCTGCCGTGGTCGAAAAATCTTTTTGTCTATTTTCTCTAAAACATTTTTAACGGAAAATCTTATTGTCGCCAAAATGATATCATACGTTCATTAAACTTTTTTTCGATTATTCAAGACATAGTCGTCGAATAGTCGAGGATTCAAGATGGGAGAGATGTCAAAGAATATCCACTGCCGGATTCTGACGAAGTGGCCGCAGACATTAGGTTTCTTATCCGGGCGAGCCCACCGTTTCTCCAGAAGCTGCATCGATCATGATTGAGATAGACGATCGAGCGCGGATAGGGACCGGGGCCTACTTCAGAATACTTCATTAGCAGGCTCAAAATATGTTGGCGTGTGGCCGCGTGGCGCAATGGATAACGCGTCTGCCTACGGAGCAGAAGATTGCAGGTTCGAATCCTGCCGTGGTCGAAAAATCTTTTTGTCTATTTTTTCTAAAACATTTTTAACGGAAAATCTTATTGTCGCCAAAATGATATCATACGTTCATTAAACTTTTTTTCGATTATTCAAGACATAGTCGTCGAATAGTCGAGGATTCAAGATGGGAGAGATGTCAAAGAATATCCACTGCCGGATTCTGACGAAGTGGCCGCAGACATTAGGTTTCTTATCCGGGCGAGCCCACCGTTTCTCCAGAAGCTGCATCGATCATGATTGAGATAGACGATCGAGCGCGGATAGGGACCGGGGGCCTACTTCAGAATACTTCATTAGCAGGCTCAAAATATGTTGGCGTGTGGCCGCGTGGCGCAATGGATAACGCGTCTGCCTACGGAGCAGAAGATTGCAGGTTCGAATCCTGCCGTGGTCGAAAAATCTTTTTGTCTATTTTTTCTAAAACATTTTTAACGGAAAATCTTATTGTCGCCAAAATGATATCATACGTTCATTAAGCTTTTTTTCGGTTATTCAAGACATAGTCGTCGAATAGTCGAGGATTCAAGATGGGAGAGATGTCAAAGAATATCCACTGCCGGATTCTGACGAAGTGGCCGCAGACATTAGGTTTCTTATCCGGGCGAGCCCACCGTTTCTCCAGAAGCTGCATCGATCATGATTGAGATAGACGATCGAGCGCGGATAGGGACCGGGGGCCTACTTCAGAATACTTCATTAGCAGGCTCAAAATATGTTGGCGTGTGGCCGCGTGGCGCAATGGATAACGCGTCTGCCTACGGAGCAGAAGATTGCAGGTTCGAATCCTGCCGTGGTCGAAAAATCTTTTTGTCTATTTTTTCTAAAACATTTTTAACGGAAAATCTTATTGTCGCCAAAATGATATCATACGTTCATTAAACTTTTTTTCGGTTATTCAAGACATAGTCGTCGAATAGTCGAGGATTCAAGATAGGAGAGATTTCAAAGAATATCCACTGCCGGAATCTGACGAAGTGGCCGCAGACATTAGGTTTCTTATCCGGGCGAGCCCACCGTTTCTCCAGAAGCTGCATCGATCATGATTGAGATAGACGATCGAGCGCGGATAGGGACCGGGGCCTACTTCAGAATACTTCATTAGCAGGCTCAAAATATGTTGGCGTGTGGCCGCGTGGCGCAATGGATAACGCGTCTGCCTACGGAGCAGAAGATTGCAGGTTCGAATCCTGCCGTGGTCGAAAAATCTTTTTGTCTATTTTTTCTAAAACATTTTTAACGGAAAATCTTATTGTCGCCAAAATGATATCATACGTTCATTAAACTTTTTTTCGATTATTCAAGACATAGTCGTCGAATAGTCGAGGATTCAAGATAGGAGAGATTTCAAAGAATATCCACTGCCGGAATCTGACGAAGTGGCCGCAGACATTAGGTTTCTTATCCGGGCGAGCCCACCGTTTCTCCAGAAGCTGCATCGATCATGATTGAGATAGACGATCGAGCGCGGATAGGGACCGGGGGCTTACTTCAGAATACTTCATTAGCAGGCTCAAAATATGTTGGCGTGTGGCCGCGTGGCGCAATGGATAACGCGTCTGCCTACGGAGCAGAAGATTGCAGGTTCGAATCCTGCCGTGGTCGAAAAATCTTTTTGTCTATTTTTTCTAAAACATTTTTAACGGAAAATCTTATTGTCGCCAAAATGATATCATACGTTCATTAAACTTTTTTTCGGTTATTCAAGACATAGTCGTCGAATAGTCGAGGATTCAAGATGGGAGAGATGTCAAAGAATATCCACTGCCGGATTCTGACGAAGTGGCCGCAGACATTAGGTTTCTTATCCGGGCGAGCCCACCGTTTCTCCAGAAGCTGCATCGATCATGATTGAGATAGACGATCGAGCGCGGATAGGGACCGGGGGCCTACTTCAGAATACTTCATTAGCAGGCTCAAAATATGTTGGCGTGTGGCCGCGTGGCGCAATGGATAACGCGTCTGCCTACGGAGCAGAAGATTGCAGGTTCGAATCCTGCCGTGGTCGAAAAATCTTTTTGTCTATTTTTTCTAAAACATTTTTAACGGAAAATCTTATTGTCGCCAAAATGATATCATACGTTCATTAAACTTTTTTCGGATTATTCAAGACATAGTCGTCGAATAGTCGAGGATTCAAGATAGGAGAGATTTCAAAGAATATCCACTGCCGGAATCTGACGAAGTGGCCGCAGACATTAGGTTTCTTATCCGGGCGAGCCCACCGTTTCTCCAGAAGCTGCATCGATCATGATTGAGATAGACGATCGAGCGCGGATAGGGACCGGGGGCCTACTTCAGAATACTTCATTAGCAGGCTCAAAATATGTTGGCGTGTGGCCGCGTGGCGCAATGGATAACGCGTCTGCCTACGGAGCAGAAGATTGCAGGTTCGAATCCTGCCGTGGTCGAAAAATCTTTTTGTCTATTTTTTCTAAAACATTTTTAACGGAAAATCTTATTGTCGCCAAAATGATATCATACGTTCATTAAACTTTTTTTCGATTATTCAAGACATAGTCGTCGAATAGTCGAGGATTCAAGATGGGAGAGATGTCAAAGAATATCCACTGCCGGATTCTGACGAAGTGGCCGCAGACATTAGGTTTCTTATCCGGGCGAGCCCACCGTTTCTCCAGAAGCTGCATCGATCATGATTGAGATAGACGATCGAGCGCGGATAGGGACCGGGGGCCTACTTCAGAATACTTCATTAGCAGGCTCAAAATATGTTGGCGTGTGGCCGCGTGGCGCAATGGATAACGCGTCTGCCTACGGAGCAGAAGATTGCAGGTTCGAATCCTGCCGTGGTCGAAAAATCTTTTTGTCTATTTTTTCTAAAACATTTTTAACGGAAAATCTTATTGTCGCCAAAATGATATCATACGTTCATTAAGCTTTTATTCGGTTATTCAAGACATAGTCGTCGAATAGTCGAGGATTCAAGATGGGAGAGATGTCAAAGAATATCCACTGCCGGATTCTGACGAAGTGGCCGCAGACATTAGGTTTCTTATCCGGGCGAGCCCACCGTTTCTCCAGAAGCTGCATCGATCATGATTGAGATAGACGATCGAGCGCGGATAGGGACCGGGGGCCTACTTCAGAATACTTCATTAGCAGGCTCAAAATATGTTGGCGTGTGGCCGCGTGGCGCAATGGATAACGCGTCTGCCTACGGAGCAGAAGATTGCAGGTTCGAATCCTGCCGTGGTCGAAAAATCTTTTTGTCTATTTTTTCTAAAACATTTTTAACGGAAAATCTTATTGTCGCCAAAATGATATCATACGTTCATTAAACTTTTTTTCGGTTATTCAAGACATAGTCGTCGAATAGTCGAGGATTCAAGATAGGAGAGATTTCAAAGAATATCCACTGCCGGAATCTGACGAAGTGGCCGCAGACATTAGGTTTCTTATCCGGGCGAGCCCACCGTTTCTCCAGAAGCTGCATCGATCATGATTGAGATAGACGATCGAGCGCGGATAGGGACCGGGGCCTACTTCAGAATACTTCATTAGCAGGCTCAAAATATGTTGGCGTGTGGCCGCGTGGCGCAATGGATAACGCGTCTGCCTACGGAGCAGAAGATTGCAGGTTCGAATCCTGCCGTGGTCGAAAAATCTTTTTGTCTATTTTTTCTAAAACATTTTTAACGGAAAATCTTATTGTCGCCAAAATGATATCATACGTTCATTAAACTTTTTTCGATTATTCAAGACATAGTCGTCGAATAGTCGAGGATTCAAGATAGGAGAGATTTCAAAGAATATCCACTGCCGGAATCTGACGAAGTGGCCGCAGACATTAGGTTTCTTATCCGGGCGAGCCCACCGTTTCTCCAGAAGCTGCATCGATCATGATTGAGATAGACGATCGAGCGCGGATAGGGACCGGGGGCCTACTTCAGAATACTTCATTAGCAGGCTCAAAATATGTTGGCGTGTGGCCGCGTGGCGCAATGGATAACGCGTCTGCCTACGGAGCAGAAGATTGCAGGTTCGAATCCTGCCGTGGTCGAAAAATCTTTTTGTCTATTTTTTTCTAAAACATTTTTAACGGAAAATCTTATTGTCGCCAAAATGATATCATACGTTCATTAAACTTTTTTCGATTATTCAAGACATAGTCGTCGAATAGTCGAGGATTCAAGATGGGAGAGATGTCAAAGAATATCCACTGCCGGATTCTGACGAAGTGGCCGCAGACATTAGGTTTCTTATCCGGGCGAGCCCACCGTTTCTCCAGAAGCTGCATCGATCATGATTGAGATAGACGATCGAGCGCGGATAGGGACCGGGGGCCTACTTCAGAATACTTCATTAGCAGGCTCAAAATATGTTGGCGTGTGGCCGCGTGGCGCAATGGATAACGCGTCTGCCTACGGAGCAGAAGATTGCAGGTTCGAATCCTGCCGTGGTCGAAAAATCTTTTTGTCTATTTTTTCTAAAACATTTTTAACGGAAAATCTTATTGTCGCCAAAATGATATCATACGTTCATTAAACTTTTTTTCGATTATTCAAGACATAGTCGTCGAATAGTCGAGGATTCAAGATGGGAGAGATGTCAAAGAATATCCACTGCCGGAATCTGACGAAGTGGCCGCAGACATTAGGTTTCTTATCCGGGCGAGCCCACCGTTTCTCCAGAAGCTGCATCGATCATGATTGAGATAGACGATCGAGCGCGGATAGGGACCGGGGGCCTACTTCAGAATACTTCATTAGCAGGCTCAAAATATGTTGGCGTGTGGCCGCGTGGCGCAATGGATAACGCGTCTGCCTACGGAGCAGAAGATTGCAGGTTCGAATCCTGCCGTGGTCGAAAAATCTTTTTGTCTATTTTTTCTAAAACATTTTTAACGGAAAATCTTATTGTCGCCAAAATGATATCATACGTTCATTAAACTTTTTTTCGATTATTCAAGACATAGTCGTCGAATAGTCGAGGATTCAAGATGGGAGAGATGTCAAAGAATATCCACTGCCGGATTCTGACGAAGTGGCCGCAGACATTAGGTTTCTTATCCGGGCGAGCCCACCGTTTCTCCAGAAGCTGCATCGATCATGATTGAGATAGACGATCGAGCGCGGATAGGGACCGGGGGCCTACTTCAGAATACTTCATTAGCAGGCTCAAAATATGTTGGCGTGTGGCCGCGTGGCGCAATGGATAACGCGTCTGCCTACGGAGCAGAAGATTGCAGGTTCGAATCCTGCCGTGGTCGAAAAATCTTTTTGTCTATTTTTTCTAAAACATTTTTAACGGAAAATCTTATTGTCGCCAAAATGATATCATACGTTCATTAAACTTTTTTTCGATTATTCAAGACATAGTCGTCGAATAGTCGAGGATTCAAGATGGGAGAGATGTCAAAGAATATCCACTGCCGGATTCTGACGAAGTGGCCGCAGACATTAGGTTTCTTATCCGGGCGAGCCCACCGTTTCTCCAGAAGCTGCATCGATCATGATTGAGATAGACGATCGAGCGCGGATAGGGACCGGGGGCCTACTTCAGAATACTTCATTAGCAGGCTCAAAATATGTTGGCGTGTGGCCGCGTGGCGCAATGGATAACGCGTCTGCCTACGGAGCAGAAGATTGCAGGTTCGAATCCTGCCGTGGTCGAAAAATCTTTTTGTCTATTTTTTCTAAAACATTTTTAACGGAAAATCTTATTGTCGCCAAAATGATATCATACGTTCATTAAACTTTTTTTCGATTATTCAAGACATAGTCGTCGAATAGTCGAGGATTCAAGATAGGAGAGATGTCAAAGAATATCCACTGCCGGAATCTGACGAAGTGGCCGCAGACATTAGGTTTCTTATCCGGGCGAGCCCACCGTTTCTCCAGAAGCTGCATCGATCATGATTGAGATAGACGATCGAGCGCGGATAGGGACCGGGGGCCTACTTCAGAATACTTCATTAGCAGGCTCAAAATATGTTGGCGTGTGGCCGCGTGGCGCAATGGATAACGCGTCTGCCTACGGAGCAGAAGATTGCAGGTTCGAATCCTGCCGTGGTCGAAAAATCTTTTTGTCTATTTTTTCTAAAACATTTTTAACGGAAAATCTTATTGTCGCCAAAATGATATCATACGTTCATTAAACTTTTTTTCGGTTATTCAAGACATAGTCGTCGAATAGTCGAGGATTCAAGATGGGAGAGATGTCAAAGAATATCCACTGCCGGATTCTGACGAAGTGGCCGCAGACATTAGGTTTCTTATCCGGGCGAGCCCACCGTTTCTCCAGAAGCTGCATCGATCATGATTGAGATAGACGATCGAGCGCGGATAGGGACCGGGGCCTACTTCAGAATACTTCATTAGCAGGCTCAAAATATGTTGGCGTGTGGCCGCGTGGCGCAATGGATAACGCGTCTGCCTACGGAGCAGAAGATTGCAGGTTCGAATCCTGCCGTGGTCGAAAAATCTTTTTGTCTATTTTTTCTAAAACATTTTTAACGGAAAATCTTATTGTCGCCAAAATGATATCATACGTTCATTAAGCTTTTATTCGGTTATTCAAGACATAGTCGTCGAATAGTCGAGGATTCAAGATGGGAGAGATGTCAAAGAATATCCACTGCCGGATTCTGACGAAGTGGCCGCAGACATTAGGTTTCTTATCCGGGCGAGCCCACCGTTTCTCCAGAAGCTGCATCGATCATGATTGAGATAGACGATCGAGCGCGGATAGGGACCGGGGGCCTACTTCAGAATACTTCATTAGCAGGCTCAAAATATGTTGGCGTGTGGCCGCGTGGCGCAATGGATAACGCGTCTGCCTACGGAGCAGAAGATTGCAGGTTCGAATCCTGCCGTGGTCGAAAAATCTTTTTGTCTATTTTTTCTAAAACATTTTTAACGGAAAATCTTATTGTCGCCAAAATGATATCATACGTTCATTAAGCTTTTTTTCGGTTATTCAAGACATAGTCGTCGAATAGTCGAGGATTCAAGATAGGAGAGATTTCAAAGAATATCCACTGCCGGAATCTGACGAAGTGGCCGCAGACATTAGGTTTCTTATCCGGGCGAGCCCACCGTTTCTCCAGAAGCTGCATCGATCATGATTGAGATAGACGATCGAGCGCGGATAGGGACCGGGGGCCTACTTCAGAATACTTCATTAGCAGGCTCAAAATATGTTGGCGTGTGGCCGCGTGGCGCAATGGATAACGCGTCTGCCTACGGAGCAGAAGATTGCAGGTTCGAATCCTGCCGTGGTCGAAAAATCTTTTTGTCTATTTTTTCTAAAACATTTTTAACGGAAAATCTTATTGTCGCCAAAATGATATCATACGTTCATTAAACTTTTTTTCGGTTATTCAAGACATAGTCGTCGAATAGTCGAGGATTCAAGATAGGAGAGATTTCAAAGAATATCCACTGCCGAATCTGACGAAGTGGCCGCAGACATTAGGTTTCTTATCCGGGCGAGCCCACCGTTTCTCCAGAAGCTGCATCGATCATGATTGAGATAGACGATCGAGCGCGGATAGGGACCGGGGGCCTACTTCAGAATACTTCATTAGCAGGCTCAAAATATGTTGTCGTGTGGCCGCGTGGCGCAATGGATAACGCGTCTGCCTACGGAGCAGAAGATTGCAGGTTCGAATCCTGCCGTGGTCGAAAAATCTTTTTGTCTTTTTTTTCTAAAACATTTTTAACGGAAAATCTTATTGTCGCCAAAATGATATCATACGTTCATTAAGCTTTTATTCGGTTATTCAAGACATAGTCGTCGAATAGTCGAGGATTCAAGATGGGAGAGATGTCAAAGAATATCCACTGCCGGAATCTGACGAAGTGGCCGCAGACATTAGGTTTCTTATTCGGGCGAGCCCACCGTTTCTCCAGAAGCTGCATCGATCATGATTGAGATAGACGATCGAGTGCGGATAGGGACCGGGGGCCTACTTCAGAATACTTCATTAGCAGGCTCAAAATATGTTGGCGTGTGGCCGCGTGGCGCAATGGATAACGCGTCTGCCTACGGAGCAGAAGATTGCAGGTTCGAATCCTGCCGTGGTCGAAAAATCTTTTTGTCTTTTTTTTCTAAAACATTTTTAACGGAAAATCTTATTGTCGCCAAAATGATATCATACGTTCATTAAGCTTTTATTCGGTTATTCAAGACATAGTCGTCGAATAGTCGAGGATTCAAGATGGGAGAGATGTCAAAGAATATCCACTGCCGGATTCTGACGAAGTGGCCGCAGACATTAGGTTTCCTATCCGGGCGAGCCCACCGTTTCTCCAGAAGCTGCATCGATCATGATTGAGATAGACGATCGAGCGCGGATAGGGACCGGGGCCTACTTCAGAATACTTCATTAGCAGGCTCAAAATATGTTGGCGTGTGGCCGCGTGGCGCAATGGATAACGCGTCTGCCTACGGAGCAGAAGATTGCAGGTTCGAATCCTGCCGTGGTCGAAAAATCTTTTTGTCTTTTTTTTTCTAAAACATTTTTAACGGAAAATCTTATTGTCGCCAAAATGATATCATACGTTCATTAAACTTTTTTTCGATTATTCAAGACATAGTCGTCGAATAGTCGAGGATTCAAGATAGAATATCCACTGCCGGATTCTGACGAAGTGGCCGCAGACATTAGGTTTCTATCCGGGCGAGCCCACCGTTTCTCCAGAAGCTGCATCGATCATGATTGAGATAGACGATCGAGCGCGGATAGGGACCGGGGGCCTACTTCAGAATACTTCATTAGCAGGCTCAAAATATGTTGGCGTGTGGCCGCGTGGCGCAATGGATAACGCGTCTGCCTACGGAGCAGAAGATTGCAGGTTCGAATCCTGCCGTGGTCGAAAAATCTTTTTGTCTATTTTTTCTAAAAACATTTTTAACGGAAAATCTTATTGTCGCCAAAATGATATCATACGTTCATTAAACTTTTTTTCGGTTATTCAAGACATAGTCGTCGAATAGTCGAGGATTCAAGATAGGAGAGATTTCAAAGAATATCCACTGCCGGAATCTGACGAAGTGGCCGCAGACATTAGGTTTCTTATCCGGGCGAGCCCACCGTTTCTCCAGAAGCTGCATCGATCATGATTGAGATAGACGATCGAGCGCGGATAGGGACCGGGGGCCTACTTCAGAATACTTCATTAGCAGGCTCAAAATATGTTGGCGTGTGGCCGCGTGGCGCAATGGATAACGCGTCTGCCTACGGAGCAGAAGATTGCAGGTTCGAATCCTGCCGTGGTCGAAAAATCTTTTTGTCTATTTTTTCTAAAACATTTTTAACGGAAAATCTTATTGTCGCCAAAATGATATCATACGTTCATTAAACTTTTTTTCGATTATTCAAGACATAGTCGTCGAATAGTCGAGGATTCAAGATAGGAGAGATTTCAAAGAATATCCACTGCCGGAATCTGACGAAGTGGCCGCAGACATTAGGTTTCTTATCCGGGCGAGCCCACCGTTTCTCCAGAAGCTGCATCGATCATGATTGAGATAGACGATCGAGCGCGGATAGGGACCGGGGGCCTACTTCAGAATACTTCATTAGCAGGCTCAAAATATGTTGGCGTGTGGCCGCGTGGCGCAATGGATAACGCGTCTGCCTACGGAGCAGAAGATTGCAGGTTCGAATCCTGCCGTGGTCGAAAAATCTTTTTGTCTATTTTTTCTAAAACATTTTTAACGGAAAATCTTATTGTCGCCAAAATGATATCATACGTTCATTAAACTTTTTTTCGATTATTCAAGACATAGTCGTCGAATAGTCGAGGATTCAAGATGGGAGAGATGTCAAAGAATATCCACTGCCGGATTCTGACGAAGTGGCCGCAGACATTAGGTTTCTTATCCGGGCGAGCCCACCGTTTCTCCAGAAGCTGCATCGATCATGATTGAGATAGACGATCGAGCGCGGATAGGGACCGGGGCCTACTTCAGAATACTTCATTAGCAGGCTCAAAATATGTTGGCGTGTGGCCGCGTGGCGCAATGGATAACGCGTCTGCCTACGGAGCAGAAGATTGCAGGTTCGAATCCTGCCGTGGTCGAAAAATCTTTTTGTCTATTTTTTCTAAAACATTTTTAACGGAAAATCTTATTGTCGCCAAAATGATATCATACGTTCATTAACTTTTTTTCGATTATTCAAGACATAGTCGTCGAATAGTCGAGGATTCAAGATAGGAGAGATTTCAAAGAATATCCACTGCCGGAATCTGACGAAGTGGCCGCAGACATTAGGTTTCTTATCCGGGCGAGCCCACCGTTTCTCCAGAAGCTGCATCGATCATGATTGAGATAGACGATCGAGCGCGGATAGGGACCGGGGGCTTACTTCAGAATACTTCATTAGCAGGCTCAAAATATGTTGGCGTGTGGCCGCGTGGCGCAATGGATAACGCGTCTGCCTACGGAGCAGAAGATTGCAGGTTCGAATCCTGCCGTGGTCGAAAAATCTTTTTGTCTATTTTTTCTAAAACATTTTTAACGGAAAATCTTATTGTCGCCAAAATGATATCATACGTTCATTAAGCTTTTTTTCGGTTATTCAAGACATAGTCGTCGAATAGTCGAGGATTCAAGATGGGAGAGATGTCAAAGAATATCCACTGCCGGATTCTGACGAAGTGGCCGCAGACATTAGGTTTCTTATCCGGGCGAGCCCACCGTTTCTCCAGAAGCTGCATCGATCATGATTGAGATAGACGATCGAGCGCGGATAGGGACCGGGGCCTACTTCAGAATACTTCATTAGCAGGCTCAAAATATGTTGTCGTGTGGCCGCGTGGCGCAATGGATAACGCGTCTGCCTACGGAGCAGAAGATTGCAGGTTCGAATCCTGCCGTGGTCGAAAAATCTTTTTGTCTTTTTTTTCTAAAACATTTTTAACGGAAAATCTTATTGTCGCCAAAATGATATCATACGTTCATTAAACTTTTTTTTCGATTATTCAAGACATAGTCGTCGAATAGTCGAGGATTCAAGATGGGAGAGATGTCAAAGAATATCCACTGCCGGATTCTGACGAAGTGGCCGCAGACATTAGGTTTCTTATCCGGGCGAGCCCACCGTTTCTCCAGAAGCTGCATCGATCATGATTGAGATAGACGATCGAGCGCGGATAGGGACCGGGGGCCTACTTCAGAATACTTCATTAGCAGGCTCAAAATATGTTGGGGTGTGGCCGCGTGGCGCAATGGATAACGCGTCTGCCTACGGAGCAGAAGATTGCAGGTTCGAATCCTGCCGTGGTCGAAAAATCTTTTTGTCTATTTTTTCTAAAACATTTTTAACGGAAAATCTTATTGTCGCCAAAATGATATCATACGTTCATTAAACTTTTTTTCGATTATTCAAGACATAGTCGTCGAATAGTCGAGGATTCAAGATGGGAGAGATGTCAAAGAATATCCACTGCCGGATTCTGACGAAGTGGCCGCAGACATTAGGTTTCTTATCCGGGCGAGCCCACCGTTTCTCCAGAAGCTGCATCGATCATGATTGAGATAGACGATCGAGCGCGGATAGGGACCGGGGGCCTACTTCAGAATACTTCATTAGCAGGCTCAAAATATGTTGGCGTGTGGCCGCGTGGCGCAATGGATAACGCGTCTGCCTACGGAGCAGAAGATTGCAGGTTCGAATCCTGCCGTGGTCGAAAAATCTTTTTGTCTATTTTTCTAAAACATTTTTAACGGAAAATCTTATTGTCGCCAAAATGATATCATACGTTCATTAAACTTTTTTTCGATTATTCAAGACATAGTCGTCGAATAGTCGAGGATTCAAGATAGGAGAGATTTCAAAGAATATCCACTGCCGGAATCTGACGAAGTGGCCGCAGACATTAGGTTTCTTATCGGGCGAGCCCACCGTTTCTCCAGAAGCTGCATCGATCATGATTGAGATAGACGATCGAGCGCGGATAGGGACCGGGGGCTTACTTCAGAATACTTCATTAGCAGGCTCAAAATATGTTGGCGTGTGGCCGCGTGGCGCAATGGATAACGCGTCTGCCTACGGAGCAGAAGATTGCAGGTTCGAATCCTGCCGTGGTCGAAAAATCTTTTTGTCTATTTTTCTAAAACATTTTTAACGGAAAATCTTATTGTCGCCAAATGATATCATACGTTCATTAAACTTTTTTCGATTATTCAAGACATAGTCGTCGAATAGTCGAGGATTCAAGATGGGAGAGATGTCAAAGAATATCCACTGCCGGATTCTGACGAAGTGGCCGCAGACATTAGGTTTCTTATCCGGGCGAGCCCACCGTTTCTCCAGAAGCTGCATCGATCATGATTGAGATAGACGATCGAGCGCGGATAGGGACCGGGGCCTACTTCAGAATACTTCATTAGCAGGCTCAAAATATGTTGGCGTGTGGCCGCGTGGCGCAATGGATAACGCGTCTGCCTACGGAGCAGAAGATTGCAGGTTCGAATCCTGCCGTGGTCGAAAAATCTTTTTGTCTATTTTTTCTAAAACATTTTTAACGGAAAATCTTATTGTCGCCAAAATGATATCATACGTTCATTAAGCTTTTTTTCGGTTATTCAAGACATAGTCGTCGAATAGTCGAGGATTCAAGATGGGAGAGATGTCAAAGAATATCCACTGCCGGATTCTGACGAAGTGGCCGCAGACATTAGGTTTCTTATCCGGGCGAGCCCACCGTTTCTCCAGAAGCTGCATCGATCATGATTGAGATAGACGATCGAGCGCGGATAGGGACGGGGGCCTACTTCAGAATACTTCATTAGCAGGCTCAAAATATGTTGGCGTGTGGCCGCGTGGCGCAATGGATAACGCGTCTGCCTACGGAGCAGAAGATTGCAGGTTCGAATCCTGCCGTGGTCGAAAAATCTTTTTGTCTATTTTTTCTAAAACATTTTTAACGGAAAATCTTATTGTCGCCAAAATGATATCATACGTTCATTAAACTTTTTTTTCGATTATTCAAGACATAGTCGTCGAATAGTCGAGGATTCAAGATAGGAGAGATTTCAAAGAATATCCACTGCCGGAATCTGACGAAGTGGCCGCAGACATTAGGTTTCTTATCCGGGCGAGCCCACCGTTTCTCCAGAAGCTGCATCGATCATGATTGAGATAGACGATCGAGCGCGGATAGGGACCGGGGGCCTACTTCAGAATACTTCATTAGCAGGCTCAAAATATGTTGGCGTGTGGCCGCGTGGCGCAATGGATAACGCGTCTGCCTACGGAGCAGAAGATTGCAGGTTCGAATCCTGCCGTGGTCGAAAAATCTTTTTGTCTATTTTTTCTAAAACATTTTTAACGGAAAATCTTATTGTCGCCAAAATGATATCATACGTTCATTAAACTTTTTTCGATTATTCAAGACATAGTCGTCGAATAGTCGAGGATTCAAGATGGGAGAGATGTCAAAGAATATCCACTGCCGGATTCTGACGAAGTGGCCGCAGACATTAGGTTTCTTATCCGGGCGAGCCCACAGTTTCTCCAGAAGCTGCATCGATCATGATTGAGATAGACGATCGAGCGCGGATAGGGACCGGGGGCCTACTTCAGAATACTTCATTAGCAGGCTCAAAATATGTTGGCGTGTGGCCGCGTGGCGCAATGGATAACGCGTCTGCCTACGGAGCAGAAGATTGCAGGTTCGAATCCTGCCGTGGTCGAAAAATCTTTTTTCTATTTTTTCTAAAACATTTTTAACGGAAAATCTTATTGTCGCCAAAATGATATCATACGTTCATTAAGCTTTTATTCGGTTATTCAAGACATAGTCGTCGAATAGTCGAGGATTCAAGATGGGAGAGATGTCAAAGAATATCCACTGCCGGATTCTGACGAAGTGGCCGCAGACATTAGGTTTCCTATCCGGGCGAGCCCACCGTTTCTCCAGAAGCTGCATCGATCATGATTGAGATAGACGATCGAGCGCGGATAGGGACCGGGGCCTACTTCAGAATACTTCATTAGCAGGCTCAAAATATGTTGGCGTGTGGCCGCGTGGCGCAATGGATAACGCGTCTGCCTACGGAGCAGAAGATTGCAGGTTCGAATCCTGCCGTGGTCGAAAAATCTTTTTGTCTATTTTTTCTAAAACATTTTTAACGGAAAATCTTATTGTCGCCAAAATGATATCATACGTTCATTAAACTTTTTTTCGGTTATTCAAGACATAGTCGTCGAATAGTCGAGGATTCAAGATAGGAGAGATTTCAAAGAATATCCACTGCCGGAATCTGACGAAGTGGCCGCAGACATTAGGTTTCTTATCCGGGCGAGCCCACCGTTTCTCCAGAAGCTGCATCGATCATGATTGAGATAGACGATCGAGCGCGGATAGGGACCGGGGCCTACTTCAGAATACTTCATTAGCAGGCTCAAAATATGTTGGCGTGTGGCCGCGTGGCGCAATGGATAACGCGTCTGCCTACGGAGCAGAAGATTGCAGGTTCGAATCCTGCCGTGGTCGAAAAATCGTTTTGTCTTTTTTTTTCTAAAACATTTTTAACGGAAAATCTTATTGTCGCCAAAAATGATATCATACGTTCATTAAGCTTTTTATTCGGTTATTCAAGACATAGTCGTCGAATAGTCGAGGATTCAAGATGGGAGAGATGTCAAAGAATATCCACTGCCGGAATCTGACGAAGTGGCCGCAGACATTAGGTTTCTTATTCGGGCGAGCCCACCGTTTCTCCAGAAGCTGCATCGATCATGATTGAGATAGACGATCGAGTGCGGATATGGAGCGGGGGCCTACTTAAGATCTTCAGAATACTTCATTAGCAGGCTCAAAACATGTTGTCGTGTGGCCGCGTGGCGCAATGGATAACGCGTCTGCCTACGGAGCAGAAGATTGCAGGTTCGAATCCTGCCGTGGTCGAAAAATCTTTTTGTCTTTTTTTTCTAAAACATTTTTAACGGAAAATCTTATTGTCGCCAAAATGATATCATACGTTCATTAAGCTTTTATTCGGTTATTCAAGACATAGTCGTCGAATAGTCGAGGATTCAAGATGGGAGAGATGTCAAAGAATATCCACTGCCGGATTCTGACGAAGTGGCCGCAGACATTAGGTTTCTATCCGGGCGAGCCCACCGTTTCTCCAGAAGCTGCATCGATCATGATTGAGATAGACGATCGAGCGCGGATAGGGACCGGGGGCCTACTTCAGAATACTTCATTAGCAGGCTCAAAATATGTTGTCGTGTGGCCGCGTGGCGCAATGGATAACGCGTCTGCCTACGGAGCAGAAGATTGCAGGTTCGAATCCTGCCGTGGTCGAAAAATCGTTTTGTCTTTTTTTTCTAAAACATTTTTAACGGAAAATCTTATTGTCGCCAAAATGATATCATACGTTCATTAAGCTTTTATTCGGTTATTCAAGACATAGTCGTCGAATAGTCGAGGATTCAAGATGGGAGAGATGTCAAAGAATATACACTGCCGGAATCTGACGAAGTGGCCGCAGACATTAGGTTTCTTATTCGGGCGAGCCCACCGTTTCTCCAGAAGCTGCATCGATCATGATTGAGATAGACGATCGAGCGCGGATAGGGACCGGGGGCCTACTTCAGAATACTTCATTAGCAGGCTGAAAATATGTTGGCGTGTGGCCGCGTGGCGCAATGGATAACGCGTCTGCCTACGGAGCAGAAGACTGCAGGTTCGAATCCTGCCGTGGTCGAAAAATCTTTTTGTCTATTTTTTCAAAAAACATTTTTAACGGAAAATCTTATTGTCGCCAAAATGATATCATACGTTCATTAAACTTTTTTTCGGTTATTCAAGACATAGTCGTCGAATAGTCGAGGATTCAAGATAGGAGAGATTTCAAAGAATATCCACTGCCGGAATCTGACGAAGTGGCCGCAGACATTAGGTTTCTTATCCGGGCGAGCCCACCGTTTCTCCAGAAGCTGCATCGATCATGATTGAGATAGACGATCGAGCGCGGATAGGGACCGGGGGCCTACTTCAGAATACTTCATTAGCAGGCTCAAAAGATGTTGGCGTGTGGCCGCGTGGCGCAATGGATAACGCGTCTGCCTACGGAGCAGAAGATTGCAGGTTCGAATCCTGCCGTGGTCGAAAAATCGTTTTGTCTTTTTTTTTCTAAAACATTTTTAACGGAAAATCTTATTGTCGCCAAAAATGATATCATACGTTCATTAAGCTTTTATTCGGTTATTCAAGACATAGTCGTCGAATAGTCGAGGATTCAAGATGGGAGAGATGTCAAAGAATATCCACTGCCGGAATCTGACGAAGTGGCCGCAGACATTAGGTTTCTTATTCGGGCGAGCCCACCGTTTCTCCAGAAGCTGCATCGAGCATGATGAGATAGACGATCGAGTGCGGATAGGGACCGGGGCCTACTTAAGATCTTCAGAATACTTCATTAGCAGGCTCAAAACATGTTGGTCGTGTGGCCGCGTGGCGCAATGGATAACGCGTCTGCCTACGGAGCAGAACATTGCAGGTTCGAATCCTGCCGTGGTCGAAAAATCTTTTTGTCTTTTTTTTCTAAAACATTTTTAACGGAAAATCTTATTGTCGCCAAAATGATATCATACGTTCATTAAGCTTTTATTCGGTTATTCAAGACATAGTCGTCGAATAGTCGAGGATTCAAGATGGGAGAGATGTCAAAGAATATCCACTGCCGGATTCTGACGAAGTGGCCGCAGACATTAGGTTTCCTATCCGGGCGAGCCCACCGTTTCTCCAGAAGCTGCATCGATCATGATTGAGATAGACGATCGAGCGCGGATAGGGACGGGGGCCTACTTCAGAATACTTCATTAGCAGGCTCAAAACATGTTGTCGTGTGGCCGCGTGGCGCAATGGATAACGCGTCTGCCTACGGAGCAGAAGATTGCAGGTTCGAATCCTGCCGTGGTCGAAAAATCTTTTTGTCTTTTTTTTCTAAAACATTTTTAACGGAAAATCTTATTGTCGCCAAAATGATATCATACGTTCATTAAGCTTTTATTCGGTTATTCAAGACATAGTCGTCGAATAGTCGAGGATTCAAGATGGGAGAGATGTCAAAGAATATCCACTGCCGGAATCTGACGAAGTGGCCGCAGACATTAGGTTTCTTATTCGGGCGAGCCCACCGTTTCTCCAGAAGCTGCATCGATCATGATTGAGATAGACGATCGAGTGCGGATATGGAGCGGGGCCTACTTAAGATATTCAGAATACTTCATTAGCAGACTCAAAATATGTTGGCGTGTGGCCGCGTGGCGCAATGGATAACGCGTCTGCCTACGGAGCAGAAGATTGCAGGTTCGAATCCTGCCGTGGTCGAAAATCTTTTTGTCTATTTTCTCTAAAACATTTTTAACGGAAAATCTTATTGTCGCCAAAATGATATCATACGTTCATTAAGCTTTTATTCGGTTATTCAAGACATAGTCGTCGAATAGTCGAGGATTCAAGATGGGAGAGATGTCAAAGAATATCCACTGCCGGATTCTGACGAAGTGGCCGCAGACATTAGGTTTCTTATCCGGGCGAGCCCACCGTTTCTCCAGAAGCTGCATCGATCATGATTGAGATAGACGATCGACGCGGATAGGGACCGGGGGCCTACTTCAGAATACTTCATTAGCAGGCTCAAAATATGTTGGCGTGTGGCCGCGTGGCGCAATGGATAACGCGTCTGCCTACGGAGCAGAAGATTGCAGGTTCGAATCCTGCCGTGGTCGAAAAATCTTTTTGTCTATTTTTTCTAAAACATTTTTAACGGAAAATCTTATTGTCGCCAAAATGATATCATACGTTCATTAAACTTTTTTTCGATTATTCAAGACATAGTCGTCGAATAGTCGAGGATTCAAGATAGAATATCCACTGCCGGAATCTGACGAAGTGGCCGCAGACATTAGGTTTCTTATCCGGGCGAGCCCACCGTTTCTCCAGAAGCTGCATCGATCATGATTGAGATAGACGATCGAGCGCGGATAGGGACCGGGGGCTTACTTCAGAATACTTCATTAGCGGCTCAAAATATGTTGGCGTGTGGCCGCGTGGCGCAATGGATAACGCGTCTGCCTACGGAGCAGAAGATTGCAGGTTCGAATCCTGCCGTGGTCGAAAAATCTTTTTGTCTATTTTCTCTAAAACATTTTTAACGGAAAATCTTATTGTCGCCAAAATGATATCATACGTTCATTAAACTTTTTTTCGATTATTCAAGACATAGTCGTCGAATAGTCGAGGATTCAAGATGGGAGAGATGTCAAAGAATATCCACTGCCGGATTCTGACGAAGTGGCCGCAGACATTAGGTTTCTTATCCGGGCGAGCCCACAGTTTCTCCAGAAGCTGCATCGATCATGATTGAGATAGACGATCGAGCGCGGATAGGGACCGGGGGCCTACTTCAGAATACTTCATTAGCAGGCTCAAAATATGTTGGCGTGTGGCCGCGTGGCGCAATGGATAACGCGTCTGCCTACGGAGCAGAAGATTGCAGGTTCGAATCCTGCCGTGGTCGAAAAATCTTTTTGTCTATTTTTTCTAAAACATTTTTAACGGAAAATCTTATTGTCGCCAAAATGATATCATACGTTCATTAAACTTTTTTTCGATTATTCAAGACATAGTCGTCGAATAGTCGAGGATTCAAGATAGAATATCCACTGCCGGAATCTGACGAAGTGGCCGCAGACATTAGGTTTCTTATCCGGGCGAGCCCACCGTTTCTCCAGAAGCTGCATCGATCATGATTGAGATAGACGATCGAGCGCGGATAGGGACCGGGGGCTTACTTCAGAATACTTCATTAGCGGCTCAAAATATGTTGGCGTGTGGCCGCGTGGCGCAATGGATAACGCGTCTGCCTACGGAGCAGAAGATTGCAGGTTCGAATCCTGCCGTGGTCGAAAAATCTTTTTGTCTATTTTCTCTAAAACATTTTTAACGGAAAATCTTATTGTCGCCAAAATGATATCATACGTTCATTAAACTTTTTTTCGATTATTCAAGACATAGTCGTCGAATAGTCGAGGATTCAAGATGGGAGAGATGTCAAAGAATATCCACTGCCGGATTCTGACGAAGTGGCCGCAGACATTAGGTTTCTTATCCGGGCGAGCCCACAGTTTCTCCAGAAGCTGCATCGATCATGATTGAGATAGACGATCGAGCGCGGATAGGGACCGGGGGCCTACTTCAGAATACTTCATTAGCAGGCTCAAAATATGTTGGCGTGTGGCCGCGTGGCGCAATGGATAACGCGTCTGCCTACGGAGCAGAAGATTGCAGGTTCGAATCCTGCCGTGGTCGAAAAATCTTTTTGTCTATTTTTTCTAAAACATTTTTAACGGAAAATCTTATTGTCGCCAAAATGATATCATACGTTCATTAAGCTTTTATTCGGTTATTCAAGACATAGTCGTCGAATAGTCGAGGATTCAAGATGGGAGAGATGTCAAAGAATATCCACTGCCGGATTCTGACGAAGTGGCCGCAGACATTAGGTTTCTTATCCGGGCGAGCCCACCGTTTCTCCAGAAGCTGCATCGATCATGATTGAGATAGACGATCGAGCGCGGATAGGGACCGGGGGCCTACTTCAGAATACTTCATTAGCAGGCTCAAAACATGTTGTCGTGTGGCCGCGTGGCGCAATGGATAACGCGTCTGCCTACGGAGCAGAAGATTGCAGGTTCGAATCCTGCCGTGGTCGAAAAATCGTTTTGTCTTTTTTTTTCTAAAACATTTTTAACGGAAAATCTTATTGTCGCCAAACAATGATATCATACGTTCATTAAGCTTTTATTCGGTTATTCAAGACATAGTCGTCGAATAGTCGAGGATTCAAGATGGGAGAGATGTCAAAGAATATCCACTGCCGGATTCTGACGAAGTGGCCGCAGACATTAGGTTTCTTATCCGGGCGAGCCCACCGTTTCTCCAGAAGCTGCATCGATCATGATTGAGATAGACGATCGAGCGCGGATAGGGACCGGGGGCCTACTTCAGAATACTTCATTAGCAGGCTCAAAATATGTTGGCGTGTGGCCGCGTGGCGCAATGGATAACGCGTCTGCCTACGGAGCAGAAGATTGCAGGTTCGAATCCTGCCGTGGTCGAAAAATCTTTTTGTCTATTTTTTCTAAAACATTTTTAACGGAAAATCTTATTGTCGCCAAAATGATATCATACGTTCATTAAGCTTTTATTCGGTTATTCAAGACATAGTCGTCGAATAGTCGAGGATTCAAGATGGGAGAGATGTCAAAGAATATCCACTGCCGGATTCTGACGAAGTGGCCGCAGACATTAGGTTTCCTATCCGGGCGAGCCCACCGTTTCTCCAGAAGCTGCATCGATCATGATTGAGATAGACGATCGAGCGCGGATAGGGACCGGGGGCCTACTTCAGAATACTTCATTAGCAGGCTGAAAATATGTTGGCGTGTGGCCGCGTGGCGCAATGGATAACGCGTCTGCCTACGGAGCAGAAGACTGCAGGTTCGAATCCTGCCGTGGTCGAAAAATCTTTTTGTCTATTTTTTCTAAAACATTTTTAACGGAAAATCTTATTGTCGCCAAAATGATATCATACGTTCATTAAACTTTTTTTCGGTTATTCAAGACATAGTCGTCGAATAGTCGAGGATTCAAGATAGGAGAGATTTCAAAGAATATCCACTGCCGGAATCTGACGAAGTGGCCGCAGACATTAGGTTTCTTATCCGGGCGAGCCCACCGTTTCTCCAGAAGCTGCATCGAGCATGATTGAGATAGACGATCGAGTGCGGATATGGAGCGGGGGCCTACTTAAGATCTTCAATACTTCATTAGCAGACTCAAAATATGTTGGCGTGTGGCCGCGTGGCGCAATGGATAACGCGTCTGCCTACGGAGCAGAAGATTGCAGGTTCGAATCCTGCCGTGGTCGAAAAATCTTTTTGTCTATTTTCTCTAAAACATTTTTAACGGAAAATCTTATTGTCGCCAAAATGATATCATACGTTCATTAAGCTTTTATTCGGTTATTCAAGACATAGTCGTCGAATAGTCGAGGATTCAAGATGGGAGAGATGTCAAAGAATATCCACTGCCGGATTCTGACGAAGTGGCCGCAGACATTAGGTTTCTTATCCGGGCGAGCCCACCGTTTCTCCAGAAGCTGCATCGATCATGATTGAGATAGACGATCGACGCGGATAGGGACCGGGGGCCTACTTCAGAATACTTCATTAGCAGGCTCAAAATATGTTGGCGTGTGGCCGCGTGGCGCAATGGATAACGCGTCTGCCTACGGAGCAGAAGATTGCAGGTTCGAATCCTGCCGTGGTCGAAAAATCTTTTTGTCTATTTTTTCTAAAACATTTTTAACGGAAAATCTTATTGTCGCCAAATTGATATCATACGTTCATTAAGCTTTTATTCGGTTATTCAAGACATAGTCGTCGAATAGTCGAGGATTCAAGATGGGAGAGATGTCAAAGAATATCCACTGCCGGATTCTGACGAAGTGGCCGCAGACATTAGGTTTCCTATCCGGGCGAGCCCACCGTTTCTCCAGAAGCTGCATCGATCATGATTGAGATAGACGATCGAGCGCGGATAGGGACCGGGGGCCTACTTCAGAATACTTCATTAGCAGGCTGAAAATATGTTGGCGTGTGGCCGCGTGGCGCAATGGATAACGCGTCTGCCTACGGAGCAGAAGACTGCAGGTTCGAATCCTGCCGTGGTCGAAAAATCTTTTTGTCTATTTTTTCTAAAACATTTTTAACGGAAAATCTTATTGTCGCCAAAATGATATCATACGTTCATTAAACTTTTTTTCGGTTATTCAAGACATAGTCGTCGAATAGTCGAGGATTCAAGATAGGAGAGATTTCAAAGAATATCCACTGCCGGAATCTGACGAAGTGGCCGCAGACATTAGGTTTCTTATCCGGGCGAGCCCACCGTTTCTCCAGAAGCTGCATCGATCATGATTGAGATAGACGATCGAGCGCGGATAGGGACCGGGGGCCTACTTCAGAATACTTCATTAGCAGGCTCAAAACATGTTGTCGTGTGGCCGCGTGGCGCAATGGATAACGCGTCTGCCTACGGAGCAGAAGATTGCAGGTTCGAATCCTGCCGTGGTCGAAAAATCGTTTTGTCTTTTTTTTTCTAAAACATTTTTAACGGAAAATCTTATTGTCTCCAAACAATGATATCATACGTTCATTAAGCTTTTATTCGGTTATTCAAGACATAGTCGTCGAATAGTCGAGGATTCAAGATGGGAGAGATGTCAAAGAATATACACTGCCGGAATCTGACGAAGTGGCCGCAGACATTAGGTTTCTTATTCGGGCGAGCCCACCGTTTCTCCAGAAGCTGCATCGAGCATGAATGAGATAGACGATCGAGTGCGGATATGGAGCGGGGGCCTACTTAAGATCTTCAGAATACTTCATTAGCAGACTCAAAATATGTTGGCGTGTGGCCGCGTCACGCAATGGATAACGCGTCTGCCTACGGAGCAGAAGATTGCAGGTTCGAATCCTGCCGTGGTCGAAAAATCTTTTTCTCTATTTTCTCTAAAACATTTTTAACGGAAAATCTTATTGTCGCCAAAATGATATCATACGTTCATTAAGCTTTTATTCGGTTATTCAAGACATAGTCGTCGAATTGTCGAGGATTCAAGATGGGAGAGATGTCAAAGAATATCCACTGCCGGATTCTGACGAAGTGGCCGCAGACATTAGGTTTCTTATCCGGGCGAGCCCACCGTTTCTCCAGAAGCTGCATCGATCATGATTGAGATAGACGATCGACGCGGATAGGGACCGGGGGCCTACTTCAGAATACTTCATTAGCAGGCTCAAAATATGTTGGCGTGTGGCCGCGTGGCGCAATGGATAACGCGTCTGCCTACGGAGCAGAAGATTGCAGGTTCGAATCCTGCCGTGGTCGAAAAATCTTTTTGTCTATTTTCTCTAAAACATTTTTAACGGAAAATCTTATTGTCGCCAAAATGATATCATACGTTCATTAAACTTTTTTTCGGTTATTCAAGACATAGTCGTCGAATAGTCGAGGATTCAAGATAGGAGAGATTTCAAAGAATATCCACTGCCGGAATCTGACGAAGTGGCCGCAGACATTAGGTTTCTTATCCGGGCGAGCCCACCGTTTCTCCAGAAGCTGCATCGATCATGATTGAGATAGACGATCGAGCGCGGATAGGGACCGGGGGCCTACTTCAGAATACTTCATTAGCAGGCTGAAAATATGTTGGCGTGTGGCCGCGTGGCGCAATGGATAACGCGTCTGCCTACGGAGCAGAAGACTGCAGGTTCGAATCCTGCCGTGGTCGAAAAATCTTTTTGTCTATTTTTTCTAAAACATTTTTAACGGAAAATCTTATTGTCGCCAAAATGATATCATACGTTCATTAAACTTTTTTTCGGTTATTCAAGACATAGTCGTCGAATAGTCGAGGATTCAAGATAGGAGAGATTTCAAAGAATATCCACTGCCGGAATCTGACGAAGTGGCCGCAGACATTAGGTTTCTTATCCGGGCGAGCCCACCGTTTCTCCAGAAGCTGCATCGAGCATGAATGAGATAGACGATCGAGTGCGGATATGGAGCGGGGGCCTACTTAAGATCTTCAGAATACTTCATTAGCAGACTCAAAATATGTTGGCGTGTGGCCGCGTCACGCAATGGATAACGCGTCTGCCTACGGAGCAGAAGATTGCAGGTTCGAATCCTGCCGTGGTCGAAAAATCTTTTTGTCTATTTTCTCTAAAACATTTTTAACGGAAAATCTTATTGTCGCCAAAATGATATCATACGTTCATTAAGCTTTTATTCGGTTATTCAAGACATAGTCGTCGAATAGTCGAGGATTCAAGATGGGAGAGATGTCAAAGAATATCCACTGCCGGATTCTGACGAAGTGGCCGCAGACATTAGGTTTCTTATCCGGGCGAGCCCACCGTTTCTCCAGAAGCTGCATCGATCATGATTGAGATAGACGATCGACGCGGATAGGGACCGGGGGCCTACTTCAGAATACTTCATTAGCAGGCTCAAAATATGTTGGCGTGTGGCCGCGTGGCGCAATGGATAACGCGTCTGCCTACGGAGCAGAAGATTGCAGGTTCGAATCCTGCCGTGGTCGAAAAATCTTTTTGTCTATTTTTTCTAAAACATTTTTAACGGAAAATCTTATTGTCGCCAAATTGATATCATACGTTCATTAAGCTTTTATTCGGTTATTCAAGACATAGTCGTCGAATAGTCGAGGATTCAAGATGGGAGAGATGTCAAAGAATATCCACTGCCGGATTCTGACGAAGTGGCCGCAGACATTAGGTTTCCTATCCGGGCGAGCCCACCGTTTCTCCAGAAGCTGCATCGATCATGATTGAGATAGACGATCGAGCGCGGATAGGGACCGGGGGCCTACTTCAGAATACTTCATTAGCAGGCTGAAAATATGTTGGCGTGTGGCCGCGTGGCGCAATGGATAACGCGTCTGCCTACGGAGCAGAAGACTGTAGGTTCGAATCCTGCCGTGGTCGAAAAATCTTTTTGTCTATTTTTTCTAAAACATTTTTAACGGAAAATCTTATTGTCGCCAAAATGATATCATACGTTCATTAAACTTTTTTTCGGTTATTCAAGACATAGTCGTCGAATAGTCGAGGATTCAAGATAGGAGAGATTTCAAAGAATATCCACTGCCGGAATCTGACGAAGTGGCCGCAGACATTAGGTTTCTTATCCGGGCGAGCCCACCGTTTCTCCAGAAGCTGCATCGATCATGATTGAGATAGACGATCGAGCGCGGATAGGGACCGGGGGCCTACTTCAGAATACTTCATTAGCAGGCTCAAAACATGTTGTCGTGTGGCCGCGTGGCGCAATGGATAACGCGTCTGCCTACGGAGCAGAAGATTGCAGGTTCGAATCCTGCCGTGGTCGAAAAATCGTTTTGTCTTTTTTTTTCTAAAACATTTTTAACGGAAAATCTTATTGTCTCCAAACAATGATATCATACGTTCATTAAGCTTTTATTCGGTTATTCAAGACATAGTCGTCGAATAGTCGAGGATTCAAGATGGGAGAGATGTCAAAGAATATACACTGCCGGAATCTGACGAAGTGGCCGCAGACATTAGGTTTCTTATTCGGGCGAGCCCACCGTTTCTCCAGAAGCTGCATCGAGCATGAATGAGATAGACGATCGAGTGCGGATATGGAGCGGGGGCCTACTTAAGATCTTCAGAATACTTCATTAGCAGACTCAAAATATGTTGGCGTGTGGCCGCGTCACGCAATGGATAACGCGTCTGCCTACGGAGCAGAAGATTGCAGGTTCGAATCCTGCCGTGGTCGAAAAATCTTTTTCTCTATTTTCTCTAAAACATTTTTAACGGAAAATCTTATTGTCGCCAAAATGATATCATACGTTCATTAAGCTTTTATTCGGTTATTCAAGACATAGTCGTCGAATAGTCGAGGATTCAAGATGGGAGAGATGTCAAAGAATATCCACTGCCGGATTCTGACGAAGTGGCCGCAGACATTAGGTTTCTTATCCGGGCGAGCCCACCGTTTCTCCAGAAGCTGCATCGATCATGATTGAGATAGACGATCGACGCGGATAGGGACCGGGGGCCTACTTCAGAATACTTCATTAGCAGGCTCAAAATATGTTGGCGTGTGGCCGCGTGGCGCAATGGATAACGCGTCTGCCTACGGAGCAGAAGATTGCAGGTTCGAATCCTGCCGTGGTCGAAAAATCTTTTTGTCTATTTTCTCTAAAACATTTTTAACGGAAAATCTTATTGTCGCCAAAATGATATCATACGTTCATTAAACTTTTTTTCGGTTATTCAAGACATAGTCGTCGAATAGTCGAGGATTCAAGATAGGAGAGATTTCAAAGAATATCCACTGCCGGAATCTGACGAAGTGGCCGCAGACATTAGGTTTCTTATCCGGGCGGGCCCACCGTTTCTCCAGAAGCTGCATCGATCATGATTGAGATAGACGATCGAGCGCGGATAGGGACCGGGGGCCTACTTCAGAATACTTCATTAGCAGGCTCAAAACATGTTGTCGTGTGGCCGCGTGGCGCAATGGATAACGCGTCTGCCTACGGAGCAGAAGATTGCAGGTTCGAATCCTGCCGTGGTCGAAAAATCGTTTTGTCTTTTTTTTTCTAAAACATTTTTAACGGAAAATCTTATTGTCTCCAAACAATGATATCATACGTTCATTAAGCTTTTATTCGGTTATTCAAGACATAGTCGTCGAATAGTCGAGGATTCAAGATGGGAGAGATGTCAAAGAATATACACTGCCGGAATCTGACGAAGTGGCCGCAGACATTAGGTTTCTTATTCGGGCGAGCCCACCGTTTCTCCAGAAGCTGCATCGATCATGATTGAGATAGACGATCGAGCGCGGATAGGGACCGGGGGCCTACTTCAGAATACTTCATTAGCAGGCTCAAAATATGTTGGCGTGTGGCCGCGTGGCGCAATGGATAACGCGTCTGCCTACGGAGCAGAAGATTGCAGGTTCGAATCCTGCCGTGGTCGAAAAATCATTTTGTCGCCTATCTTTTTTATCTGAAAATCATTTTGTCTCTCAACTCTGATCACACGTTCATTGGCAGACGGAAAATGTGTCGATGAATGGCCGCGTGGCGCAATGGATAACGCGTCTGCCTACGGAGCAGAAGATTGCAGGTTCGAATCCTGCCGTTGTCGAAAAATCGTTTTGTCTATTTTCTCTAAAACATTTTTAACGGAAAATCTTATTGTCGACAAACAATGATATCATACGTTCATTAAGCTTTTATTCGGTTATTCTAGACATAGTCGTCGAATAGTCGAGGATTCAAGATGGGAGAGATTTCAAAGAATATCCACTGCCTGAGTCTGACGAAGTGGCAGCAGACATTAGGTTTCTTATTCGGGCGAGCCCACCGTTTCTCCAGAAGCTGCATCGAGCATGAATGAGATAGACGATCGAGTGCGGATTGGGACCGGGGGCCTACTTAAAATCTTCAGAATACTTCATTAGCAGGCGCAAAATAAGTTGCCGTGTGGCAGCGTGGCGCAATGGATAACGCGTCTGCCTACGGAGCAGAAGATTGCAGGTTCGAATCCTGCCGTGGTCGAAAAATCTTTTTGTCGCCCATCTTTTTTATCTGAAAATCATTTTATCTCTCAACTCTGATATCACGCGTTCATTGACAGACGGAAAATATGTCGATGTGTGGCCGCGTGGCGCAATGGATAACGCGTCTGCCTACGGAGCAGAATATTACAGGTTCAAATCCGGCCGTGGTCGAAAAATCTTTTTGTCGCCCATCTTTTTTGTCTGAAAATCATTTTGCTTCTCAACTCT